>JAQNBH010000008.1:43839891-44295401 GCA_028752905.1 Cladorhizidae sp. MBARI D1340-BT2
AAGAAATTATAGATGTGTTAGTCAAATATTTTGAGCATAATCCACTGATTATCTACTAGCATTTTGATTTCAGTAGGAGCGAATGAGTCATTAGGACACTACGTATATAGCAGAGTTACGAAAATTGAATCCATGCAAGTTTGAAACGCTCTAGACGATGCTCTCCATGAAAGGTTTGTATGTGGCCTCACTGTAGAAAAGAAGTTGTTGATTGAGGATAAAACTTGCCCTCACGTGAGCCATAGAGATGGCTCAGATATGGAATCTGCTTATCAAGGACAAAGCAATTGCAAAGCCCTAGTAGTGGGAATGTGGGCAAGGTGACTTTCAAACCAAGGTAATAGTTGTTACATGTATGGTAGACAAAACCACCAACCACATCTGTCTCCATTCAAGAGTGCAAAGTGTCACAAATATGGCAAGACACATATAAGCTGTTTATAAACACAAGAACTCCTTTACCCAGAAAGAGGATCTCACAGCCGAGGGAAACATCGTGGTCATTTCATCATGAGAATGTGGGAGGAATCAGAGGATTTCCAAGATGAGGAACTCATTTGGAACGATATCCTAGCACTAAATCATGTCAAACCTAGTGAACTTACAGCAGGACAGAAATCCATTAATTATGGTGGTTGATACTGGAGCCTGCATGTCACTGATGTCTGAACAGATATTTAGGCATTTGTTTCCAATGAAAATGTTGAAGCCACCGAAGGCTTGCCTAACTACATCTTCTGGACAACCAATCACTTCACTTGATGAAGTTAATATTGTGTCCTACAATGACTAGAAAGATACTTTTTCATTAGTGGGTATAACTTGGACAAGCCCAAGCCTGTTAGGTATCTAACATTAGCCCATTAATACAGTCCATTAATGCCAAACAGTAATATCAGAATTGCCAGAGAAGTATTCGGATGTGTTCGGAGAGGGACTAGGAAAATTGCGAGATCATGAAACATAAGGCAAGGTTGGCTTATTCAGTCAAATGAAGAGCTCAAACCCTATTGACTGAGATGACTGGAGCTATCATCTGAAGGTGGATGCATTATCTGTGGAATAGTTGTAATACCTTCACAAGGTTGTGACAATTATTTGGCAGAACTTCACTGTGAGCATCCTGGAGTATCCAGAATTAATCTCTTGCTTGAGGATTGGTATGGTGACCTGGAATGGGTAAACAATGGTGAGTCGTTGTTGTATGAGTTCTCAGTGAAATATACCATCTCCTCCCACAGCTCGAATGAAACCCAGGAGCTGACCTACAAGACTATTGTCAAGATTGCATGTAGACTGTGCAGGTCCCATGGCAAGGAAAATGTTCCTAGTTTGCTCACTCCAAATGGATAGAATGTTTTCCAACTCCAACAGCTACTGCTCTCACAACAGTAGCTACAACAACTGAGAAAACTCTCCACACACACAGTTTGGAATTCCCGATACAATATCCGACAGTTGTTTACAGTTTAGAACAGCCAAGTTCCAAGATTTCTGCCAATTGAATAGAATACAACATACATGTGTTGCACCATAATTATCATCCATTTCAAATGAATTGGCTGAAAGAGCTGTGAAAATCTTTAAGGAAAGATTGAAAAATTAACTAACTGGTGATCACCTCAAATCAGATAGCCCAAAAGTTAATTCAGTACCGAATTACTCAGCAAACCATAACTGGTATTGCAAACTGGAGATTGGATACACTATTTTGTAATGATGATGCAGCAGCTGGTAAAGTTAGCTCATGCTCTGCCACTCTAAGAGAGAACAAGCTATGTAGTTGTAGAAGGGATACCTCATTCATATAATCAATAGAAATGAGATATGTTAATGATGGATAGCATAGTGAACACAATAAATGCTGTCAGGAGTGCAAACTATTGTTTGTGCAAGTTCTTGTCAGTTTCTGCATGATTTTCCTTTGGCACTTTGATAATTGTATTATAAAAACACTTTCTGATGACATCTCTTTTATTATTATTAGTAGTATTTTTTTGTTATTATTGTTGTTGTTATTATTGTTGTTGTTTTTGTGTTTTTGTTGTTGTTATTATTATTGTTGTAGTTGTTGTTATTATTTGTTGTTATTGTTGTTATAATTATTTTATTGTTATTTTTTTAATTGTTATTTTTACTATTATTATTACTATTATTATTACTATTATTATTACCACTATTAATACTATTATTACTACTATTACTATTATTATTACTATTGTTATTACTATTATTATTATTATTACTATTATTATTATTATTTCTACTACTATTATTAATACTATTATTATTAATTATTATTATTATTATTATTATTATTACTACTACTACTACTACTATTATTATTATTGTTGTTGTTGTTTTTGTTGTTTTTGTTGTTGTTGTTGTTATTATTATTGTTGTTATTGTTATTATTATTATTAATATTATTATTATTATTATTATTATTATTATTATTATTATTATTATTATTATTATTATTATTATTATTATTATTATTATTATTATTATTTACTACATTTGAATTTCATACAGATGAGACTCATAATTGTTTTAGATGACCAGCACAAATAACCTGCCTGCAGGGAAAGCAGTTGTTGAGTGCAGTTAAAACTGCTTGATTTGTGAATTATTAACAAGAAAAAGCAAAATAGATGGCGTTGTCCGGTAACCGACATGCTGGAAATTGCCTCTCTCTCAGTAGGATAATTTTGAAAAATCTTATCTATATATCCCGCTGTTATCATGGTGGTGATGGTGTAGGCTGTATCGTGTGTCAGATGTGGCATTTCTGGTGTGCAATCCTACTGGACATAGTACACATTTGTAGCTGGAGGCTGCTCTACCATTAATTTCTGCTACACTACCTGGAGTTGTGGTGCAGGTTGAAATATCTCAATTTTGCAACAAGCCAAAGTTATATGAAAATACAACAAAATAAAAATGTGTATATAACTTTCATAGATACACTAGGTTAGAGCTCCACTGAGACAGGAATGGATAGTTGGATATATGGGATATATGAAGGTATTGGATCCCTGAGACACTGCTATGCTTCTTCAAATCATAGGATTGGGCTGCTTACAATGGAGTGCAACAAATCCCATCTGTTGTGCAGCACCAAGCAGTTCACTCCATCACATTTGTGGACCCAACAACAGGTATATACACACAAAAAAGTGAAAATCAAACAATGGTTGAAAGGGAACTAGAAGTAGAGGTCGCCTTCCACTGCTTTACAGAGTCTGTGCTGAGACATAGCTCTCTGGTACCCATGTCGATCCAATGTATGATTAACCCTGTTCCTATGTCACTCGATATGGTGTGGTTCACTGTTTTGACTAAGATTGCACTCCATTTTAACCCTTCCACCGATGGATTTACACAGCACTTTTTTAAAATAGTGACGTTATTTTACATAATATTTTATATTCAACCAGGAGTGCACAAATGTCCCTAGCAACCATGGTTGATGTTATAGCATTGGTGTTGACAAACATTGTGGTCAACTGTAGGTTGCCTAGTAACTGACCACATACGATGAATATCATTATAACATTTGAGTGTTTGTTTTGAAGGCAGAATATGGACAGAGATTACATCATGATGTAAATATAATAAAATGACAGTGTCATATTTTACTAGGGCAGATAATTAGAAACCATAGCTAACTAACTACCTACTAGCTTTATATTATTATAGCTATATAGATGGATAGCTAGTACCCGCGAAGTACCCAGGTAAATGCTTTTTTTTATACAAGTCAGAAAAAAAGCAGTAATGCTAAAGGATCTTACATGTATGGCTATTTATTTTCCTGGGACATCTTGTTCCTGTTCTTCACCATCGTCAGTCTCAAGACCTGGATCCCTACGCAAATCAGCGCTACTATCTCTGGACTGGCAAAAAAAGTTCTGAATCTACGATGTCATTCAGAGTTGCTAGCTCTTCAGGATCTCTAGTCTGTTCTCCGTGGTAGGCCCTTCTCCTTCCTCATCACTGCTTTCAACCTCAGACAGACCGAATTCGTCGTCATCCAGCATTGCCAAAACATCGTCCAATTTAGTCTAGAAGCCATTTTTTTATCGATCAGCTGAGTTTGACGTCACGAATACCTTGGTTACCTAGGCACTATACCTCAGCTATTATAATTCCAGCTCTAGCAAAGCAAGGGACATCCCCAGGTATATTTAGCACATGCGTAGCTAAAACTAACGATTTTATATATTTGTTTTTGTCGCGGTCATTTACAACTCCGCCATATGGCGGATACGGCGGTGAGACGGTTAATAAACTATATCTGCATCATTGTTAATATACGTAATTTAGTACACATAAATACATTTACTTATAGTCAAGCGCGGTACGCCGTTCCAGTACCTGATCAGAGAGGATTGAATATCAGTATGGCAGGCATGGAATGAATACATCAAGTGAACGTATGTGCGTGAGGTAAGGGGACATCAATCGGGTAAGGTGCGTACACAGCAATGTTAATACACGTATAGGAGGACTAGTCTAGGTCGTTATTGTCTATCTCCCCCCAAGTCCGACTTCGGGAGGGCTGAATAGTTATGTTGACTGTCCGTATCGTAGAACAGGTTTCGGGCCCCTTTTGCTCCTTCTGGGGCCGGGGGCAGGGTTTGGGGTCTGGGGTAGGACGAGGGTAGGCATCATGGACGAGCTTTTTTGGGCGGTCCGGGTGGGGCTACGGGGTGGCGTTGGTGTGCCGGCGACCGAGGCATACGTACGTTGGTTTGCCGGGGTGGTGAGGATGACTGGCCTGGGGGTAGTCGGTGTTAGGCCAGGGTTGCGAGTCACGGCAGGCGATAGCGTTGGGGCCTGTGCGTCCAGTGGTGGCGGGTGTTGGATCTGAGGTGGGATGGGAGGTGGGGGGGTAGGAGGTAAGATAGTGATATTTGGGGGGGGGGTGGGGGATGGTTCTGGGGTGGATGGGTTTTTCTGAAGGCTGCAGAGGGGTTTGGATGTTCAGCAGGCGTCGCTGGAGTGGGTGGTCCGGGGTTGTGGTGGGGATAGTGTGGCGGCAAAGGAACCGCCTGTTCCGCATGGTGAGTCTTCCCGAGTCGTCCATGCGGACCTGATATTGATGATATTGGAGCACCTCCACGACCACTCCTGTTTTGTCCCACTTCGTCGGGTGGCGTCCTGTTTGGTTCTGGATAAGGACGTTGTCACCACAACGAAGGGGGGAGAGGCCGCGGGAGTGCTCATCCCATCGTGCTCAGCCCAGTGACTGCCGGCGGGAGAGTGCCTGTTCGCGGTGGATGAGGTGCTGTGTCTCGTCCTGGGGCTGCTTGAGGCGTGCTGGATGAAGGGGAGGTCTCTGATGGGGCGGCCGAAAAGGGCGATGGCTGGGGACATCTTCGTATCCAGGCTGGGGCAGTTCCTGTATGTATAGGAGAAGGGCCTTGAAGAATGGTGATTGTAGAGAGCCACCGGGACCGGTGTTGCCAGCGATGAGTCTCTTTACTGTCTTAACTGCCGTCTCCGCCCTGTTGTTTGCATGCGGGTTGTATGCTGCTGATATCCTGTGGTGGACGCCCCATGTCTTGAGGAGCTCTCTGGTGGATTGTGCTGCGAACTCGGGTCCGCCGTCCGTTGTAAGGGAGTCCGGGATGCCAAAGGTGGCAAAGGTGTCCCTGAGGGTGGTGGCGAGGCCTGAGGCTCCGTTGAGGGCGGGTGCGACGATCGGCCAGCCGGAGTACCTGTCGACCAGCACGACATATGCGGATCCCTCGTGGTGGAAGAAATCCGCGCAGATGTGCTGGAAGGGGTACTCCGGCTCCTCTGGTATGACTGAGGGCATCGCTGGCTGTGAGGGGGCATTGCCGTTACATATGGTGCAGCTGTTCCTGGTAGCGGCTATGTCGGCGGTGAGGCCTGGCCAGTATAACGAGGAGGTTGCTCGGGCCGTCATCCCACTGGTGCCTTGATGGGCGGCATGTAGGGCGGCAAGGCAGGTTGGTCTGAGTGATGCAGGGATGACGACACGGTCTCCATGGCAGCATGGCAGATAACCCCATCGATGACAGACAGCCTGTAGAATATGGGGAAGTAGGTCCGGATGGCGGCTGGTAGCATGTGTCTGTCAGTCGGGGGCCCTTCCTCTATGTAGTGGCTGAGGTCCTGTAGGGATGGGTCTGCTGCTGTGGCGATCTGTATTTGTTCCCAGTTGATTGGTATGGTTGAGATGGCCATGCACAGTGCAGTTGAGAGGCCGTTGTCGTCCTGACGGTCGTCACTGTCCGTCTGAATGATTGCGATTGCCGATGTGGGGCTGCCTGGGCATGACGCGTTTGGGTCAGCGAGGTCGTCTGTGAGGTGGAGGCGGGGTGGGGTCTGGGTCCCGGATGGGTGGCGTGAGAGGGCATCGCTGGTGTGGTTTCTCACGCCAGGGATGTACACCATCCGGAACCGGTATCGGAGGGTCTTCTCCTTGATGTTGCGTAGGCGGGGGTTGGGGATGTCCTCGAGGCAGCGATCACCAAAGAGCTTCAGCAGGGGTTTGTGGTCCACTGCTACCACGAGATCGCTGCACCCGAGGACGAAGTGTCGGGCCTTGTCCAGTGCATCAGCCACAGCTAGAGCCTCTCCCTCAACAGGGGCGTAGCGGGACTCAGCTGGGTGGGTGAAGCGCGAGCCCACCAGGGTGATGCGCCAACCGTCCTGGCAACAGAACAAGGCGCGGGGCGGGCACTGGCAGTGTTTTTGGAACAGCCAGAACCCGATCCCGTCCTTGCTCCAGTCGGTCGCCAGGCAGGTTGGGCGGTCCTTGTCGAAGATTTGGACGCCGACCCTGATGCGCTCGCAGATGTGGAGTTTGGATGCAGTGAAGGCTTCAGCCAGCTCGTCCGTCCAGGTGAAAGGGGTGGAGGGTTTGAGCAGGGCTCTGAAGGGTAGCGTGGTGGCTGTCATGGCGAATGTGTAGGATACCTGACCTGATTCACCAGGCCGAACCAGGCATGTATGTCAGTAATGCTGGTTGGGGTTGGGAAATCCGTGATCGATTCGATGAACTTATTGGCTGGGCGTACCTCAGATGGTGTCACGTTGAATCCAGCAAACTCCACGGTGTCTTCCGCAAAGTGGAACTTTCGGGGGTTTAAGGGGGGAAGAGGGCTGAAAACACATATTTTTTCAAATAATTTTTTTTTGGCCCAAAAGGGTTCATAGTATGTCTGGAGTTTGAGTTTCAAGTTTCAGAGCAAGTGAATACTTACATCAGAAGATATAGCCATTTTTATACAGTGCATTATTATTCCATTTCATTTCATTTCACTTCACATTGGAAGAGGTTCTCGCCCAGTCTTACCTGGCTACAATCGGGGGGTCGGCGATGATCGCCTACCCAAAATACAGTTTTTATATATCAAAATGTTGCCAATTTCATGGAGACCCTTACCAGTCGTTTGCGCAATGAATTGGCCAGGCGGGGGGGTAGTGCGCAACCTCTAAGACGAGCACGTGTTTTTTAGTCAGTTCGCTTGAAACTTTCACACTGTTGAGTTATGGGGAAGAGAACAGAGAAGCATTTTAAACAGAAAGGCCAAGGATTCAAGAAGAGTGACGACAAGAAGAAGAAAGCCCTACAGGCGGCTGTTGTTGAGCCTGTCACAGTAGCCGCGCCAGGCAAGTTTTAATGTTTATCTCCGTACTAAAAAGTTACTAGCTGTTTCCTTCCTTTGTTAGTGAGTCTCTTGGATCCTGTAGGTGGGGTAGCGCCTTCTGTGAACCTTCACTTACCTTGCAATCAATTGCAAAGGTCTGAAGAGAGGCCAGTTCCATTTGTGACTATGACCAGTGACTATGACCAGGAAGAAGTTGGCTCTCATGGATCGTTCAGCTGCTTCTGTGGCTGTTGCTTCTGGATCTACTGGCTCTACCTCTTTGGACTCGGGTAGTGTTGGAGAACTAGGTAAGGGTAATCGTATAATAAACTTAGATAAGCTTAGAGGTCATAGAAAGGTGTAATAAGTGTATTCAATGTGGTAACTGAGCTCCCTTGCAACTGAAGCCTGTAGGGCAGGCATGGTGTCTCATTTTTACTTTTTGTTCAAATTGTAGTAACACTCAAGACATCTCAAACCCTGTATCTGTAGAAGCATTCTTTGAACATCCAGTCAGTATACTGGGTGCTCGCATTGCTGGAATTCTGGTCTGGAAGATATCACTGCAGTCATGGATATGTTGCCCCCTCTTGGTTCCACTTGTTTTTTTTAAATATACTAGGTCAATAGGGAGTGACGCAAATGCAGTAACAGAGTATTATGTTGGATGCCGCTCATAGGTTACATGGAGTGACGCAAATGCAGTAACAGAGTATTATGTTGGATGCCGCTCATAGGTTACATGATTTTATAGGGTTAGGCATGAAGACATCATTGATGTTAGTATTACTGTTGACGGCACATGGCTTAGACAGGGCCACAAAAATTATGGCTTGGTTGCGGTGATGTCTTGGGACACTGGAGAAGTTTTAGATTATTATCTTATGTCTAAGTTCTGTCAAGCTTGTGCGCGAAGACCTGAAGATGAAACAGAAGAAGTTACACAGAATGGTTTGAGGGTCACAAGGTAAAAATTGTGAAGCCAATTTTGAAGGCTCTTCGGGTTCTATGGAAGTTGTAGGAACACAAACTTTTTTAGCGTTCAATGGAGAGACTGAAGCCTAGGTACACACACATAAATTAGTGATGCATGGGTATACAAATGCACATAAACGGTTGTTGGAAGTCGAGCCTTACGGTCCTAGTGTCTTTGGGTGGTGCTAGGGGGGTTAGTCGTGTGTCTATAGTTAAAATGCAAACCTACTGTAGGGGAGCAATTAGAAGGGACAACCTAGAGGGGATGATTTGCGATGTGAAAGCGATTTTTTTATCACTCTTAGTCAACTATGGAACATCCCAACACGAGTATTGTCCTACAGGAGTTTTGAGTTGGTGTAAGTTTAAATCCAGCTTGTGCTAAAGGTGAGGTACCACCAGTACCGATAGGCCTATGATTCCTCTGGACAAGGCTATGTATGTTAGGAGGTTGATAAATTAATGTCCGAGGATCTTTTGTGCAAATGTTTAGGTGGTTATACACAACCAAAATGAGTTTAATTCTGTTGTGTGGAGTAGAGCGGGTAAGACAGAACATATGAGTGCAACAAGTGTCAGGCTTGCTGTCGAGAGGCAGCAGAGTTCAATGGAGGGTGGAGTATTGTATGGTCCTGGCATGGAGGACCTGTAACATTTTTATTTTGTTTATGTGTCTTTTGCTTTCTATTGTCAAACAGAGATTACTGGAAGATACTTTTGTTTATGTGTCTTTTTGTCAAGCTTAGGAATTAGTGGAGGATGATTTGTTTGTGTTCTATTGTTTTTCAGGGATTACTGGAGGGTGTCGGAAGACATGTGTGGAGGGTGACGATGGATGGACCTGGGCATGGGAGCCCTGCAAATGATGACGTGTTTATGTTTGCTAATTCAATATTAGCAAAGCAACATACATGTAACAAGTCTGATGCGTCTTTAATTTATGTGTATGTATATATATATTATATATATATATTGTTGGTTTTCAGGTTGTAGTTAGGATGTAGGATACTGCTGTTGTTGAAAAAATAAAGGACTGAAAAGTCAAACATTTTGTTTGTACACACACAATTCTAGTAATGAGGGGATGTATTCTGGTGAACAGGGGGTGTTTCTGGCAGCTGGGATGTGATTACAAACTGCTTGGACTTCAAGGCTCAATATCTCTGAAGTGATTTTTGAAAAACCGTTCAAATGATAACTTGAATATTTTTTATCCTTTCATAAAAAAAATATATCATTTGAAAGCAATTTTTATATTCTACAACTTGCGCGAGAGTTTTTGTTTGATAGCATTACTAAAAAAGACATATAGATGAAAATGTAACGTGATGTCATAAAGCTATGTTCAGAAAATGAGACAAAAAAATATTTTTTCAAAATTTCAAGACACGCAGTTTGTAGTGCTCATTATGATTGACTAATAGACCGAATAAGAGCCTCGCAAAGGTCGTTACTGCAACGTGGTTTACTTAACGGCTTACAGTCCGCACTGGAAGAGCCTATAATGAGCTAGGAAAATATTATGGCGAAACAAAATAACAAAAGAGACTTACCATGCACAGACTGCAAGCTATAATTTGATATATAAATTGGGAAACTAGAGTGAGTGCGAGCAAAGATACGGTACTTTATATGAGACTACGCGATACGCAGCCTTCTTTCCCCCTTAAGATGATGCCGTTCACGGCGCAGATGTGGAGCCACTCAGTCGCCTGGTGGAATGCTCCTGTGATGTCGTCCGACCAGAGTAGTGCATCGTCGATGCACTTGGTCTTAGACGTAACGTTGGCGACGAGGGCATCGTATCTGGCCGTGTAGGCATCCCCTGAGGCGATGTAGCCTTGGGGGGCGGTACAGTATCTGTACCTGCCCCATGGAGTGATGAAAGTTGTATAGTGGCGATCTCTTTTGTCAAGGGCCACAGAGTGGTAGCCATTCCACGCGTCGAAGACGGTCTTCTTGGTTCGGCATGGAGGAATGGCACGGGCTTGGTGGAAGGGTGATGGGCAGTGATGGGTCTCGCGCGTGGCGTGCTGGTTCAGGGGCTGGAAGTTGATTGTCCTCCTGAGTGACCCGTCCTTCTTGGTGCATATTACCATACGGTGGCACCACGGGCATACCCAGGGGGACCTTCTCCAGCACGCCAAGGCGGACGTCCCGGTCGAGACCTGCCTTCACCTCGTCCTGCCAATGGATGGGAATGTCTATGGGGTTGTGGCAGGGTTTGGGGATGGCTGTTGGGTCAATGCTCAGGGAGAGTGGGGGCCCAGACATCATGGGGAGGGATTGATGCTCACAGACGTTGAATGCACTTGCTGAGTATAGGTCCAGCAAGTGGCGCTCAAGTCTGTGGCGGTTCTCCTCAGTGCCAGGAAAGGGAAGGGAGGTTGGTCTGTCTGGGGGGGGTGCCCTGGTTGGACATGAGCAGGGTCTGGGGGGATTGTGTGCATTTTGGCTCACCACTGGTCGAGTGTGGGGTCCCGGTGGTCTGGTCTGCAGGTCCGCTGGGGACGTTGTCGGAGGGCCGATGGCTGGTCTGGTCGCTGGTCTGGTCACTGGTTGACGGGTTCTGGTCAGCAGGGGTGTTCTGGTCTGCAGGACCGCGTTGAGATGTGACGAGGGCTGATCAGGGGTCGCCCGTGTGTACCCGTGCCGTTTCCCGTGGGTGGCGTCGGCGTACAGAGGGGGAACCCCGTATCGATCAGCCCAAGGTCTGTGCACGTGGACATGCTCAGGTACAGCTTCGTGGCTAAGGGGCTGAAATATACCATCTGCCTCGTCTCGCGTCTTGAGTGGTGGAGCTTGATCCGGAGGAGTGTGGCTCCAAGGATGGGCAGGTTGTTCCCGCTGGCCGAGCTCATCACGAGTGTGGCGGGTACGAGGTCGGTTTCGAGCAGGTTCAGGTCTCTCAGGAGGAGTGGGCCTGCCAGGCAACTCTGGCAGCCCGTGTCAGCATGGCTGTGGTGGCGAGGTGGTGTCTTTCCTTCTTGAGTGTGTGGCCATGTGCCCGGTAGTCCTCTCTGTGGGTGGACACCAATACTTCAATGATTGGCTGTGGCGGTGAGCGGTGTTGGGTCCATCGTTGGGTGTCTGAGTCCCAGGATTGATGGGGGAGCGTGCCTTCGGTCATGGTGTGGACCTGCTCCGACATGGCGCTCTCTTGTTCAGATGACCTCTGCCAACACATGGGTGCAAAGTGATTCGACCTGCCACATGATGGGCAGGTGGAGCCAAATGCTGGGCAGTGTGTTCTGCGGATGGCGGTTCTTTCTCTCTCGCCATGGCCCTGTCGGCCACAAAAGCAGCAGGTGGCCTTGGGGTTTGTGGGGTGCCAGGTGGTGTTAGTTTGCCCTCTGCTTGGGTTGGGCATATTCCTCCGGGGTTGGTAAGGTTGTGTGGCATGGGGACGGTTGGTCCTGGGAGGGGTGGCCTTGGTGCAAGGTGAGGGCTGGCGCTGTTGGTGGCGGTATCCACTGAGTGCGGCAGCGTCTTCATTCTCCGTCCCTTCGCCTAGGGCGCCTGTTGAGGTGGGTGTGGTAATGGTTACCGCGGACCGTTTGCCTGCGGCCCTCACCTCCACGAAGCGCACCGTCTCCTCCACTTTCATTGATTGATTAGGGTCCTTCAGCAGGTCGACTTGGATGTCTGCATCGGCCTGGCCGATGCAGAGCTGGTCAGCGACCCGCTGCTCCCCCTGGTTGTTCACCTGGTCACACGCTGCACACTTCATGGTGAACATGCAGACCTCTGCCTGGCCGCGGAGCCTCGCGGCGAAAGACCGGATAGGCTCCCCCCGATCCTGGACCATCCTGGAGAGGGCGACCCTGGCTACCTTGGGGTTCTCCTCCCTCACAGCCAGGGCCTTGATGGCTGCTAGGAGGTCCGCCTCCGTGTACTCCTCTATGGGTAAGGGTCCGTGACATTCCGGGTCACGTCTCTCCTGAGTTTGGCGTCTAGACATTCGAGGAGTTGTATGCCGATGTCGGGCCCCACCAAGCGGACAGCCTGCGAGTAGGCCCTCCACCTGGTGAGGAAGTACTGCCATCCCTCGGTGGTCCCCCCGGCCGATACTTCCGGCCGACGGACGGGTGTGGGCTTCGCTCGGGTTGCCTGGCTGTGTATCAACATATGCCCGTTAGTATGGCTGCTACCACCACTGGATCTACCTCCATAGGCATGGCATAATCACATCCAGGGTATGGGCAGCTCACCGCCATGGTGGGCACCAAATAGAACTCCTACCGAAACGAAGGCTCACTTCGCCAGCACTGTTGCAGGCAAGGCTAGATGTCTAAATAGAGACTATCAAAGCACTTGATGTATTCATAGTCAAGCGCGGTACGCCGTTCCAGTACCTGATCAGAGAGGATTGAATATCAGTATGGCAGGCATGGAATGAATACATCAAGTGAACGTATGTGCGTGAGCATGCGTGAGGTAAGGGGACGTCAATCGGGTCATGTACGTACACAGCAATGTTAATACACGTATAGGAGGACTAGTCTAGGTCGTTATTGTCTAACTTACTATTTCAATTATATGAACTATAGCACCTGGGTTTGATCTGAGTGAGAGGAGACCAGGGTATGTTTCCCTCCCAAGATTACAGATTTCCCTCAACCCCATTTCAATCTTTTTTTAATTTCCTATATATGAAGTCAGATAAGAAAATGTAGCAATTAATACATTTTCCCTGCCTTCCCCCCTCCCTTACCCCACACCCCCAACCAAAACAATATTCCCAGATAAAGCCCTGCGCCCTTAATATTATGCAAGTAATATTGCCATCATTGATCTACTTTATTCACTGTTATGAAATATATAATTTATGTTATCATTGGCCCACTATATTTATTACAAGAACTGTCACCTACCCAGGCAAGAGGTATTTGCTTCAAAGTGAGATGACTATATAATATTCATCTGCATTCATTGTTTCAATTAATTTTTATGGATGTGTATGTTCCTTTGTCCTTCTCTCAACCTTATAACACCAATTCTCCATCCACAATCACTTTTCCTTTTTGTATGTAAAACATTGTGTATGTATGCATGTGCAGGTCAATCTATCAAGTGTGGGTGTGCACAATCACAAGAATTTGTGTGTATCTGTATGTGTGTGTGTGTGGTATGTATTTGAGCAAGTGTGTATTAATTATTTCTCTCAACCCCTCTCTCCATTTTCCTGTTTGAGTATGTGTTATAAACTTGAGCATATAGCACTCCCAGTTAGCATCACAGATATAGAGTTGAGAATGGTTTATTAATGACGTATTTTTTCCTTCACTATTTTCTATTTATATTCCTCCCATAAATCTATCTCTGAATCCAGGTTTTAAATTGAGGATTTTGGTAACCACTCATCAATCACAAATATCCACAATTAGTTATGCCTTTGAACACAACTTGAGTTTTCTTAATGCACAGTTCATTGCATATGCTCATCGGTGAGTAATGGATTAGTATTTTCATACACACTTGTGCCCACGACAATACTGTTATATAGTTCATGACAATAACAAATGGACTGCTGAATTCTCTGCTGTGTCTGTAATGAAATACAATAATTATTGATTCACACCATGTTTGACTGTACTGATGCATTCTTTATTTACAGAGGTGTAAATGTGCTGAAGCGCACTCTGTGATTAGATTAGTGTCCGGATCACACCCTCTTTATCAGAGATGTATATAAATGTGCAGAAGCACTCTCTGTAGTCAAACTTGTGCTGAAACAGTCTTGGGATGTGCAGAGATAGATTCACACACATACAAACTGGATGCCTGATGATGGCAAGACACCAAGGCAATTGTGAGCCCCCATTGTCACCATGCCAGTGATTGATCAGCCATTCCAACGAATAGCCATGGATATGGTGGTTCTGCTGCCCAGGTCGAAGACTGGCCACAAATTACATCCTGTCAGGCTTAGACTATGCTACCCGGTTCATCAAAGCTACACTACTGAAAACCACTGACAGTGCGACCATTGACAATGCCTTGATATCCTTGTTCTCTCTGGTGGATTTCCCAAAAGAGATCCTAACAGACTCTGGGGCAAACTTTACCAGCAGCTCTACCCATTGATTGGAGTGAATGGAATCTGCACATCACCATACCAACACCAGATAGATGGTTTGGTGGAGTGGTTTGATGCAACAATGAAACAGATGCTGTGAAAAAGCATGGCTATGTTTCAAAACTAGTGGGACAAGGCTTATGTTTGCCTACAAGTAATGGGCCCCCGGCCACGACAGGATTTTCTCCATTCGAGCTCCTCTATAGATGGCAACCCAGAGGCTCACTCGACTTTCTGAGGGAGCTCTGTGAGGAGAAACTGAACACTCCAAAAATGTGGTATCCTTCCTCCAACATGAGAGATTGTGACCATCAATGACGTAAAGGCCAAGAAAGAACAAAAGACCTGGTACAACTGGACAGCCAGGTAGAGAGAATTAAACATCATAAACACAATTCTGGTGCTGATACCGGCTGCCTCCAATAAGTTGAGAAGGAACCATACCCAGTAACTAAGAAGATGTCTCCAATGACATACCAACTCTGTATGGCTGGTATGAGGAAGCAGACCTGGGTGTTGTTTATTAATATGTTGGATGGGTAGATGGCTCCATCAGTAGTGTTTACTTGGCACCCAGGGAATGGAAGATGATGAACGAAATGAGATGAAAGAAGATGACATCTCCCCAAGGAGAAGCAACCCATCAACGTGCAGACCTGCAAGAAGAACAGAGGAGGAACCTGGGACACCTGCCAGACAAATTTTGAACAAACCTTCACACCAAAAGACCGGGAAAGATGGACCAAGTAAGTATCAAAATGGAAACTGGGTATGCCTAAACTGTCCACCTTCCACCATACAGGCTGACATACGCAAGGCATGAAGCGGTCTGGGATGAGATCAAGAATATATTGGAGGAAGACCTCATTGAACTATCCACCATTATAAGGGCTTTTTCCTATAATTATTGCCGTCCATAAGAGGATGACAAGCACAATTTATCTCCATATTGGCAAGTGCCAGTAGAGAAGGAAACTTGGGAGAAGACTGCATTTGTGACCCTACAATACAAGTGCCAGTTTAACCCTCTCACTGTCAGCATTGTGGAGAATTATTTAAAATTTAACACAGCCACATTAAAAAATTAATATCAAATCAGGTATTTATCTAAACCATTTTCGATTTGGTCATGTGATAGCATGATTATTTTAGAAGTTGTGGTCAAAAGGTGTGATCACAAACTGACCATACAATATGAATATAATTATGCAAACAATGGTCATGATTAGGAGTCCTATAACTTCTCCATAGTTCATGTTATGGACTCGATATATAGCTGATAAGATAGCTCTAACCATATACTTTCTTTTGCATCTAAGAATCTAGGAATATACATTACTATACAAAAGTTATGCCATAATAAGGTCCTCATAAATCGATAATGCAAAGGTGAAACTTGCAGTATTTGCGACTTTCTCCGAAGGAATGGATGCCTTCACATTCTTCGTCGCTTGATTCATCATCAGAGATTTCCCAAGCTGCCCCAGTCACTAATTTCAGCTATTGACAGTCTCTTCTCCATCGCTGATATCGTCCGACTGAAAATCGTTCGTGTTTAAAAAATAATTTCTTCAACTTTCCTCCGCCCAACCGCCGTAAAAATTGTCGTGTAAATAGAGGCTATTTTTTAAATATAGACCTATTGACAAATGCGTATATATTTTTTAATTTTTACAAAGCCGTGGCGCCATATGGCGCCTGTGACAGTGAGAGGGTTAAAGTAGTGCCATTTGGCTTGTTAGGGACACTCACAGTCTTCCAAAGAAATATGAATGGCCTGCTTGAAGAGATATCACCACTTGCGGCTGCCTACATGGATGACCTGGTCATGTTTAGTGATACATGGAGCCTTCATCTGCAACACATTCGAGCTGACTTAACAATTCTATGGGGAGCCGGAATGATGGTCAAATTGGCCAAATGTCAGCTTAATCAATGACAATATGCCTACCTCAGCCACATAGTGGGACGACAGAGTCAGACTTGAAGAAGCCAAGATCAGAGCGATCAAGCACTTCCAAATCCCACACAAAAAGTAGGATGTATGTTCATTCTTAGGGATGGCACATACTACTGCCTGTTTATCTCTTTTCTACACCATTGCAGTAGCACTGACGGATTTGACGAAAAAGGACAGTCCTGACAAAGTGCCATGGACAAGATTAATCCAGAGAATAGTCGAAGAACTCAAATTCCAATTATCTTCAAAGTACTGAGAGGCCCGGATTTCAGTAAGGAGTTTATTGTGCAAATGGACACTTTAGATATTGGGATTGGGGCCACACTGAGCAGGTTGAGCAAGCTGGAGAGGAACACCTGTCGCTTGGTGATTGGAGTAAGACAATTTAGTGTCTACATCAATGCAGTGCCCTTCACCATTCAAAGAGAGCACAGATGTATTAACTATCTGGACCACATGTAGGAAACCAACAGCTGCCTAAACCATTGGTCATTGGCACTATAACCATTCTTTAAGATACACCACCAACACAGAACAGGAGAAAAGGAAGGACTTTTCAGGGATTGAGCCTGTTGCCAGGAAAGCCAATCCCTGACAACCAGAGAGAGGCCCATTAACTTATGGCTAGTAGTTAGAGTACAGTAATTCATACCTAGAGACTTGTAGATGCACACACATACTTACTGGCCACTCATTTGTCGGGGTTTAGGCAGAGCCACATTACAATGTTAGAGCTGGTGGAAGAACTAGGCAACCCACCAGCCACTTGTGGGAATTGGGGGTGTTGAGCGAAATTATAGTTTTTGTTGGAGACCTTAGAGACTGTAATGGTATCATATTCCAGAGATGGTGAACACATAGCCTCCATAACACGGCTATTCCCTTATAGTGATGCCATTGTTGGATTGACCTGTCAAAAATGAATGATGGGGTAAATAATCAGAAATTGATTATTAGTTAGTTACACTACACAAGCACAACATGCATTGCACCTTAGAACTGGTGGCATTGAATTTTCTTCTCTGTCACCATTCCGAAGTTCAACACTGAGTATCCCAACCAACACTGCTATCAGCAAGCCTTCCAATTCTCATAAGCTGAAAGTCCATTATATCTAACCCACCACTGTAGTTCAATTACTTGCCAGGGATTATGTATCCTGAGGTCCTACTACTATAGTCTTCTATTCACGCTGTAGTGATGTTATTTTGACCGACATATTTACACTTTTTAGAAAGCATATTATGTCAGGCCTTAACCTCTTCCCCCCAATGTATGGCTTCTAGTTTGTGAAAATTTTGATCATTGTGAAAGACCCCTAAGAAGCTATGTGTGGGGGAAAGTAGAAATATACAATGTCATAGATAATCCATCTTTGCAATGTTTTGCACAATTTGGGCAAAAGGACATAGTTATGATGGGGAAATGTAGATGAATAGATAAACACAGGATGTTGATGACAACAGATTTTGGGCTGCCAGTTTACCACCTTTCCAAAGGATTTAAGCCTTGCTGGAAATGTTTTTGTGGTCAGTATCAGCTGAAGTCACTGTTTATGATAGTAAGAAGCTGTCCAAGTGAGTTTTAGCTGAGCTGCCATTTTCAAATAGGGATCAAACCAATATCAGGAGTGCCACTGCACTCCCTGATACATGCATAGCATAGAAATACCAAGTTTTCCTCCAATTCCCCACTAAGGGCTCACTTCTCATCACCAATAAAGAAGCTCAGGTTTACTTGGAAGAAACAGGTATGTGCACTTGCACTGATATCTGATAAAATAGTTGTTATCTGCAATCTGAACAGAAGTATTTATATACATGTATTAGTGAAGAATTATGGTAAAATAAATACATTTATCAATTCACAAAAAGTGATAAATCGTCCTCCATGCACGCTATAGCTACTGACACAATAGAGTACTCAGTTAGGCTTGGTTATAGTGGAATAATCATAATTGCATCCTACAAAGTTAGAAGAGACTTGGTGTGTGTGTGTGCTCATTCTGTGTATGTGTGTGTGTGTGTTTGTTACAAATCTTTGCTTCTTTTATAGCCATAATGTATAACACTAGAGAAGAGAATGGGCAGGTATATGCATGAGGGCTTAAACATAGTGAGAGAATTCTTATTGTATATACCTCTGCCCACTGCCATGATCAGATGGTCCTTCATTGGCAATGAATGTTGACTCATCATGGTAGATAAGAACAAGTTTCCGTATTTCAGTAGTCGAGCCAATACCTTCTTGCAAACTGCCTCCAGCACATAGTGGAGGAGGTAAATGGGTACTTTCCAAGATCGCCAATTTTCTCAGGTAAAGTTTCCTGTACTCAATGACATCTTGTCTTTCGTGGCCATCCACGTAGACACATTTGTGATATGGTGTTGGGTGAAATCCAACCATTTACATGCAGTGCGCAGGGTGATAGAACAGGAAAAGCCAGGTGAGAGATGTGAGTTTGAAGTAAATCGTTATTCACCCAACATGTAAATCTAGCAGCTGTCATAACTGGAATTCCTTTCTTAAAAGCATTTTGGCGCAACCATGTTTGTGCACTTGAACGACACTCTTCATCATCCAGAACATATTATGGTCGTGAGCTTTAGTCTGAAAATTCACCATGATTGTCATAAAAGTCACTTCACCAAGATCGAATGGACCGGTCACTAAATCGTATCACTGACCCTGCCAGCAGCAATGTTAGTGAGCCCAAAGCGAATTCGAAAAAATATCCATCAGTACCACTCCAATCATTTTCTATACTAACTTTGGCTGACTTGCAATCCATCCTTAGCATGGTCCTCTGTGAAGTTATCAACTCCCACTACCACCTGGGTACCCATAGTAACAAGCCACACCCACAGGATTTTTTGGTATTGTATTTCCATATAAAAATTATTTTATGCAAGATAGTCAAACTATTATCAAATAATGCGCTGAGTTCAAAAATGAAGATTGGATTAAGCTATAAAAAGTTATTCAGGTAAGTAAAAATGGAAGCTTATGGGTTCTTGCATAGCTTGATAATAAGTTGCCATAATAATGATAATGTTGATCTAATGTATAGGACACCATTAGCTAGATATAATTTTTGATAACCAAATCACCTTATTTTTCCAGATTAGTTTGGCATATCTTAAAAATCTATCAACTCCAGCAAACACACAGACTCAGAATTGCATATAACATCAACTCAAAAAAGCAGACATAACATAGCTAAGTCTATGAAGCACTATGGTAAAAAGAGAGCTCAAGAATTATTTTACTACATTGCCTCAGGCTCTATATTGCAAGATAAGCTAACTAACTAGCTGTACACATTGAAAATTAATCATGTTCAAAATAAACCATAATTGTAGTTAATACTTTCACTGCTAGTGTTTGATATATCAAGTCAGCCTATCAGCACACACTCCTCAACAGTGGTAGGAAGATGTCAGGCACACACTCCTCAACAGTGGTAGGGAGATGTCAGACACACACTCCTGACGATACATGGATGGATAAGTGCTTCAGGCAATTGAACTCCAAAATTGCTTCCAATACCACTTTGTAGGCTTAGACTGGCTAGAGTTAGAATAATTTACACTGTAGCTACCATTATACCTAGAAAATAGCTCTGGATTTGTTTCACTGTAGCTACTATTATAGATAGCAGATTTGTGGAGTGTCATCCCCTTCAACAGTACTGCTCTGTTCTCTTCCTCTACTGCACCACAAGTTTCTTTCACAATATATCATTTTTCTCTTTTTGGGTGCCTGTGTTGCTCATTGAAAAATGCAGTGGATGTGATCAATGCACATTGATTTGAACTTAGGTTTTTTAAGGACTAAATGTGCTTCTGGTGTGCTTTCCTAATGTGGACTGGCCTTAACTTGAAAGACAAAGTGGCTCTTGAACCTTTCTCTGGTACCTGGGATTGCTTACTAAGGAAGCAGGCAGGCCAACTATCCTTTGTCCTTGGGACAGGGGCTTATTTTTACCCTACTCCCTTAAAGATCTGGCATTGGAATTATAGGATGTGCTACTCTGCATTCTACTAACCCAACAACCACACACATTCCAAATAGATCCATAAACCAGGGCCACATTATTGGAGGCAGGACTTAGCATTGAATTGTCTTTTTACCCTCATCAACCCTCAAGTTGACTGACTTAGCTGCCCTTCCTATGCCCGACTACCTTCTCCTCCTAACATTAGTACATCTACTGCCAGCTAGACCTGGTATAATATGTATCTTAGGTAACAACATCACCATGCTCAAACTCGCAGTCCCAGCCAACTCTCATGAGGCACCTCTGCAATTAGGGCTAGAAAGAGAAACAAACCAAACTATGTCCAGATCAGCAACAAAATTCGATGGCCAATATCACATACTACTAATTAGTTCCCTGGAGTATATACCACAAACCAAAAGTTCCATACCTTCACATTAATCACATTAACAAATAATCAAACTAAAGATGTTCTACAAAAACTGTCAAAAGTAACTATGGCATATATACTCATATCACATTTTCAATGCTAGAACAACTACTGGGAACAACCTTTATTGGATTTTGGATGTGTTTACATGTTGAAGTCCTGTTCTAGTTTTTAGCTTTTTACCTTACCAAGTCACCCACCTGAGTCTGTGCAGGTTATCATTTATCCTAGTCTTATTACCTCCCTTTCTTTCATGTATTAATGCAGTAAAGGTTTTTCTCTCACCAGTCCAATCAGTTACATCCCAGAACATGGGTCTGACCTAATCCACTTAATCTGGGCTGACTGGGAAAGTACTTGTCATTTTATATTTCAATCATAAACCACCCACCAGCCACTATGCAAACTTTTTCAAGTGGCTAGAGGAACGATGACAGGTTTATCACCATTTCCACCCTTGCAACCCTAAGCCAACATTCCAGAGCAATGGGAGACTTACATTATTTTGTCACATATGTTCTACTTATACCCCATAGGAAAACTAATTCTTGAGCATTGCTCTGATATATTTTTCGTGTGAGTGGAAGCCATGGTTGTGGAATAATGGAGAGTGGAAATCAAAGTGTTTTTAGTGCCGAGTTTAGCTATCTGTGATCTAGCTGCTAGTTTTTGTCAGAACTCATTGCAAGGCAGCAGCTGTCTTGGGGAGGAAGATATATAACATTGAACGGGTGTGTGAGCGTACTGTGCCTCATGTAGTAAAGCTCAGGTGTTGGTTGAAGTGCAGAGATACCAGCTGGAGAAAGAAGAATCTTGTTAAAAGGTGAGTGAGTAAGCTCACTCGACTCCCTCCATGAAGCACACCAAGCAAACACACGTTTAGTAATGTTCCAGGAACATTTTCCTCCAGAGACCCTTACAACGAGTTCTGAGAACAACTAGCAGTAAACTGACAGCACTCACATCGCTTGGACTTTCTCTTCCTCTTTAAACTTGCGCGAACCTATAATGGCACGCCCTGTCACGAGACAGTCTAAGTGGGCGTAAGAATGCATAAATGAGCAGCTGAAGTGATAACTATTGTGAGGTAGGAAATTCTAATGGCAACTTCTGAGAATCTAAAGGAGAGCGGTTCTTCGAAAATTCTCATCTCTGCTGGGGTAAAAAAGAAATTCTGGCTCTATGTGAAAGTAACTGTCCCTTGTCTGCTTATTATTGGAGTATGGAGTGCACTCTCCCTGCCAACTGTGTTCCACAATTTACCAAAATCAGAGGTAAGGTGGATTTCTAAGGTCTAAAACTTGGCAGTCAATCTTTAAAAGTATTAAACCTGTAATCTGTCCAGGTTTTTATGATTCAGTGCAGTTTTATCACAAGATGCAACACATGATTGTTGCATGCATACCTAGTGACATTGCATGATTTGACTAGAAAAAGTAAGTCTAGTAACTATTAAAACAATAACATCCTACAAGGGACAATCACCTGAAGGATGACGTGGATGCAAAGTATATATAGGGTTCTTCTGCTGGTTATGTCTCGGTTATCTCTTTTCAAATTATGACCAACTTGTTCACTGTTAAATGCTAAATGCTTGAATTCCCTTCCTCCTCGTGTTTTCTAATCCAGGCTCAACCAGCTTGTTTCCATTTTGTGGTATCTCACGTTCTGGGTAAACAGTATACTGCATTCTCTCTGCCCAGAGCAACCACAAATTGCAGAGAGAATCCCATGGTCATGAGCAAAACAAAAGCATACATCAAGTAAATAGTCATTTCCTCCTTGCCTGCCAGCAGTGAGAGCCTGGACATATACCTTTATACCTAGAAGCAAGACATAGAGTGTTCAGAAATCCTGGCTAACTGAAACTCAGATTTGCCTTCAAGATTTGCCAAACTGCCCCTCAATATGTGACCATAATGGAATGTATCGCATTACCTCACAGTATGTGAAGACTTATAGTTAGAGCAAGATCATGTTTCCATACTCCAAGGGCAACAATGGAGAACATTCTACATAGACACCAAGGAGTGGAACATGGTTGCTGGAAAGCTGCCAGAATCTTATTCTGGTGGCCTGGAGTTACATACCAAATAAAATATTGTACAGCAATGCATTACATGTGCTAAGGAGGCCAGGCAATGGAAGGATCCATTCATACCAACTTCTCTGCCAGATTTTCCATGGTAAGTGGTTGGGACAGCGTATCTCAGTCGACTACTTCTCACACAATGTGGAAATGATGAAATTGACATTGACAACTTCACTCAATGTCATAACAGCACTTAAAAACAGTCTTGCTAAGGCATGGGACACTGAAATAGTCCAGAGTGATAAAGGACCTCAGCATTTCTCTGCCGAATTAGAAGAATTTGCTGCTTCTTATTTCTTTAAACACATCATGAGTAATCGCCTTTACTCCCAGAGTAATGGTCAGGTAGGGAGGCTAAAAAGACAGTCAAAGCACTACTGATAAAGTCATGTGATGCTTTCATAGTCTTGATGGGTTACCGCCCACTTACCAGAGGAATTCAAATAATTTTTTTAGAGTTCTTAGCTGAGAAGATGATGTGAAGTTTTTCTATGGTGCATAAGTATTTTGATATAGTTGAGTAAGGTGCACTGTCGATGATCATCTCAGTTCCTCATTCCTGATGATTGCTACTATAGTAGGACCAGCCAACTCCAAAGTTATCACCTTATCAGCTCTACTTAGTTTCTCTGGCCTGCATTGAAAAACCACCTTCATTATGTTATTATTATTGGTATTATATTATTTGGTATTATATTATTCTTTTTTTAAAATTTTACAAAATCCTAAGTGAAGGTTTTTAGCTCAAATTGGTTTTTGGCCAATGTTTAAACCAAATGATTTATGTTTTAATCAAGGTAAATGGGGAACAATGGTAAATGGGGAACAATGGAGAATTTATTTGAAATGGCATTAAAAAAAAGTCTGGAGCCCAAGTCTGGAGCCCAAGATAATTTTGCACTATTTTACTATTTTAATATTGCTTGTTGTATGTCATACATGTAAAAGATAATATAGTTTATCAATGAACTCACAATTGAAACTTCCTAGGTCATCAATTAAATTGGCTCACTCAAAAGGTTGGTTAAATGCTCTAGAAGAAATATTGAGTGAGCAAATTTAAGTAGATTATTTAGAAAGTCATTGGTAGAATGTGGTAGAATGTAATAATAAATATTATTAGGTATTCATAATTTTATTTTATTTTATTTAGATATCATCTAATACCAGTGATGCTAATAATTCTGGCAGTCACTCCATATGCTCAACCCCACTTCAGTATGATGTGACCAATAGTATCTGCCTAACAGAATTTGCCAACGTTCTGATATCCTCCAACTGTCCTCTTGGTGCAGAGGGAGGTATGTTAGTGATGAGGAATGAAGAAGCCACAGCTACTCAAGTGATTAATGGATTTAAATCAAATCGAGCAAGTGTTGAATGTATAAGTAAAGTTTCTCCATTTTTATGCGTGCATCTATTTGGGTTGTGTGGTGAGTTAGGGGTCTCCATCCAGCCTACCATTAGTCAGTGTGAAGAAATTAGAGACTCGCTATGCCAACAGCAGTGGGGACTTATTAAAAGACTTGGCATTGAACTCACTGACTGTTCAATGTTTCCTGCTGAGGCTTCATCATGTCCTGCACTAAATGACAGTTACTCTACAAATGAAACAGTCATAACAGGTAAAGTAAGGAGAATATTTGATTATGGTTCATACAAAAAATGTACTTTATTGTATGTAATAGCTAATCACTTCTAGAAGTGTTTTTTAAATGAAGAATGGGCTAACCAATTAATTTCCCCAAATAAGTTTGAGTTGTAGCTCGGACAATTATATCCTGCTGCAAAACATTACATAGCCAATTATGTGTTAAAATCAACTAGAATGCGGTGGTTCTTGCACGTTGACAACTGTGTTATGAAAAACATCCCCCATCTATTTCAATACTCTTAACAAGACCATATTTCCTGGGATAGACATTGTGTAGTCTATTCATCTGAACCACGTAGAACCTGCATGGACTATACAAGAGCATGAACTGATCCAGGGTGTATAATATTTCACTGATGGCTTAGTGGAAAGGTCCCGAGCATCATCAAGGATGAATTTGTTCTGATTGGGGCGAGTGCCAAGTGTGGGCCTTAACTTTTAGGGTGAACACTCAGTTACAGTTGACAAGACTATTGAGCAGTGTAGCTTATTAGCAGTTGTTGGAGCACAACAATGAAGATGCCTGAGCCATTATTAGTTGGTTTATTAAGCAGTTTATTGTCCTCTAAAACAGCTTTATCCTGTTGTAGGTCCGCCTCACACTCTTCCTCGATGATTTTAGCGAAGAAATCATCTCCACTGTCATCAGTATTGTTGAGGCAAAGGGTATCTTTGCTGATGGCCTCTGCATCATAGAATTTGTTCCTTGAACATGCTGCTGATGGAAAGTTCCTCTGCCATGGTTTACTGGAACTGCACTCGAGACACAAGACCACACATGCACAATATCTATTTCATTGTGTTAATCACCAAATAAGGGTGGGCTATATGTGTGTGAACAATTCAAACAAGAGAGGAGCTAGGGAGTGAACTATTTGAGGGCACGAACTGATCGAGGGTACAAAGCAATTGAAGAAATACGGTAGTTTATATACTCTATATATATGCATGATTGGATTTGTTAAAACCTGTCTAAAGGCAGTGGAACAATTATTTAAATATAGGCCTTCCTGATGAAGACTAGAGCATCTAGTCGAAACGTCGAGTGAATAAAAATTTAAGTTGATTGTTGAGAAGGTGATTTTAATGTTATTATGTCAACTGAGAGAGAGTTCATTGAGAGTTTTAAATTATTAATAGAATTTTTTTTTTATTCCACCAATGGCTAAAACTGTCTTTCATATAATCTTGTGGCAATGTAAGTAAGCCCATGCACTAGTTCCAGAGAATTTTATAAGCCTTTACAATGAACTAGGTCGATGCACTTAGCCTTCATTAATGGAGCATGATTATGCTGGTTTCGAGCACCATTAGGCATGCTTTCTTCTGTTGCTATGCTTTCTGCTGCTTTTCAAGGTCGACTTGATTTACATAGATAGATAACTTGTGTAGAAGACATAATAAGTGCTCTCTGGAGATGGGACAAGAAAAGGCCTTGAAATGGTGAGAGCTCAAATGGTCACATCTTCAAACAAAGTTAGTAAGTAGTACACAGCATCATCTCCAAAGTATATGGCTTCTCCTAGCAACACTTTTGAAATAAAATTACTCCAATATGCTTGCTTTAGGGTAAATATTTCATGTCATAGCTCAAAAGTTACACTCTCAAACAGTTTCAAACTTTCAGGACATGATCTTTAGACAAAACTTTCAGGACATGATCTTTAGACAACAGAAGGGCTGAATTAATTTTTTTTAATCTAAACAGCATTTAGAATGGTTTCCCAAATCTATACACACATGCACACATGCACACACACATACACACACACACACACACAAAGGTGGTGGTTTTGGAAAATACATACCATAATAAAGATCGTCAGTTTTATTGTAGTAAACAATTAATAAACTATCAGTTGACATAGTTGCAATTGATGAAGGCTAGAGCATCTAGCCGAAAGATCAAGAAGAAAATTTTAAGTTGGTTATGGAGAAAGTCGTTATAATTTTTACACAGGAATGTAGGACTTGTAGCACCATTATCATTTTGTTCATCACTTTCAGCCTCCCTGCCACCCCTCTCCCAACCCCCTTGCCTATCTTCCATTTACATGTATACCAACATTATAACTATAACACTCAGTAGTGCTCCATAATAAGGTTGCCTGTCAAGTATGTTATATATATGTGTGTGTCTGTGTGTTTGTCTTTGTTTATTCAGACAAAAGAATCAATAACATTCACACTATTCATGTCGCTACAAAAACACCTTGGAAATTATAATGTATCAAAGTTTTCATATATAGCTGATAAGTTATTTAACACTTTCAGGGCTGATCCTATAAGAGGCAGTGTTTTACAAAACACTCCCCTTTATACTCATAATATTAAATAGATTTCTCGTACAGTCTGTTTTTGTTTTTATTAATGCTTAAACCAAAAATGCTTAAACCAAAATATTTCAGTCTTCATCAAAGTGAATTAAATAGTGGAGGTTTTTTTCATTTTTTTATTTGCCTCCAAAGGCTACAGTTGAAATGTTGACAATATTGAACAACAAATCTACAAATTTTGATGAATCAGCTCAAAAAATCATAGTAGTGTTAAATAGGTAATTTTTGTACTCATATTGACAAAAGAGAATGATTGACAAAGATAATTCACAAGCTATACATTAGAAAATTCAAATTCCAAATCCATGAATGTCTGCCATAAATGGCAGAATTCAGATCTTACTAATCCCCCTCAATCCCCCAAAACTACCAACCCATAATTTTTTTATGGCTCTCTCTAGTTCAAGTTACATAAATTCCGATCATGATAATACTGCACAAATCAAACAGTATACCTTCAAGATTACTTACTTCTTTGTCTATATATACAACTGAACCACTTGCATAGAGACAACAGGTTAAATTTCATTTCAGGCAACAACAGGGTACAAATTTTCTAAGAATACGTTCCTATTTCAGCAGCTATGTCATCTGCATTATTATTGGTCATTGTTGTTATTGTTATTTTTGTTATGCTTACATTTCATAAGATTTACTGCTCTTTCTTTTTTACATTTTTTCTGATTATGCCATTTAGATCTTGTAGAAAAGCTTCCCAATGATACAGCTCTAACTTTATTGGAATGCACTGAAGGATTTTACCAGGAAAATGGTTCAAGTATCTGTACACCAAGTTGTTACTCCTGGATACAAAACAGTCAAAGGACGTCCATATTTGGAAATGTGGTGATCTTTATATCCATATTGTTTGGAGTTCTAGTAAATATAGTGGTAGTTATAATATCTTGTCTAGGACACAAGAGAATGTAAGTTAATTAAAAGTGGATGCAGGAGTGTTATGCTGCACTGTGTTGCTCTGCATCACTATGTATTGCACACTATAGTTCACAATATTGACTTTGACACCTACTCTGTCACCGATGGAGAGTGACTTCAGCTGAAATAAATAATGTTAAGCTTACTTTGCTATAAGAAGCTACCTTGTGATTATGATTGTTTCTATCTGCTATTAATTTGATGTTCACTACAATTAATACCATATAACTATTTAGGACTGGTAGCATATATTATATATCCATGTGCATGCATGTTTCACTTCCTGATATATCTACACCAAGATTGCAACATGGAAGACATTATAAAACAGATTTGCTAGAGCTGGCACAGTGAAATCTAAGTCTAATTTGCTAGCAAGTCTGTATCTATGCTCTCTCTACTACAATAATAACACAGCCTCTAGGTAGAAAATTACTATTTGAGGTTATTACATCTATCAGCGACCATAGAAATACCCTTTACTATATTGCGATCTTCTCAATTGTAGCTATTCAGTAAAGGATTTGGAAACAATTTAAGTGGAGGTGGGAGAGGAGAGAGCTTGACTCACCCAATATCCTTCATGGCTAAGTATTGCATATTGTATTATGTGCAAATAGCATGGATAATAGCCTTATAAACAGAGCCTTAAAGCAAGCCGGAATGAAACTTTCAGCATTTCCTATGCAGAAAGACATGGTTGTGGCAACCTTATTAAACCACCTGTCCATCACAAGGTAGAAATAAGGTTGTGGCAAGCTTGAATATTGCTTTGAACACCCTTGTTTAAGATTGTACAACTGTTGTTACAAGGGATGTGACAAGCTTGTGATAACCTGGAGTGCCGCTGTAAACAACCTTGGACGGTTTTTAGGTTGAAACAAGATTGTAACAAGGTTGTAAAAATGTTGTAACCTGGTCAATTCATAGATCGTTTATATTTTGGCTACAAACTTGGCTAGAGGTTGTCAGAACCTTGACTTTAATGTCCTTCCTTAAATAATAATAATAGAAAGAAAATCAGAAAGAAAATCATTGGAAAGTTAATTCACAATAGTGAGTACATGAGTGATAATTTAACTTTTGGTTTAGCTATGCCTCTTTCAACCATGCTCTCACCTTCAACTGGCATACTTGTCATTCACTTAATCAATTTGCATTTTCCTGGTAACACCCTCAACTTTAGGCTAAATGAAGGCTGTGGATAATAATTGTAATTTTGTCACATTTATTACATACACATGGAATCTAAACCGACTAACCACCATATAAGCGACAAAGATACACATCATTTCCAAATAAAATGCATGTAAAAAATAAACCAATTGAGCTAAACAAACACTATATTTTCTACTTGCAGATGCTAAATAGATTGCTCAAACAATATAAAACTTTTCCTATGGCTTGAGATGGTAGGTGAGCGAAATAAAAGTTTTTTTAAGTGGCTGATAATCACAACTGCCATCAAGAATTTCTTTGCTATAGATTTTGTTGTTGCGACATAGTGCCAAGTAGCCAACAGTTTTAAATATTGACAAAAACATTATGACTAACCACAAGTAAAGTACTCAGACAATGATATCCCTAAAAATAATAAACACCTGGAGTGTGACACAACTGGTTATTAAGAAAGTTTTACTGCACTATTTTCTTCCCTCTCATGATAACTTAAATTGTAATGATTGTATGACGATGATAATAATTATATTTTTCAAGAAAAACTATATATATAAAATAATACACATACCCTGGCTGTCATCTTAATTCCCACTGAAGCTTTGGGTTGTAACAACCTTACCCCATTACCTTGGCATAATCAAATCCGTTGTCATAGGTTTTAGTTTTGTTGCCATTTTGCTCATACACCTGAATAAATTCACTGTTAACTATCACCCAATACCAGTTTGAATACAATTCTATATACACATTATCATAAAGGCAACACATGTCATCTGAATTTCTTTATGGGCCTTTTTTAAATAACATGATGGTTTCAACTACAATGCATGAATTTTGGTCTAAACTATATAGAAAGTAGCCATTTTATTGTTATATTTTATATGGCTTACTGGATATCATCACTTTCATACAATGTAGTATGAGTCTCACTTGTTTCTATTGTACAACCTCTGGTTAGAGGTACACACCAACCTTGTAGATTGCTAGTGCATATATATTGTGACTTATGAAGACCTTGGTTCTGTTTTCATTATCAAAAGCTGAATAGATATAGATATCTCGAACATATTGGCAATATAATCACTTTAAAAGCATGTAGTACTTTGACTGTCTGGAAAAATCTAAATTTTAAATGTAAACAGCCTCCATACATGGTTGTCACAGTTAGGACATTCTTCACCCATTTGTGTTATAAACTTTCAAGCCATGATAATTCTTGCCCACGGTTGTCCCAGGACATTATTGCATGTGTGCACTACTTTACTACAAGGCTGTCACAACCGCTTGTGACAAGCATACAAAGTTGTGACAACCTCGTTATAAGCTTGTGAATAAGAATACAAGATTGAACAACCTTCTCACAAGTTTGTATCGAACATAGTTTTTGTATGGGTTGGTAAAATTGCAATGCAATAAAAATGTAGGTATAAAGACTATACTGGGCTGATATTTAATGTTCTTTTTTAGCTCATAAACTACCTGTTCTTATACGATTAATCAAACGGGATTTCTAACAACTATGACACCAGTTCTTAATAGTTTGATGTATGCTTAATATTAAAAGCAACAAACAATGTGAGCTTATAGAATTTGATTCTGGGTGTCTGTAATATAATAGTCAAGTTGAGTGTTATCTTAAAAATATTACCATTATTTTTTTTATCACAGGCTTGTTTACCCTGCCATCTTTATTGTATATATGACTATTGATGGATTGGTTTTAAGTAAGTTTTTTATGTTTTTATTTTTAATATGAATATATGTGTACTATCAAAATATTTCAGGTCTTTTTGGTATGATTGGCTATATGGGACGTGACAGGCTCTTCTGTTCATCTAGGAGTCTAATTGAAAGCATGATGAAAGTGACTCCCTTTTGTGTCATATCAGGTACGATGCTCTCTAGCTATCTCAGTGTGCCTGACTAAATTCCTCTTTTGGATGTCATAATGACATCTGGTTAGAGGGGAAGCAGAAATTTAGGAGAATAGAAGATAAATTATTCTAATTTTTGGTGGAATTTTTTAATTCTTGACTGTGTTCACTTTATTAGTAATTGTATCTGTATTTGTGATCAAAACATGTCTTGGTGTAACTTGCTCTATCATGGAAGTGCAAATCTTCTTTGATTCTCCATTAAACTTTTACGCTCTTTAATAACTGCTGAAGTTATTCAAGATATTAAGACTCCACTTGTTGGATATATGTTCTGACAACATGTTTTAATAATAGTTATTAAAAACACACATTTTGAGAAAGCTCACAATAGAGAAGTTAAGAAAGATTCAGCTATTGTATAGTCATGTTGTCCAAGTTGTATATCGAGGTGCCACCTTTTCCCCCTTCATCCCAACACATTGTCAGTGCTGCTTCTCTCTCTGCTGTTCCTGCATCTCCCTGTCAAATGTGATACCTTACTTCAGAATGACTTTCACCCAACCTGCAGATGTGAAACTGAATGTAGTGCCATCCATTGATATTGGAAAGCAACAATCAAATAACACGTAATCAGAAGGAATCAGCTGAATATTTTCACTGCCGTAATGTCTCTGTGTATGTTACCAGCACAGAGTTGTAGGTGTGATTCAGCAGAATAGTAACCTCGATGTAATAATACATGTTATGCAGTTAATAGACTTTATGCTGATTCAGGCGGCCAGTTTTGTAAGAATGAAGACAAGGCTCTGACCAATTAGAAGATGTCAAATCGTGGAAGAGCAACATTAGTTGTCTTATAATAATAAGAAGAAGAGGGAGTAGGCCTGAGGCTATTATGCTATTTTTATCCCTACATTACACCCTCGCATGTATTAACCTTGATTAACCGAATGCTCAGATTATAAAACATGGTAATCATCATTGACAGGAAATAATCAGTTGCATGTGGCTAGCTTGAAATTTACACATGAAAGCAAAATCAGTTAGCTAGGGCCAGAAAAACAAAGATAGTAGTTTTGTCTATTCAATCGAAGTTAGCTATATTTGGCAACATTTCCATAAATTAGTGAGATGGTAAGAAGAACTAGCGCACGTTAGTCTTAGCATCTCATCAATCCAGATAAAGGCTAGAGCATCTAGTCAAAACATCGAGAGAGATTGTTGAGAAGGTCATTGTAATTCTTTTATATAAACTGAGAGTTTATCCAAAGAATTCATTAAAGCTGGACTCGCAGAAGAATATGGCAATGGAAAGGCATGATAACAAAAATAATTAAGCAAGTTTGCAAACATTCTTGATAGTCAGGCAATGCATTCAGGTCGTAATGTCATGCACTTTGCTAAAGGTGGCCAGCAGTTAGCAAGCACTCTTGATAGTCAAGTGATGAGTTTGGATTGTGATGTCATGCACTTTACTATAGTGACCATTGAAAACTCCATATTTATATATGGTTCCTTAAGAAAAGGGGAAAGCACTGGAGTCGGTGGAGCATTGCTAAGAGAGAAGGCAGAAGAATTCTATGAAAAGTTACACGAAGGAAAATCAGTAGCCAGTTTTTACTGCCATTACAGGCAAGCTACCAATGATGAGATAGAGCCCAAGCATTGGATGCATTATATACTCAATCATTACTGATGATCCTTAAAGGAGTGAGAGGTCTGGTATGCAAGAAGAGGGTAGGTTACCTGAAGCAAACAACTCTTTGATCTATATAGGACTGTATGACAGAACATAGTTTGATCAACTATGGCTTACACACAATACATACATCACCAAGTGTATGAATGTATCTGTGCAAGACAGCATGGCAGCCACTGAGGAAATAGCCGCTTCTCCTCCCAGGACCAGGAAATAAGCTGCTCACATCCCAAGGTCCTGTAGATAAAAATATTTAGTAGATAACATTAGTCAGTATTTTTTTAATATTCTTGAGTTTATAATGACATTCATGCTTTTTGCAAATGTGAATTTTTTACTTTTCCAAACTATAATAGGTCCCTATGCTTGGATATGCAACGGTCGACTGTATTATGTTTTTTAGTAAAAAAACCAAAAAGCTACCTGTTATGTTCATCTAGGTACTATTATGCTCAAAATTATGCTCAAAATTATGCTCATTTGATGAAGGGTAGGTATTATGAAAGACGAAAGTTTATATGTGAAAGTAAAAAGTCAAGTTTATAATTAGAGATGATTGTAAGAAATTTGTAGGGTACTCTCTTGTTGCTCATTAAATGTAGCATTTACTACGAAAATACATGCTCAGAGGCAGTCAAAGATGGCCGAACTAATGTAACGTGTTTGCAGCTTCAGCCTATAGGTGTTTGGCTGGAGTATGTTTGTACTGTACAGAGTTATCATGTAAAAAATACTGAAATGGACATTTTTAGCCACAGTAAGATTTTTGTCCCTGTACTATGGGCCTGTTCTATTATTTCAACATAACTAACAGTAGTTGCGCACCTCAAATATACCTATTATGCCAGCATAATGAAGTACATATTGTGACCAAAATTATGACAACATATTATTAGCCTAATGCCTAGGAGATAGTGCCCCCTCAAATAGAGAATACGAAAATATTAACCATATAGTCAGTAACAGCATTATAAAATCATATTTGTATTTAATTCATTCTGCAGGTATCGTAGCCATCTACACATTCTGTCAAACATTACTATGGTGGCTATTCCATGTAACTACTCTCTTTTGGCAAGTAATATTTCCATTCCATGCTCAAATATTTGAAGCCACGGGCAAGAACAAGTACATTCACATCACGTGCATCGTACTTGGAATTTTACTTCCCCTAGTACCTATTATAACTGTAATGGCTGACTTTGCGGTGGATGTTCAGAACCAAAGTGGGAATTCCAGCTCTGAACTTAGAAACAGTTCGTTCTTGTCAGGAGGATTGGGTTTTGAACCTGGAACATTTCCACCTTCTCTGTGCTATGGAAGTGATTCAAATGCAACTTTCTATAGCATTATCCTTATGACAAACATCATCGTTGCACTTGGTTGTTCCCTGCTCATCATAATTTTCTCATCTTTACACAAAGCATACATCAAAAGAAATCAAATGCAGGTAATTAGACATCTAAATCTTGATAAAAAGTCCCATTGTGAATAACATATTTTTTTACAGATTGTCAACTGTGGAAAACCAGGATATCAATTCAGATTTGGAAAAGCGGAGAAGAAGCTCACCATTGTGCTCTGCTACTTTGTGGTATTAGCTATTATATACCCATTGCCATTTTTTTTGTCGGATAGAAATTTTGCACAATATTTCGATAGTTTGCAAAAGTACTTCATCTGTGAGCAAGGAGGTCACAATCTAAGCCAGCCATGTAGTCGCTCCAATGTTAAAAGCAACGGCGCAAAAATATTTGGAATTTTGACATACATTTTGTTATCCTTATTTCCAGCTGTGAACCTGCTGTATGTTGTGAATATTCAAGAACTAAAGAAACTGAGGTCAAAGGTTCATAGTAAATGCATGTCCCTCTAATATTTCTGACATTTTTATTACAGAACACAATGTAACTTATGTAGTGTGTGACTACAATATATTGTATGTATAATTCTTTCTTTTGTAGCACACTCTATATTGGCTTGACTTTTGTTTAAAAATATTGGACACAAAAAAATTAAAAGGAGCCCATATCTCCATAGAATCTCACTTTGCCAGCTTCTTAGCACCCTAATCAGTGGTTTTGACTGATTGTCGGGGAAATTACCCTCTCCTGAGGCCTTCCTGCCTCAACGAATAACACTGGTCCGAGCAGAGACTACTTCTGGTAATTTCCACCGCGACGCCTAGGAGCTCAGGGTACTGGCTACACCACCAATCACCCCTCCTAGACCTAACTGGACAAGCGTTACCTCCGCCTCTCTCTAGGCCCTTTACGGTCTTGCCCCTTTGGCTCCCTACCCAACACTTGGGTAGATAAGTATTTGATTTAATACAAGTCAATGCCAAAGACACATACAGAGTATAGTCTAACTTCTCTCTCTCTCTCTGACTGTCTCTCTCCTCTCCTTATATACATACATTCAGTCACATGATAATGATAGCCAATCAAATACTATAGTTCATTCTATCTGTAATCTTGGTCTTGGGTGTTCTTGTGGTATTCATTGTGGCTGTTCCCTTTTAGTCTTGGGTGTATCCAATACTTGTGGTATTCACTGTGGCTGTTACCTTTTAGTTAATCTTAGTCTTGGGTGTATCCAATGCTTGTGGTAGTAGTGATCCATTAACTGTGGGTTGTGGTTATGGTGGGTTACTGTTTGAAAAGTCAGGGGGTGGTCCTGTTAATTTCCCTGACACTTCCCCCTCCTCTAGACGAGAGCTATGCTCTCTGCTTAGTCCGTCAGCATTTGCATTCTTAGATCCAGGTCGAGAGATCTTGTACTTGTATGGATCGTCGTGTAGACACGGCCAGTCCATTGATCTTCTGATGGTTTCCATGGTCCTTTCCTGTCTACAATGTCCAGCCATTGGGGAACTATGGGCCAGATGGAGTATCTCATTCCGGTTTCGATTGGGTTCCATAATCCGCTTTCGTCCTTCCTCAGTTAGTAGTTGCCTCAGTAGCAATCCCTTTTCCCCGGTGTACCGGTCATCACCAGAGCTAGCCAGTTGCCTTGCCTTCTCTAGTGTCGAGTCGGCCATCTGCATCGCTCGCAGTTCTCCTGGGTTGACTCGTTCTGGCCACCATGGTGTGGTTCGATCTGCCACTTGGGTATGCTCAGTCTTTTCTTGGGCAAACAAGTCCTCAGCGAAGGAGAAGGGAAAGGGGTTATCACTTTCACACACTTCTGCCTCGGGTGGTTCAGGTTTTCTCAGCCCCCCCATTGGTTTTGGCGGCGGTCCGAGAGGAGGTGGTGGTGCTGGTGACCTTTCTGACATCAGCTCCTCCTCTGGTAGCCTGTCAATGGGTGTGGGCATCTGTAGTTCGTTGTCAGAGGAGTGGGTGTCCTCGGTTTCATCCAGGTCCGGACCCGTGAGCTTTACAAAGTCTTGGGTCTGTTGCTCCTGGTCTGCTTGTTCCTGTTCCTTAGTTTGTCTGCGTGTTGCTATGCTAGCCACGTCCAGAGGGTCCTTGGGGTTCACCTCTGCTTTATCTGGTGGGGTTTCAGCCACCCACTTGGCCAACTGTGGTACATCCCTGCCGACCAGCATGTCGACAGTGAGGTGGGGAGACACACCCACCATGAGTAGTTGTCGAGTCCCTTTCACTTCCAACATTACCCATGCAGCTGGGAACCATACCTCTCTGGCACTGGATGTAGAGTAAGGTATCTCCCAGCCGAGCCTCTGCTTCTTAGATACACACCGTGGATGGACCAAGGATCTGGTGCACCCGGTGTCGAGCCAGAGAGATGCTGGCTGTCCATTAAGCTCTCCCTCTCTGATCCAGGGATTCTTGGGGGACAGGGCTTTCGAGTCATCGGTGAATTGGGCCCTCTCAAGTTTCACCCGGCAGTCCCTTTTGAAGTGGCCAAGTTTGTTGCACCTGAAGCATCTCATTTCATTTCGGGAGTTTGTGGGGGATCCTGGCCTAATATAACCTGGGATTTTTTCTCGAGGAGAATAACGGTCCCCGATCTGTCTGGGCTCCACTTTCTGGTGGCTCAGAGGTCTGTATGGTGTCTCATTATGTACCATCTTCTCTCTGGTCGGTTGTGACCGTGGAGACTGCCTCGGGTCATCATGGTCGCGACGGGTTTGATTGCTAAGGTGTCGACCGAGTGTCTCTACCAGCTCGTCATACGTGTGGAGTTCAAGATTCCGCATTCTGGCCTCCAGCCACTTTGGTAGACGAGAGAGGGTGGTTTCCATTAGCATGGTGTCCTCATGCGAGTGAGGGGAGGCATCCAACCACTGATGAAATGATTGTCGGTGGTGGGCACACCATGCTCCGGGGTTGGAGGTGTCGAAAGGTGTGTCAAACACCTTCCTTCTGTATGCCTCCGTAGTGACCCTATACTCGCGAAGTAGCTCGGTCTTCACTGTCTGGTAATCGTTCTGGTCTCGCCCTGGGAGTGCGGCTACTGCGGTCAGCCCTGCACCTGATAGAGAGCCTCTAAGGATGATGGCCCACTGGTGCTGTGGCCAACCTCCTGCTCTGGCCGTTGCCTCAAATGTGTCGAGGTATGCCCTCATGTCATCCGTTCCTTCCACAAACTTATGGACGGTGAGTCTGGGGGTGGTGAATCCAGGGGCTATTGCAGGGGGAGCTGGCGGGGTTGCTGTTTGTTGGGCGGTTGCGAGCAACTGCATCCACCGTTCCTGCTGCTGTTCTTGTCGGGTAGCTCGTCGCTCCTCCATTCGCTCCATCATCTGCAACAAGTCTCCAGTCAGGGTTGTGTGGGGGTTTGCTCGAGGGTCTCCCTCCTCGTCCACCTCTTGGGACAGTGGATTCATGATAAGAGCAGGTTCGTCCCCTACCTCCGGTAACTGAGACCTCGACGGGGAGTATCCACAAGGGGTCGACGGGGCTGGTGTCCTGTATGGCGTCGATGTGACGAAGGAAGAAACTCCGCTCCGAAGCTGTCGGTCGTGACCTGCTGGCCGTGCTTGTCCCATTGCCATGTCCAATTACTGACAGCAATCAAGCAAACGATCAATCAATCAAATAATAAACTATTCTGAGAAAAATCAAAATTCAAAATTCTTTCTCCCTCTTCCTATCTGGTTAGGGTTTGGTTTTCAAGCCTCAGGGCCTAGCCCAGGCTGTTTCCCTTAGCTAGCTAGCAACTCCTCTGCTCTAGCTAAGGCTGGTCCGGGATCTCCAATGCTGAGATCCCACCGCTGCCACCAATGTCGGGGAAATTACCCTCTCCTGAGGCCTTCCTGCCTCAACGAATAACACTGGTCCGAGCAGAGACTACTTCTGGTAATTTCCACCGCGACGCCTAGGAGCTCAGGGTACTGGCTACACCACCAATCACCCCTCCTAGACCTAACTGGACAAGCCGTACCTCCACCTCTCTCTAGGCCCTTTACGGTCTTGCCCCTTTGGCTCCCTACCCAACACTTGGGTAGATAAGTATTTGATTTAATACAAGTCAATGCCAAAGACACATACAGAGTATAGTCTAACTTCTCTCTCTCTCTCTGACTGTCTCTCTCCTCTCCTTATATACATACATTCAGTCACATGATAATGATAGCCAATCAAATACTATAGTTCATTCTATCTGTAATCTTGGTCTTGGGTGTTCTTGTAGTATTCATTGTGGCTGTTCCCTTTTAGTCTTGGGTGTATCCAATACTTGTGGTATTCACTGTGGCTGTTACCTTTTAGTTAATCTTAGTCTTGGGTGTATCCAATGCTTGTGGTAGTAGTGATCCATTAACTGTGGGTTGTGGTTATGGTGGGTTACTGTTTGAAAAGTCAGGGGGTGGTCCTGTTAATTTCCCTGACAATATTGGACACAAAAAAATTAAAAGGAGCCCATATCTCCATAGAATCTCACTTTGCCAGCTTCTTAGCACCCTAATCAGTGGTTTTGACTGATTGTAAGGATTTAAAAAAAAATGAAAATCATTTATTATGGCAGCCGCTCTCCCATTTGAAATTTCTCTATCCTTTCCCACTCAGAATTTGCGTACAATAGATCTTTTTCAACCACTGGAGGGAGAGACAAGATTTTTTTATTTTTTTATAATCAACAACAACAACAGCAACAGCAACAGCAACAGCAACAACAACAACAACAACAACAGTAATAATAATAGTAATAGTAGTAGTAATAGTAATAGTAGTAGTAGTAATAGTAGTAGTAGTAATAATAATAATAAGAAGAATAATAAGAATAAGAATAAGAATATAAATAAGAATAATAACAACAACAGGTTTGGTTGGCTGAAATGTCTCATCATAATCAGTTCCGTATTTCTGTGAGAATCTTTGAGCCACCAATCTTGCTTTGTTGCAGTCAACTAAGCCATCTGCACCAGTCTTGATTTTGTACACCCATTTGCTACCAACAGCTTTTCGTCCTTCTGGCAACTCAACTAGCTCCCAGACATCATTGTCTTCGAGGGATTTTATTTCATTTTCCATGGCGGCATTCAACCATTTTGATTTCTCAGGGCTAACCATGACCTCTTGAATAGTTACTGGATCCTTTGGTTGCTCATTAGCTGTGTTCACTCTCACTCCATAATAATCTGGAGGACATCTCTCTCTTTCAGATCTTCTAAGAACTGGCCCAGCTGTGTTATCAAAGGATGTTCCAGAGTTGCAGTCATCAGGGGTTGTGTCACTGTTAGCTGAAAAATCCAAATCTATAAGGTACTTTGTCTTGGGTTCAGTTGACTCTTATTCAGTTTCTCTCTTTTCCTCATTGAACTGAGCATCTCTACTGTAAATGACCTTCCCTTTCTTGAGATCATAGAGTCTATACCCTTTTGTTTCTTCACCATAGTCCAGGAATATGCATTTCCTTGCTTTCGAATTGAGTTTGTGCCTTTCGTCCTTCGAAATGTGAGCATATGCATCGCAGCCAAAAACACACAAGTGCCCAACCTTTGGCTTGTTTCTTGTTCGAGCTTCAAATGGAGTGATTCCTTTGAGAGCTTTTGTCGGACTTCGATTCCTTAGATACACAGCTGTAGACAGTGCTTCAGCCCAAAACTTGTGGAGGTAGCTTTGCATCAATCAACATTGAATGCACAGTCTCAATGAGAGTTCTGTTTAGCCGTTCAGCAACACCATTTTGCTCTAGTGTCTTTGGCACAGTGTGTTCATGGCGTATTCCTTCAGATTTCAGGAAATCCTCAAACTTTGTCGATGTATATTCGCCACCATTATCTGTGCGGAGAGCTTTCAACTTGTGGCCACTTGCTTTCTCAAATAAAGCCTTCCATTCCAGAAAACGATCAAAAACCTCATCCTTGAGCTTCAGTGGGTAGACCCACACATAGCGTGTTTTGTCATCAATAAATGGCTAAGCTCCACCTAATGATCGAGTAGTCATTTCCCCGCATACATCACTGTGGACAAGACCAAGGAATTCTTTGGAACGAGTGCCTCCACAAGTTTGAAATTGGCTGTGATGTTTTCCTCCAACACATGTCTCGCAAAAATCGGTTTCCTTCGATGTATCGAAAACAACCATTTTTTTCCCGAGCCAGCTTTTGGAGATTTTTCATTCCAAGGTGACCAAAATGTCGATGCCATAAGCTTTCTTTTCTCTCTAGTTTTCCAGTAAAATTGAGTAGTTGTTTTGTTCTTCGATCTTTGCAATTAAGATAGTAGAGACTTCCTAATCTGGTTGCCATAGCAATGACTTTGATTTTCACCAATTATCAGACATCTGTCTCCATTAAACTGCGTCATCTTTCCAGCTTCTGCTGCCTTAGACACATTCAAGAGATTGTAAGACAGCTTTGGAACATAAAGTGCATCTTGCAGCCTGTACTTTCTTGTTTTTCCATCATTTGCAATGAAACAGTTCCTCGCCGCCCAATTGCCTCCAAAAACATGTCCATCTCTTGTTGTGGTTCCTTCAGGCTTTGAAGCTCATCATTGCACATATGGCACGTTGCTCCTGAGTCCACAATCCAGTTACTTATTTGACTTTCACTAGCTGACAGAGCATGACTAATCACAAGGGCATCAAAATCACTTGCTGTGCTGCTGTCATCTTCTTGTTGGAGTGCAACTTTATTGACCTTTTGTTTCATGCCGTTCCACTCTTTGTGATCTGATTTGGCTTTTCTTTCATCAGCGGCCAGATTGCGACAGTTGCATTTGATATGCCCAAGTTTTCCACAGTAATAGCATTTTAGACCTTTGTTCTTGAGGCGAGTAGTCATTGCTTTGGTTGATCTGCATTTGCCGTCTTTATCCGTGATTTTTCGTTCCTCATTTAGTAACCTTTCCGTAACGACTTCCATTTCTGGTACATCTGCATTTTCCTGAAGAGCGGTTACAAGCATGTTGAAAGAATCAGGTAGGCTTGCTAATATGTAGACAACTCGATCCTCCTCTGTGATGGGATCACTGATCACTGCAAGTACTTCGAGCTCTGATGTGCTCCTGAACCGACTTTCCCACCTCTAAATGCAATGAATAAAGTTTGCGCCTTAGCTAGAGTTTGTTGGCCCATGTCTTTTTCTGAAACTGGTCTGCCAACTTCTTCCATACCGTAATTGGATTGTCAGGGTCTCCAATCAAGTACAACAATGAAGGTTTGATTGACAATACAATCAACGCTAGTGCTTGGTCCCTTCTTGCAGCATACTTAGCGTACCTGTCTGCCTCAGCCTCTTCAGGAAGAGTTTCAGTTCCATTCACCATGACCCATAAACCATCTTTCATGAGTGCCATTCGGCATTGAACTTTCCATGTTGGATAGTTTGATCCATTCAATGGAACAATCGATACAGTTTTGAATTCTGCCATTGCTAATCAAAAAACGAGTTAGTGGTCACTTTTCAACAATTCTGAGAGCTCGAGTCTAGCTTATTGAATACACTAGCTGCTTAATCCTTTCATCATGCACTGTGGGAGCGGCTGACTGTGCCCATAACCTGTTGGAAAACTTCAAGTAGCCATCACTGGTTATCGACTTTAGCACATAAACTGCAACATCTCAACAACTAACAACATCGAGCAACCGAACTAAAAACTACATGTAAGTTACAAGATAAAGATAAAACAGTTATATGAAAGAAGTGTGTTGAATGTGCTATCCAAACATTGGTATTGCTATTTACTAACTGTAAACTATAACCTGAGATATATCAAAGCTAACACGTCTACACTACAAGTTCAACATATTGTGCCAAGAGTGCATCTTTCCAACAATACAAAGAATCATATTTGGGTATGGATTCTGAACAAAGTCAGTACTCAATTCATTGAATGTTCGTGAGGAGTTCTTCCAAATGAATCTATGAACACATGAAAGCTTAAAAGGCATTTGGAAACTAAACACCAAAAACATGAAGAATGTCTAAACCACCAGAAATAGTCTTTGAAGACTTCTTGAGTTCCAGACAAGATGTCTAGCTATCTGGTAGTAGAGAATTGTGGAATACTATACCCACTGTATCATATATACTAATTATTGTGGTTATCTATACTTCCTATATCATAGACGTTTAATTTTTCTATTTGAAATCACCTTGGTGTCCACAACTGTCCACAACTCTGACCAGGATGGCGTTAGGTCAAAACTAAATATACCATTGGAAAGCTCTCTGAATGAGCAGCATTTTGGTACTAATTTCAACATCATAGTATATAGAACAAAAAAAGTTGTGAATGAATTTTTTTTAAAGTCCCAGAAATGGATTAGTCCCGCCTTAAGCTAGACCCCGACTGTTTCCGTACTCTATAAGAAGGGCAATAATGGAGAAGATTCATTATAGACACCAAAGAGTGGAATTTTGTTGCTGGAGTTTCATGCCACATAGCTCATGGTACAGCAATGTATAACATGAACTAAGAAGGTCAGACAAATGCAAGGAGCCATTCATGCCAACTTCTCTACCAGATTTTCCCTGACAAGTGTTTAGGACAGACCCCTTTGGAACTCATTATGTATCTCAGTTAACTATTTCCACATAATCTGGAAGTGACAAAATTGACTTTGAGAACTTTAATAAATATCATAACAGCACTTGAAACAGGCAAGGAACACCAGAAATAGTCAGGAGTGATAAAGACTCAAGTATTGCTGAATTCGATGTTCTTATGACTTTAAACACATAACGAGTTCTCGCCTTTCCCCCAGAGCAATGGTCAGGCAGAGAGACTACTTTCATGGTCTTGATGAGTTACTGGTACCAGTGGGGTAGGAAGGAAAAAAATATTGGGGGGGCAGATCCTGATCTGAGATAGTTAGTTATATGCAACATGTTTGAAGATTCTTTATAATTATAGTATATAATAATTATTCAGAAATGTCCAAAATAGTTTATACGTGTTTCATTAGTTTCAATAAATTCTCTGTTCAGATCGAGTGCATCAGTTCTGTCCCGATGTATGTTGAGCATCATGCAATGATTTAAGCGTTGCTGCGTCATCGAATTTCTCAGGTAGGTTTTGATACGCTTAAGAGAAGAAAAGTTGCGCTCTGCTGAAGCTGTAGTGACTGGAATGGTTAGATATAGCTTAAGTAGCTTATGCACTTCTGTAATAAATTTTTTCAAACTGGGTTGCTTGTTAAAAACATCACAAATGGTTTGTATTCGTGTAACTGGAATTCCATCCATATTTACCGATTTGATGGCATCTGGAAGTAGCTGAAGGTGGAGCCTTAACTTCTGCATGTCAATATCCCTTTGGTAAAGATCAACAATTTCATCAGACAGACTTACTGGTTTGCCATTAGCACTATCAATCAGCAGAGTCTCGATGCTTCTCACAAAGAGAAAATTCTTCTATGTGAACCGTTTTTCGAGCTCTCCTTTTATATTATCTATTATCGATTACTTCAAAATACTCTTTTCTGTAAAGGTACTCCATAGAACTAAAAGCATGCTCCTCTGACCCATCATTTAATCTCCTTGGAAGTCGTCGTTGCCTAGGTAATACTGGTTCATCACACTTGTCTCTTGCTTCTTCTTTGACAGCCTCAAAAAATGTTTTGAACATTTCATCATTTCTGTACTTGGTCAGAGCGTGAATGGTGACATTAACTGCAGCAAAGCAATCATCAACAGTAGTATTTACTCCTTGGAGTGTAACTGACAACTGTTCTGTAATACTAAAAATTAGTATAGAAAGCTTCAAGCCAAAGTAGGTTTTATATTTGTCCATAAGTGCTATTATTATACCACTAGCTCGCCTAGAGCAGTCATCTGAACCATGTGAGGATGCTTCCATAGTTACTTGAAGTGACTCATAATTATCAAAAATTGCTAGCATTGCTCCAGTGCGGACTGTCCACCTAGTTGGGCAAAGACTGCGAATTCCTGATTTAGGTGAGCCTTCTTGTGCCTTTGAACTTTTTCAAATACCACTTGCCTCTTTGGTGAATATTTTATCAATTGGATGACTTCCATAGCAAAATTTAAGGCTTCCTCTATACACTTGCTATTTCTGGCAACATCTTGTAGACACAAATTCACACAGTGAGCAAGACACTGCACAGAAATAGCAGACCTGTTTTCATCTTGAAATCGTCTGGCAACACCACTAATATGACCCTGAAAATTCCTTGATCCCTGACCCCTGCAAAGCTCAAAAGGAATGCCTAAAGAAAGTAAGCAATGTTTCAGTGACAGGAAGATACTTTCAGCTGTAGTGGCATCAACTTGAATGAGGCCAAAGAAATCCTCATTAATCTCATAATTTTCTGACACCCATCGTAGATACCTCAATGACTGATACTTCCATTTTCCTCAGTTTCGATAAAAACAATGAGGGCTTCAAGCAGCACCAGAAGAGACATTATGACTGCTAAAATGGAGCACAGGAGTTGCCTAACTTCCCCTGAAATTGAACCAATTAATTGAAGAGTTGTTGTTTCCACTATTATACCAAATCGGAACAACTGAAGGAAGAGCCGTAACCATATCAGTATCAATCCTTCCTCGAATGAAACTGATGAAGATGAAGCCAGTTGCACACATCTAGAGAATCTGCCATGTCAGCTAATGATAGGATCATGACACAATGTCGTACATTAACAATCACAATCTCTCATTACACACATTAAAAGGGGAGATGTGGAATAACTCCAATTCCTTTATCATGACTACCGGTATACTAATTATCATGGTGATCTATACTTACTGTATCACCGACATTTAATGTTCTTGTTCGGTACTATTCTATGATTCGTGATTCTTGCTAGTGACCTTTAGTAGAGACTGTTACAAGAATAGATAAACCCAAAAAAAACAGTCACAATCGCAGAATGGTTGAGTTTACCTTGTGTCATAGATATGTGCATGGAAGTGCTAGGACAAGGAGTAGAAGCGAAGGAGATAGGTACAATTCCTCTGTCAGACAACACCATCACATGCAAAGTAATGGACATGGTGGAAGATATTCAACAATAATTACTCGGTAACATCAAGACTGTCTGACAAGTGGGAACTTTGTCACCTAATTACGACCAATGTTTCCAATAATACCCTAGCATTGTTTTTTGGGGGCATGATGATTTATGTGAGAACATTCTGAAAGAACTGCTAGTGTTGACAGTTTTGTGTCAAATGGATTTTGTGTCAAATGGATTGACATTTCAAAACTGTGTCACGTGCTGCATGGATGGCACAGCTGCCAGGTATGTCAAAAGAGGGTGTGTACACAAGTTAATAAGATATCATGCACCCAGAGTGTCCTGGATGCATTGCTTCCTTCATAGTGAGAACCTGGCCATGAACTAACTATCTGCCACATTAGAATAGTTTCTGTCAAGAAAATTAACTTGTTCTGGAAAAGTACACTCAATAACTGACTATTCGAGTACCCCTGCAAGGAAACAAGTCATGACACTCTTCTGTATAACAGCACGATGTGATGGCTTTTGAGAGAAAAGTCACCTCGCAGATTATACAGTCTGAGGTCAGAAGTCCTAATCTTTCTGCAGGAGAAGTCTGAATTGGCATACTATTACAAGGGCCATAGATTCCTACATGACAGACACTTTCAGCCTTTTAAATGAGCTTAACTTTTCATTTCAAGGGCAAAGCATATCGATATTCAATATGTATGGCATTTCAAGAGGAAATTGCAACTGTGGATTAGGACAATTGATGAATGTGTGATGACATGTTTCATGAATACGAAATTTGATAGGAATATTCTAAGGTCGGTATCATGGCTATCACAAGCATCATACCAACCCCTTGGAAAAATTCAGCAATTATTTTCCTGATGATTCCAGTGAAGCACACATGTGGATGCATCCCCATTCATTGTAGACATATCAACAACTTGACTTACTTCAATTCAACAAGAAGAGTTAATTGAACTTATTTCTGACAGTGGTCCTCTATTTTGCTCCAATTGGGATGTTATTGATTAATTGGAAAAGTTTATGCTGGGTAAATTTTGTAAGTACCCAGAAATAATTGATCTGGCGATTATTTTTCTGCTACCGTTCATGATCACTTATCATGGTGAGTCCATATTTTTATAGTGACCTACTTCACCTGATTGTTTAGAGTTCTTAGATCATGTGAAGTTTTTCTGTGGTGCATAAGTGGTTTGAGGTAGTTGAGTAGAGCGGTGCACTGTCGATGATCATCTCAGTTCTGCAGCTTACACATGAACCTAGAGTATATAGGACCAGCCAACTCCAAAATTGTTACTATATCAGCTACGCTTAATATTGAACACTGTTTGTGGCATGCATTGACAAACCACCTTCTATTAAATTTTACGAAATTCAAAGTGAAGGTTTTTCTTTTAATTTAGTTGCAATATTTTATTATTATTAATATTGTTGTTTGTTACTTGTGTTTTATATTGTGCATCTAACATTCTATCAATGAACTCTCGATTGATCTTTCTTGATCATCAATTAAATTGGCTCACTCAAAATTTTGGTTAGATGCTCTAGCCGAAACATTGACTGAGGAAATTTAAGTAGATTATTTAGAAAGTCATTGCATCCTTACTTGGTAAAAATAACATCACGAAAAATAATGTAATAATAATTTTATTTTATTTAGATATCATCTAATACCTAATAATTCTGGCAGTTACTCTATATATTCAACCCCACTTCAGTAATATATGACTAATGGTATCTGCCTAACAAATTTGCCAACATTCTGATATCCTCCAACTGTCCTCTTGATGCAGAGGGAAGTGTGTTAGTGATGAGAAATGAAGAAGCCGCAGCTACACAAGTGATTAAATGGATTTAAATCAAATCAAGCAAGTGCTGAATGTTTAAGTTTCTCCATTTGTGCCTGCATCTATTTTGGCTGTGTGGTGAGTTTAGGGTCTCCATCCAGCCTACCATATCAGAGGGAAGAAATCAGAGACTCACTATGCGAACAGCAGTGGAAACGACTTGGCATTGGCCTCACAGACTGTTTCAATATTTCCTGCTGATGAGGCTTCATCATGTCCTTCACTAAATGACAGTCTCTCTACCAGTATAATAATCATAAGAAATAATTCAGGTAAAGTAAGGAGAATGTTTGCTTATGGTTTTTAGTATAAATGTACTATATTGTATGTAATAGCTAAACGCTTCTAGAGGGGTGTTTTTTTATGACGAATGGACTAACCAATTATTCACTAATATCCCCAAATAAGTTTGAGTTGTAGCTCAGACAATTATTAAAGGAAGCTTATGTACTAAAACAATAATATCCTGCTGCAAAACATTATATATGCCACCAATTATGTCAACTAGTGAATGGTTACAATTCCAATGCACAGGAATGCCATGATTCTGGCACATTGACAACCTTGTTATGACTCGAATAGACTGTGTGGTGTATATTCATTTGGACCACCTAGAACTGGTGTGGACCATACAAGGGCGCAAACTGATCAAAGGCACGCCCTTTTCACTGAGCATGGGCACCAGCTTAGTGAAAAGGGCACGAGCATCTTGAAGGATGAATTTGTTCTGGTTGGGGTATGTGCCAAGTGTGGGCCTTAGCTTTTAGGGTGTGGCCTTAGTTACAGTTGACAAGACTATTGAGCAGTGTAGCTTATTAGCAATTATTGGAGCAAAACAATGTGAAAAACAAAGATACCCGAGCTATTGTTAGTAAGCCTATTAAGCAGTTAATTGTCCTCTGTAACAGCTTCATCCTGTTGTAGGCCCTCCTGAAACTCTCCCTCTGTGATGATGTCATCTCCACTGTCATCAGGTGAAGGGTCTCTATGGTGATGGCCTCCGCATCAAAGATCTGTTCTTTGCATGTGCTGCTTTGATGGAAAGTTCCTCTGAAGAAAAGTTCCTCTGACATGGTTAAACTGGAACTGCACATGAAAAGCCCACACATGTACAATATTTGCTATTGCTGCATTAATTGTCACATAAGGGTGGGGTATATGTGTGCGAACAATTCTAAAGTGAGCTAATTAACTGCTAGGGAGTGAACTATTCGATGGTGCGAACTGATCAAGGGCACAAAGCAATTGAGGAAATACGGTACTTGTATATACGTATTATATATCCATGATTAGATTTGTTAAAACCCATCTAAATGCAGTGGAGCAATTATAGGCAGTTATATTATTATCAGAACTTTTTATTCTACTAATGGCTAAAACTATCCTTTAGGTATAATCCTGTGGCAATAATAGACCCAGGTGCTTGTTCTAGAGGGCAATATAAGCCTCTACAATGAGAACTAGGTCAATATGCCTACATTTTGTGAAAAGAGAGTTGTTATGCTGGCTTCGAGCGAACCATTAGGCATGCTTTCTTCTGTTGCCAAGCTTTCTGCTGCCTTTCAAGGTAGCCTTGATTTACATAGATGATTTGAGTAGAAGAGATAGCTAGTTCTTGCCTACCAGAGAAGGCCTTGAAATTGTGAGAGGCTCAAATGGTCATGTCCTCGAGAAAAGTTAGTAATATACAGTTTCACCTCTGAAGTATATGGCTTAATGATGCCTAGTCCTTAGCAACACTTTTGAAATAAATTACTCCAATAATTAATATTCGAGTGTTTGCTATAATTATGGTAAATGTTTCATGTCACAGCTCAAATGTAACACTCTCAAACAGTTTCAAATTTCCAGGACATAATTATTAGACATGTTAGGTGCTGAATTAAATTTTATTTTTATTTTTAATCTAACAGCGTTTAGAATGGTTTTCCTAAATTTGGTCAGATATATACACACACACACATACTCGCACACAAAACAATGGGTTGGGGAAATACATGAAATACTAGGAATAAAAGAGAAAGAAATCATATACCATAATAGAGATCCTCAGTGTTATTGCTATCAATAAACTCGCAGTTGACATAGTCAACTGATAAAGGCTCATCTAGCTGAAAGATTGAGAAGAAAGTTTTAAGTTGGTTGTTAAGAAAGTTGTTATATCTAACATAATATTTGTGCAAAAATGTAGGACTTAGCACCATTATCATTTTGTTCACTGCTTTCAGCTTCTCTCCCTACCACTCCCCACCCCCTTCCCTATCTCCTATTTACATTTAGAGTTGCCTGTCAGTATGTTATATATATTATGTGTGTGTATGTGTGTTTCTCTCTGTTCACACAAAAGAATCATACTTTTCCCTGCATATCATGTCACTGCAATAACACCTAGGGAATTATAACGTATTCACACCTTTCACATAAATTATAGCTGATAAGTCATTTAGCCCTTTCAGGGCTGATCCTGTGGGAGGGAGGGGTTTTCAAAGCAACCCCTTTTGTGCTCATTATATGAAATGGTTTCAAGATTTCTCTTTCAGTCTGTTTTTGTTTTTATTACCAATGTTTAAACCAAAATAGTTCAGTCCTCATCAGGGTGAATTAAAAATAGATTTGCTTTCATTTTTTTTATTTGTCTTGATGAAGAAATGTTGGCAATAGAGAACAACAACTCTAGAGAACATTTGAGGATCAGCTAAAAAGTGTGAAATAGGTTACTTGTAGCTTTTGTAATTATATTGACAAAGAAATGATTGACAAAGATAATTCACAAGCCAATTAAAACTCCAAATCCATGAATGTCTGCTATAAATAGCACAATTCACATCTTACAAATCCCCTGCCCATCTAATTCCAGCCCCCAACCAAACCAGACCCTGCCTTAATCAATGTATAAACTTTAATTTCAGGCAATTATGGCTCTCTCTAGTTCAGGGTACACAATTTCTGGTCATGATGATCCTGCACAAACCAAAACAGCATACAATCATTCAAGGTCACTTACTTGTTTGTCAAGATAAGTTATAAAAGCTTGTATACACAACTGAACCACAGGCATGGAGACAGGAGGTTAAATTTAATTTCAGGCAACAACAGGGTGCAAATTTTAGTATACATTCCTATTTCAACAGCTTTATTGTTCATGTCATCTGCATTATTATTGGTCATTGTTGTTATTGCTATTTTCAATCCAAAGGGCATCATATATAGTATTTTCCCCATGGCGTGCAAAAGGCTGTCTTTTCCTGATCTACTTAGGCCAGGTGGATTTGGTAAAAACTAGTTGGTCGATCATCTCGTTTATGCAGGGTATTAAATAGGGGTCTTCTTTTGTGATGTGGTTAACCTTTCTAAAATCACAGTCGAACAGTGCCATTAGGCTTATGAACTGGGACCATGGGTGAGGACCAAGGGCTGGTAGTTAATGATGAGATCAAAAATTGTCCAAACCAAATATGTAATTCAATATCAACAATTACTTTAACTGTCCAAAAATGTGCATTCTACTATTATTGCGTGAAACAACCGCATTGCCAATATAATAAACTCTGTTACCATGATGCAGCTAATATGTCCGGAGTACGATCAGGAGTTGCAACAGGGATGTCTTCAATTGAGTCATGTGCACTGTACACACACTGTTATGGAGCTTCTTTCGGTTAAAAAGGGGAGATTTCTCACCAAAACACTTTTACTGAATTTGGTGGCACAAGATACATTAAAGAGTATCAAGTTAATGGCATTCACTCATGACACTCTGTACGAGATTACGAAGCTTATTTAAAAAATGCCCAAAGTGACGTGGTTGATTATCTCAGCTGTGGTTTATGTCCACTTAAAAAATCCCCAAAGTGACGTGGTTGATTATCTCAGCTGTGGTTTATGTCCACTTAGCACCTTTGGCAACTGCTGTCGTTATCATCTCATGATCAAAATGTCATCCTCACCATGACAACACCAGGTCATCATTTAGTTGTAAAACTGAAGCCAGTTGTTTGGGCTACAACTAATGCTTTGTCAAGGTTCTTCCTAATATAGTTAGAAAGGCTAACAGTGTATGTCTAGATGAACTTCATTATATATGTAGGGCTAGGGCTAGGGTTAGGGTTGGGGGTGGGGCTAGGGCTAGGGCTACTTATATGCCGTTCGAAATCTGTATATGTTCAGTCTCATTTTCTTAAAATAAAGTGTATAAATTAAGCATAATGATGCTGGAGTTCGCTGCATGGGTGTCTTCATTTATTTAGGCAGGGATGAATTCAGATTTTTAGCTAGTTACATGAGGCAACAACCACAACAAGCAGCTGCTGAGATAATCAATTCACGAATTATAATGTTTGAATTCATCTAACTTGATTTCTAGAAGGGATGTAGCTAGCTATGTGTTCTCTTTAACTAGAAAAAGGGAAGCGGATAATATCGTCAGACCTTTGTGATGAAACTGTTAGCATAATTATCCATATGCTTGTTTTCAACAGAGATACTCAATAAACAATTTGGTAAAGCTGTAGATTGTAAATAGCCAATGGACTAGCATGGTAAACATTTTCTGGGCAGAGTGACAGGGGAGTAGGAGGGAAAAGCGTCTGTGATGTCAAGTATTTAAGCTTTCCAACATGCTCTTACAGATCTTGTAATTTGTAGCTATATTTTTTCAGTTTTGCCAAATGTGATGTTGATTTAGTGAGTCCTTTTAGTCTTATGGTAGAGTTAAGATGCAAGACTGGTTGCTGACTTGGCTGCTGATAATGTAGCTGTGATAGTGATGTCAAGTTCTGCTACAACCCTCTTTAGGACATCCCTGTGAAGTTTCAATTGACTATAGATAAGCATACATCTTGCATCCTGTAGTACATAGCATCCCAGGTTAGTTTGTGGCTACCTTGCATGTCCCTAGCCCTTGCGTAGAATATCCTAGTTCTTAATTCTTGCACTGACATGACGACCTACATATACTGTAGCTCCATGCAGATGTTGCTTTGTAGTTTGGCCAGACTGACTAGTTTGTGATGAGGAATGCTCACCAAAACAATGGCATGGTGGATATCAAATGGAAACTAGAAGACTTAGCCTCCTAAATAAAACTCACTTAGCAATTGGCTCTCAAACAACCCAAACTTCAAAGCAACACATTATCTTTTGGTGACATGACAAAATTATTGGATTGTAACCAGCCAAATATTTCTAGGTCTACATACTTATTACTCTATATATATACACATCATGCATGCACTTGAGTGGAGCCTTGTAGAGTTGGGTGAATCAGTTAACTGTTCATAATGACAGTGAGTCTAATGTTTGCATTTTCATGTTAGAAGTTGTTTATGGGTACTGTGTTGACAATGTGTTCTTGTGTGTTTTTACTGAGAAATTGTAAACCAGCTCATCATAGATAAAGTGCTTGCTATTCAGTTTAACAACACGTATACTCTGGAAAATATCTATTAGATTTTGATGAGTAGTTATTTTATATAATAAATTTAGCCCTATTGTTGTCTGTGAGCTACATCCTTACACAAATATCATAGAGGACAACTGAAAAGCAAAAAGTAGTAAGCTTAGGGTACATGGACACTGTACAAGCATTCTATGTGTAAGATGTATAGTTAAAATTGAAGATTTAAAAAATATACTGTTCACTTTGTCTCAGAAAATCCATTTATGATTCATTTATTATTGCCGCTCATTATTACACACCCAGAATTATTGCAACATTACTACATAGGATGACAATCACTGTTTTGTTGTGTGACAATGTTTTCTGAACATTTTAGAAAACTTAACTCAGATTTAGAAGAAAATCATGTAGATAATAGAGTGCAGCTGAAAATAAGCATTCAATAGTCAGCCAACAGAGAAATGTCATGCTACTTGCAGACTCATGAATGAATATAGTGTGCAGTGCAGGTGCTAGCCATGTCATTATTGTGATGTCATAGTCACATGCCTAATACCTGGCCACAACAGAACATAACAGACAACTTCTGTAGTCCTTTAATCTTTCCTTGTGTAAGCAATCTTCACTCTGTCATGGCTGTCATATAAGGGAGGCAATAATGCTATAGTTGTTTCAATGTCATGAAGTAATAGAAGTAATCGCACCAATTATAGAAATGCTTCAATGCTGCCTTTAACTCCAAGTAGATCTTGTTTACAGCATGCTTAGACTTCCTTAAACTCTCACCTTAGTTGATTGATTATTTATTGATCAAAAATTAATGTGGAACTAATTTAGCCACACTTGTTATTTGTGACTTAACATGTATGCACAAATATCATGTAATGTATTATAACTGAAGAGCAATAAGTTTGTCATCATGGATATACACATGTACAATCATTTTATGTGTAAGATCGAAAGTTAGAATTGATATTAACTGTATGTCTGTGATTACTCAAAGGTTGGATTCCCTTTGCTTTTTTCTAACCTTTTTAATGCCACTGCACAGCACATATTTCTCATACTAAAACAACAGTCATAGAAAATCTACATCTATAAAAAATATTTCATGTCATCATATTTTCATAGATCATGACATCTGTGAATCATTTTTACTGATTTGCTGTCTGCTAAACAGAAACCATCTGAAATACTAAGCATGAGATTGTTAGGTAGTCTTCATAAAGGGTTGTCGTGCTTACAGAGCTAGCATGGCTAACTTAAGAGAGCTCTATGAAGTTCTAGTGATAGTTTCATTATAAGACTAGCACCTAAGAATGTGACAAATCTGTGTTCACTTCTGTGAACATACATTTGATACAGCTGTTTTTAAAAAGCATGCTACAAAAGATTATCAATAGTGTAGACTTTGTTCTGGAAAAGGATTCTGTTTATGCACTAAACTTCCTTCTGTTTATACTTCATTCTATTGGGGTTAGCAGGAAATGGTGGTACTATGAACCAACTTCCACAATGCAAATAAGCATTAGATAACCACAACTTGAATCATCACATTCCTTTTCCAAGTAGGCGTAACTTGTATATAGAATGAGAGATCAAATAGGAATTTTTATATAAATAAGAATGATTTTCTTTATATAAGCCTAATACAAAGACAAAATGTTTATACTGAACTTTGTCTTATTTGTCATGCATTAAAAATACACATAATCTCTTGGTGACATGATAAAATTATTGGATTGTAACCAGTCAAATATTCAAACTATATACTATCCCATATACTATCCCATATTTATTAATGTGCATATGGGATTTATATTTATATACATCATGAGCGGAGCCTTGCAGAGATGGATGAATTCACAGCCATTCATAGAGACAAACAGGACTGGAACAACTTCAAACCATCACAAATCCAACAGCCACTAGCTTGTCCATCTTCACTAAATCAGCCCCTGCCTGCAGATTATACTAACTCTATTGAAGGAGCATTACATGTATTGTGATATGAATGGTCAGTAAAAATGCACCCGAAAAGATGGCTGCCATGAGAACGGTCTCTGCTTATTTACATGTTTGTATGCATGTGCATATGTAGAGGAATTTTATTATTACTATTTGATAATTCAGTGTGTGAATTCTGACATTCAACATGACTCTACAGTGAATGCATGTATGCCATGCTCCTGTTTCCTGTTTGACTGGAGGGAGGGAACAGGGAGAACTATATTTATTTCATCAACTTTTTTAAAAAGGTGGATGAAACAAAACAGAGTTCATATTTCAGCTAATACTCACATCGACAGCATCTTAGCTGCCAAAATGGTTTTAGCTGCTACTAATTCCAACATGCATACATGACCTGAATCCTTCATTAATGTAGTAAGCTATATAATCTGCAGCTAAAAAGTAGAATGTTTCAAACAAGCTTGAAATTCATCCTCAAGGTCTACGTTTCATGTATCTCTGTATTCCAACTTGCATAACTTGCACAACTTGCATACAGTAAATGTTGTAATGCTTGCCTATGACAACTTTGTTTCTTCATTGTGTAATGAAGTAGTTTCTTACGATACACTGTTGCAAGCAGAACACGCTTAGTTTTACTGTTGCATTTATTTTTTAGTAACTATTAACAAGCCAAAGAGGCTGTTACTGATCTTCTACCAAAAAACCAGCTGTTTGGTTGGTGGAGTTCTTCTGTGCCTGTTACCAAGTCCTTGAAGTGGACTGTAGCTGAACTACATGGTTAGAGTCAACAAAACTAGCGATATATGATAGTGCTTTTTTATTGTAGTGGTATACATGAGTGCAGTCAACTATAGTAACAAGACTTGACATGTACTGATATGTGTAATGTCCAACAAAAGAATTTATTTATGCTTGTTAGTTTGGTTGTTTCAGCACTTCAATGGTGGGGAGACTTGCTTAGAAGAAAGGTTGATTATCGCAGATGTGGTTTAAGGCTACTTAGCACCCTAGGCAACTACTATAAGAGTCATTGTCATTATCATCTGGTGGTCATAATGTCATCCTCACCATGACAACACCAGGTCAGCAGGGACTGTAAAACTGAAGTGAGTTGTTTAAGCTGCAACTAAGGGTTCTTCCTAATATATCTACAAAGGCTAACAAAGGTGCATGTCTAGAGTATTCCTCCACGCACTTCATTATATGATATGTACTTATATGCAGTTCTGTATATGTGCAGTCACATTTTCTAATAAAATAAAGTGTATAAGTGTAGTGATGCTGGAGTTAGCTGCATGGGATGTCATTTATTTAGGCAGGGATGAATTCAGATTTTTGGCTAGTTACACATGAGGCAAGAACCACAACAAGCAGCTGCTGAGATAATCAATTCGCCAATTATAATGTGAGAATTCATCTAACTTGATTTCTAGAAAGAATGTAGCTAGCTATGGGTTATCTTTAACTTTTAACTAGAAAAAGTAAAGCGGTAATATCCACAGACCATTGATGAAACTGTTAGCATTATTATTCATATGCTTGTTTTCAACAGATATACTCAATAAACTATTTGTCACAGGTGTAGACTGTCAATAGCCAATGGTCAAGCATGGGAAACATTTTTGGGCTTGAGTGAAAGGAGAGAAAGAGGAAAATGTGTCTGTGATGACAAGTATTTAAGAAATCATGTGCTTTCCACCTTGCTCTTACAGATCTTGTAATTTGTAGCTATAATTATCTTTTCAGTTTTTCCAAAATGTGATGATAATTTAAGGACTCGTTTTAGTCTTATGGTACAGCAAGACTGGTTACTGACTTGGCTGCTTGCTGTTAGTGATGTTCAGTCTGCCACAACCATTTTTAAGGCATTCGTGATATTTCAATTGCATGTATCCTGTAGTACATAGCATCCCAGGTTATTTTGTGTGTACCTTGCATGTCCCTTGCCCTAGAATAGAATATCCTAGTTCTTAATTCTAGCACTGACTTGAGGACCTATGATGTAGCTCTGTGCAGATGTTACTTTGTAGTTTGGCCAGACTGAGTAGTTTGTGAAGAGAATGCTTACCAAAACCATATTCTGGTGGTTGGTGTCAAATGGAAACTAGAAGACATAGCCTCCCAAATGAACAGTCACTAGGCATTTGGCTAGAAAACAACCCAAACTTGAAAGCAACTCAATGCCTAAGTTGGATGAGACTAACAGGACTAACTAGATAGCTAAACTAATAATTCCATTAACAAATTTAAAAAATTATAATCAAGAACTTCACTTACTTCATAGGGCAACTCTTTACCGATTTCCTGGTGTGTGTTTTTGTTTAGGTGCAGAATCCAGAAACGGGTTTGTTTCTGCAGTACTCACGATATGCTTACTACCTTCAGGAAAGGTTTAGTGCATGATCGATGTCTTTTTGGTTCTAATCAGCTGAAGACCAAGTTTATGAATTAGTATATAGCTTTTGCTGTGAAAAGCTTTTTTGTTGTTTCGTTTTCTGGACGCCATTTTATAAGGAGTGCTACTTCACTCTGGGGACACAAAGTACAAGGTTGCACAAATTACCACTCAAAATCTGAACTGTGTAGAAATTAAACTACCACAAATAAGAAATGGACAACTTACTTGCTCATGCGAGTAACCTGTTCTTGACTCTTCCATTTGCCATACAAAGAGGATCTCTCTATGAATATGCTTCTTGTAAAGATGGTAAAGGTATTCACTTCCAAAACTTAGGGAGCTATTGGTCAAAGCCTTAACTAACTTGCAAACATCATAAAGCATTTACTCTTATATCTGCACTAGTATTTTTCATATCAAATTATTGTTTATTCTGTGTTTCAAATGATGTGTTGAATGACTCTATAGGCAATTTTCCTAGAAGATGCATCCAGCGACATCAAGGTCACTCAAAAACTTAACTTCCTATCATATGCCAGGACAAGTGCTGTGTACTAGGGCTCTAATTGGATCTGTGGTTTGTCAAAATACTTGGTAGTGATTGTGAGTGGAGCCAAATCTGCTGCACATACTGTATAAATACCCACTAGGTGTGAATAAAATACTAGAGTCACCGCTTCTGACCACCATAACTTGACAATGCTCTGTGAGTATTTACTTATATCACTAAACGAGTTCTCTAATCTAAATTTTATTGAACTGTATATAGCAAGTTATGATCTCTACGAGCCTAAAAATAGGAAGTTCTGCAGTTTTTGAGTGAACATAATGTTGCCAGATATATCTTCAAAGATAATGCAAACTGTGCCCATGGACATTGAAATTATCAAACAGAATAATCAACAATTTAATACCAAAAGTAGCAGTAGAGAGGAGGGAGATAAGTTATGGTGGTTATAAATTTAATAACAACTCCTTTTAATCAGTAGGCCTCCCAATCATTGATGTTGGGATATCTCTTGGAAGACGACTTTGGACATTTTTTGGTCGTCATGTATTCTGCATTTCACTTTGACTACTAAATATGTTTAATAAAACATTATTGTACTAACATACAGTGAATGAAACAAATTGAAAGATGATTTATTGGTGAAAATAATGTATTTCCAATTATATATTACGAGTGAATATGACTCCTAGTTGCACCTATTAAATACAATGCAAATGCCTTTATCAGATGATTGTTAAAAGCATTTGTAGTTCAATTTGAAGCCAGTACGGGTTGTCCCTCGTTGGGATCCTGTTTGGAAGCGAATGTGGACTGCATTGCAGGAAATTGAGAAGGGATCAGGGGGTGTCAAATGACAGTAAAAGCCATTATTGGAACCGTCACAAGTTGATATTGTAAGCTTGTCCTTTGTACACTCAGGCATGCGTCCAGCCACACGGAAGCTATCTTCAAACTGGATCTCGGTGCCTACTGGACACTCAATGTCCCAGTCACATACAGTGTTGAGAGGATAGGGAGAATTAGGCCAGTTCAAAGTCTGCACGGAACCTCTCAACGATGTGAGTTTACGAAGTCCACCTCCACACTGAGGCAGCTGCAAGGTAGGTGGTGAAGTAGTGGCAGGAGGTAAAGTTGTTGGAGCTGAAGTAGTGGCAGGAGGTAAAGTGATTGGAGCTGAGGTAGTGGCTGGAGGTATTGGAGCTGAAGTAGTGGCAGGAGGTTGTGTGGTTGTTGAAGGGGCCACAGTTATAGATTTGTATTGAGCTCTGAAACCATGTCTAGTTGGTCCGTGAGATGACTTGGAGACAAACAGAACAGTCAACCTATTGGATGTAGTTCTGATAGGGCCAGGCCTGGTCAGGTGACAGTAAGAACCCAGCTGCTCACTCAGAGTACTCCCACCATTAAACAGAATGAGCTGATCTTTTGGACAGTCTGGCATTTGTCCTCCTATTCCAAAATCATCATCAAAACTGATTTCAATGATGGCATTGGGGTCATTTAAAACAATGTTCCACACACAGTTAAAATTGAAAGGGTAAGTCAATGGCCAGTTTGGTGTATTGAAGTCACCAGAGGATTCAGTCAGTTTTCCACCACACACAGGAGGCGGAGGTGTGGTTACTGGAGGTGGCATGGTTGTCGCTGGGATTAGAGATGGTTGATGTTTGGGTATAATAGTTCCTGGAGTCGGGTTTTGAGGAATGGAAGCTGTGGATAAAGTAATAATTCAGTTATTATTCAGAGCATCACATCTCGTAGTGGAAGCAAACATCTGAAACTACACACTAAGAAATGTATGATCTCTCACCAATTAAATTGACTAACTCAGTTACTAGAAGATAATTATTCTGTGATATTAAATAAATAAACTCAAACTGGCTATTCTCAATTATGAAGAATTGGAAATTAGCTCACCAAAATTGACATCAGCTAATCTTTATTTCTCTTACATGGAGGTGTTGGTCCACAGCTTAGTCCATCTGCTTGCAGGAAGAGGCCATTGTTGCAAGAGCATCTGTATGACCCTCCCAAGTTAGTACAGGTGTTGGCACATCCTCCATTACCAAATGCACACTCATTCACATCTACATGTTAAAAACATTTAGTTACACATGGAATTAACCCAACACGTTAAGTTAAGTGACTTTCACTTTTTCTAAACAGTCACTATTGCATTATGTGACTTTACATACCAAAACAGGTGTTAGCAGCGAATGAGTGATAATAGCCATCACGACAGTTGCACTGAAAGGATCCGGGTAAGTTTGTACACGAGTGACAGCGACCTGTACGCAGGTTATTCTGGCATTCATCGATATCTAAAGTTCGACAAAGTAAAACAGCATCTTATTATTCAAGACAACTCAATCAATATTGTTCTGTTGTTCTACGATAATATGCAAGCAAGTGCGAAGAAGAAGGCAAAACTTGTATACCTCTTAGGTCATAAGCAATTTGAAGTCCTCTCACATCAGATCCGATGTTTCGGCCATTTGTGCGGTAGTAAACTGTCACGATTCTCTCAGTCACATAAAAAATGAATCTTGAGTCTTGTCTGTTACAAATTCGTCCATCAGTGTAACCACCATATCTGACCAAGTCACTGGAAGAAGTAGACGAACTTCTGTAGATCTGTACATAATCCTCGGTACAACCAGTTCTAGAAGAGATAAGGAAAAGATGTAACGATTCATATTCATCCAGCCAACCATATACTAAACAGTGTTTCCTAAAAGCATCTTGTATTATATGAAATCCTGCTGAAAACATATTTAAAGGTGGATCAAAGAAATTGGATACGTACTAGAACACTTAACTTTGTATCCAATTCAAGCAATTTTAAAAGCAAAGATAGACTTCTTTCTTCACATATGTAAAAATATTATGAGTTTATTATTTATTTAATAAAATGACACGAAAAAATAACAAAATATTTTTGGGAGGACTACTCGTTTGCAACGAGTTATACCAAGAAAAACAAGTTTAGAAGAGGATTATCTCCTGGCATATTGACTTGTGTCACCATTTTGACTATATATAATTATGTGGTTGGGCTGCGTGAAGAAGAATTAATTGCATTATTTTTTCCTTGAAGCCTCAACACATGAGAGGCAGGAAAACTTATTCCATGTCTATGCCAAATTCTATATTGCTTTGTTTTGTTTGATCTTGATTTTAGCTTACGTTGGGTCGAGGCTGAACTCTGGAAAGCTGATAGATAATCCATAATCCTCGGCAGCTTCAAATACAAATGCACATTCTTCATTGAATACATGGGAAGGAAACTGTGGAGACGATATTCTTCCTGGGCCAGTTACTTTGGTGACACTGCCACAGGAGATTCCATCAGGTATGGTAACCACAGACTCTGCAGGTATAATGATGCTGGGTGGAGGTAGGGGTTTGGTACCTATAAAGATGGATAATTTTAGCATGTTCTAACAAGTTCAATGGTGTCTATACTACATTAAATGTGCACACACACGTAGGCTGCTGTTGACTTACTGCAATTATAAAGTAGATTAGCCTTGACTGCATCTAATGGACTCAATTCCTGTGCACCACCAATGGGAATATTAGGATCGTTTGCAACGATGGCTGATGTCCCCTGTTTAGCAAAGGTAGTAGAACTGTAGTGCATGATGCTGGCATAGTCGTAGCCCACATTCAGGGTGGTTGCCTGGTTAGAAGTCACTCTATCGAATTGATTCTCAAATCCTTGCAAGATGTTATTGGTAATGATACGGACATAATTGTCTCTGTCTTCTCTGCTTTGTTCGTGGAAGAAGCCTAGTGCATGTCCTATTTCATGGACCACAACAGGTAGGACAACACATCCGACACCAAGATTTATCCCTTGAGGCTGGAAGGATTGTGGAATTCTACCGATAAATGAGCGGCATCTGAAGAAAAGAAATATTAAAAACTACTTGAAACCTTATAAAACTGTTCCAAATCACGTTTTTCTTAGTAACATACCCAGCTCCTGGCATAAACATGACGGAATAGATGTCACTGTTAATCCTCGGTCTAAACCGTATGCAGGTGCAGTCCTCCCAGTGCTTCATGGATTGGAGGATCACCCGCCTCTCACTCTCTACAACACATTTATATTCATCTTCCTAATCTTTATTCTATTAGACACGAATGATTGACTCACCACGAAATGTGTTTGAAATGCCATAAGGAACTATCCCTCCTGTCCAATGATTTTCTGAGCCAAGTACAGCATTTCTTTTTTCTCTCTCCTTTTCTTTATTCTCAACAATTTGAGTGTAATCTTCAACTTGTTTAAAAACATCTGTGTGTGAGAAGATTTAGAGACATTACAATGCTAAACAAGTTGAAGTGTGCAATACGTATGATATAATAATACAGCTACTAAGCACACACTAATAGTGTAGCACAGCATTAGAGATGTTGGAGAACACAGATACTATAGGACAGTGATGAAGTTAAAGCTACAAAACTCACTTGACTTAGCTGAAGGGTCTGCAACTATCATTTCATCAGGAAGGTTGACATTGTCTGCGCAGTTGGTCAGCTTTGAAATGCACAATACTCCCAGTATCAAGCAGATGATCGCTTGAAAGGAAAGAACCATGTCTTCTATTAATTGTAGATAGTCTGTTTTGAGATCCTGAAGAGTGTAGCACTTTCTTGCTGAAAAGGTTGATGATGTCTCGGTGGCTTGTAAGAACATGCCTATTTGTCCTCCTCCTTATAAACCCCATCACATACTGGATACCACAAAAGTGTGTCCACGCACTACACGCACGGTTATTGCCATACATGGACTGCTTGATAAAGATACTCATTTCAAGATTCAGAATACACATGCAATAGAGGGACAGAAAATCCATTCATGAATTATTTGTTATTGCTTCCTATTGTTACACACCCACAATTATTGCAACACTACTACATAGGATGACAATCACTGTTTTGTCACATGATTAAGTGTTCTTAAAGTTTTATAAAACTTAACTCAAACTATTTTAGAAGAAAATCATGTACAGAGAATAGAGTGCAGCTGTAAATAGGTGCAGCCTACAGAGAAATTTCATGCTACTTGCAGACTCATGTGTGAATATAGTGCACAGAGGCATGCTAGATGATGAAGCCATGTCATTATTGTGATGTCATAGTTACATGCCTAATGCCTGGCCACCACAGAAAATAACAGAAGCCTTCTGTAGTAAATCCATCTCTTAATCTTTCTTTGAGTAATTGATCTTCACTTTATATGACTGTAATGCAATGGAGGTGATAAAGTTTCAATGTCATGACGAAATGGAAGTAATCGGATACATTATCAATTACAGTAATGTTTCAATGCTAAAAAAGACCCTTTAACTCCAAATAGATCTTGTTTACAGACTTCCTTATACTCTCACCTTTGTTGATTGATTATTTATTGATCTTAAATTGATGTGGAACAAATTTAGCCACTCTTGTTGGTTGTGACCTAACATGCATGCAAGCACAAATATCATGAATTCTCAATGAACTCTCTGTTGACATAATAACATTAAAATCACCTTCTCAATAACTCTGATGAAGGCTAGAGCATCTAGTCGAAACTTCGAGTGAATACAATCTGAAATTGATTATTGAGAAGGTGATTTTAAAATATCATGTAGTGTGTTATAACTGAAGAGCAAATCATGGATGTACACATGTACAATCGTTTGATGTGTAAGATAGAAAGTTAGAATTAATTATTAACTCTATCTCTGTGATTACTCAAAGGGTTGATTCTCTTTGCTTTTTTGTAACCTTTTTCATGCCAAAGTACAGCACATATTTCTCATACAAAAACAACAGTCCTCTACAGATGTGTGGCAAATCTGCATCTATAAAAATATTTCATTTCATCATATTTTCGTAGTGCATGATGTCTATGAATGATTTGCTGACTGCTGAACAGAAACCATCTGAAATACTAATCATAAGATTGTTAGGTAGGCTTCATAAAGGGTTGTCATGCTTACAGAGCTCTATGGAAAGCATGGCTAACTTAAGAGAGCTCTATGAAGTTCCAGTGATAGTATCATTATAAAACAAGCATCAAGAATGTGACAAATCTGTGTTCACCTCTGTGAACTTACATTTTATTCACCTGTTTTTACAAAGTGAGCTACTCAATAGTAAAGAATTGTAAATTTATGGTAGACTTTGTTCTGGAAAAGGATTCCGTTTATGCACTAAACTGCCTTCTGTTTATACTTCATTCTGTTGGGGTTGGCAGGAAATAGTGGTACTATGAACCAACTTCCACAATGCAAAGTAGGCATTCAATATAATTATAACCACAACTTGAAGAATAGTAAATCATGAATAAAAGGTAGGTGCACTTCATATACGAGATCAAATACAAATGTTTTAGAAGATACTTCCTTGATTTTCTTCATACAAGGAAACACTCACAGCACAAAGTCAAAATGTCTATCCAGGACTTTGTCTTATTTCTCATGGTTTAAGGGGGTCCACTACCCCAAAAAACAAAACAAAAAAAACTCACAACTTCTCTCTGCTTCAGAATTTTTATATGCAATCTTGTATGATGTGTACCTATATACAGACCTACCTTCTGGTGCTGTGCCAACTACCCAGCTCCAACTGATCCGGACTTAGTGAACATTTAAGATTTCACGAGGACGGTCATATTTGGAGACTAGTTTACTTTGGGATTTCACAACTTACCACAGGGGAAATTACAAAGTATGAAACACAATATAGCATTGAGTTTTTTTTTAAATAGTGTGATCATGGACTTTAAAAACTATTGCAATTTCTTGGTAGCATTTTCATTGTGTTTTTTTGTACCTGTTGACATCATACTTGCTTAAAATTAAAAAACAGAGAATGTCATCTTGTAGCTCTCATTGAGAGGAAACAGAATCTATATAATTTTTTCCGATTACTCCAAATATGAAGCAGGGAGAACCGTCCTTGGCCCAAAACACAACTTTTTCGGGACAGGTATTTTAAGGACTAAGTATAGTATTTCAATGGTTGAACTGACCATACCATAAAAAATAAAAAATAAAAGTGGTGTACATATACATATAGAAAAATCAAGAATAGGGAGGGGAAGTTTGGTCTGTCCTATATAGGCTGCTTCCTAGGGGGATGACCAGAATCACTGGTTTGCTTCCCTTGTCGGTCTCCGCGGCCATTGAAACTCACTATTACGTGAAGCATCTTCTTCGCAAATCGGGAGTACTCAAGTTAGTATAAGTCCAGAATGGAGCATCCAAATCTTCTCCAATTTGGAAGGCAGCATCTTGCATGTACAGTCATCATATTTCGGGGGGGAAATTAAAAAATTTAAAAAAATTATTTTTTGGGTAGTGGACCCCCTTAAGAAGACATATATGTATCGGCAACACGACAAAATTATTGGATTGTAACCAGCCAAATATTCAAACTTATATACTATCCCATACTTATTAATGTACTAAATGGTCAGCAAAAATGTACCCAATTCACATGAAAAGATGGCTGCCATGAGAACGGTCTCTGCTTATGTACAAGTTTGTATGTGTGTGCATATTTAGAGGAATTGTATTATTTCTATTTGATAACTCAGTGTGTGAATTCTGACATTCAACATGACTCTACAGTGAATGTATGTATACCATGCTGCTGTTCCCTGTTTGACTGGAGGGAGGGAACAGGGAGCACTATATTTATTTCATCAACTTTTTTAAAAGGTGGATGAACCCAAACAGAGCTTATTAGGAACTCACTTTGACAGCATCTTAGCTGCCAAAATGGTTTTAGCTGGTACTAGTTGGAAAATGCATGCGTGACCTGAATCCAGTAAAAAGTAGAGGTTTCAAATAATCTTGAAATTCATCCTCTAGGTCTATGTTTGATGTATCTCTGTATTCTAACTTGCATAAATTGCATACAGTACGTCAATTCATTAAATGTTAATACTAAATGTTGTAATACTTGTCCATGACCACTTTTTCCCTCCATTGTGTAATGAAGTAGTTGCTTCCGATCAACTGTTGCAAGCAGAAGAAATGATCATGCTTAGTTTTGCTGTTGCATTTATTTTTGAACAATGTTTAACAAGCAAAGGGGCTGTTACTGATCTTCTACCAAAAAACCAGCTGTTTGGATGGTGGAGTTCTCCTTTGCCTGTTATCAGGTGAAGTGGACTGAAGCTGAACTACATGGTTAGAGTCAACAAAACTAGCGATATATGGTAGTGCTGTTTTTATTGTAGTGGATAATATAGTATAATACGGCTGTTTTTATTGTAGTGGATAATACAGTATACATGGGTGCAGTCAACTATAGTAACAAGGCATGGCATGTACTCATATGTCTAGTGTCCAACAAAAGTTCTTGTTAGTTTGGTTGTTTCTGCACTTCAATGGGGGAGGCAATTGTATTGGATGACTTGCTTTAGAAGAAAGGAACCTAGACTGTTCCCACAGAGACTACAGCCAGTTATTTAAATGGCTGCTGCAATGGTAATGGTAAGTTGGTGTGCTCTACGAGGAGTCTTTCCTGTTTCCTTTTTTCCTTCTTTTATTTTGACAGGTCTATCCTCCACAGTTGTTGCTTTTTAAATAGAATGTGTATTAGTACATGATCGCTGGTAAAACTTTACGGTCTAGTCCCAATTTTGTGGTATCTTATTATTTAGTGAGTTTGTGAACATTCCTAGTGAACATAAGGATGGCATGGGTTATTAGTGCTGTATGAAAGTATTTTGGAATTTCTAGTTTTGTTATCTACATGGTAATCTTGTGTTGTGCAAAACAAACAAACATGGAAGCAAACAAACCCCTCTCAGTCCAGCATGCCTGATCAGTTTGCTCTAATTAGAAGCTCTTCCTTCTTTAGTTGAGGCCATAAGTTTCATGCTAATGCTTAGCATGCATGACTTTATGACCTTTCACTTGAGTTACCAAAGTTCCCCTTTCAATCCACCATGCCCAATTTGGTAGTTTACTTTACTTGTCTGTCAGTATTTAGGTCTAGGGGGATAAAACAGAACTTTAAACTTCTTAGAAAGTGTACTTTGGTTGATTATCTCAGCTGTGGTTTAGGGCCAATTAGCACACTTGGCCACTACTATATGAAAACATTATCATCTCATGATCATAATGTCATCCTCGCCATGACAACACCAGCTCATCAGTTCAAGGGACTGTAAAACTGAAGCCAGTTGTTTTGGCTGCAACTAAGGCTTTGACATGGTTCTTCCTAATATAGCTACAAAGGCTAACAGTGCGTGTCCAGAGTATTCCATGTACTATGTACTTATATGCAGTTCCAAATCTGTATATGTGCAGTCACATTTTCTACTAAAATAAAGTGTATAAGTATAGTGATGCTGGAGTTAGCTGCATCCAAGTTTGTGGTTGTCTTCAGTTTTAAGCAGGGATTATTTTTGGCTAGTTGCCTGAGGCAGCAACCACAACAAGCAGCTGCTGTGATAATCATGGAAGCAATATAATGTGGGAATTCATCTCACTTGATCTAGAAGGGATGTAGCTAGCTATGTGTTCTCTTTAACTAGAAAAAGTGAAGCGGATAATATCCACAGACCTTTGATGAAACTGTTAGCATAATTATCCATATGCTTGTTTTCAACAGATATACTCAATAAACTATTTGTCAAAGCTGTAGATTGTAAATAGCCAGTGGTCTAGCAGGTAAACATTTTCTGGGTGGAGTGAAAGGGGAGAAGGAGGGAAAAGTGTCTGTGATGTCAAGTATTTAAGCTTTCCAACATGCTCTTACAGATCTTGCTATATCTTTTCAGTTTTGCCAAATGTGATGTTGATTTAGGGAGTCCTTTTAGTCTTATGGCAGAGTTAAGATGCAAGACTGGTTGCTGACTTGGCTGCTGATACTGTAGCTGTGATAGTGATGTCAAGTCTGCCACAGCCCTCTCTAGGACATTACTGTGATGTTTCAATTGACTATAGATAAGCATACATCATGCATCCTGTAGTACCTAGCATCCCAGGTTAGTTTGTGGCTACCTTGCATGGCCATAGCCCTTGCGTAGAATATCCTAGTTCTTAATTCTAGCACTGACATGACGACCTATGTTGTAGCTCCATGCAGATGTTGCTTTGTAGTTTGGCCAGACTAACTAGTTTGTGATGAGGAATGCTAACCAAAACAATGTCGTGGTGGATCTCAAATAGAAACTAGAAGACTTAGCCTCCTAAATAAAACTCACTTAGCAATTGGCTCTCAAACTACCCAAACTTCAAAGCAACACATTACCTAAGTTGGATGAGAATAACTAGATAGTCTACCTAACAAATAAACTAATTCAAAATGTTTTTGTCATTTAAAAATATATATAATCAAGCAGTTCACTTACTCATATTTTTTTTGCTGTTGATGGTGCAGAATCCAGAAATGGGTTTGTTTTTGCAGTACTCACAATGCTTACTAACTTTAGGAAAGGTTCGGTGCATGCTCGATGTGTTTTGGGCTCTAATCAGCTGAAGACAATGCTTATGAATTAAGAAGCTGCCAAAGTAGCTTCAGCTGAGAAAAGCTGTTTTGCTGTTTTGTGTCAGGCCTCAGCCCTGACTGGCTGCAGAGTAGCCCTGCAAAGATCAAACTTCATATTCACCCAGCCAGCCATATACTAAACAGTATTTGCTAACAGCATCTTGGATTATATGAAATCCTGCCGAAAACATATTTAAAGGTGGATCAAAGAAATTGGAAGCTATTTAAATGCAAAGACAGACTTCTCTGTGTGCTTTAAATATGTACAAATATTATGAGTTTGTTATGCATTTAATAAAATGACATGAAAAATAACAAAATCTTTTTGGGAGGACTACTCATTTGCAACGAGTTACACCAAGAAAAACAAGTTTAGAAGAGGATTATCTCCTGGCATATTCACTTTGTGTCACCATTTTGACTATATATAATTACGTGGTTGGGCTGTGTGAATAAGAAGTAATTGCATTATTTTTTCCTTGAAGCCTCAACACATGAGAGGCAGAAAAACTTATTCCATGGCTATGAGCTTTGTTTTGTTTGATCTTGATTTTATCTTACGTTGGGTCGAGGCTGAACTCTGGAAAGCTGATAGATTCCATTGTTTTTAAATAGTGTATATACTATAAAAGGTTATCAATAATAATGAATTGTAAATATATGGTAGACTTTGTTCTGGAAAAGGTTTCTGTTTATGCACTAAACTGCCTTCTGTTTATACTTCAGTCAATCCCTTCTGTGGGGGTTATCAGAAATAGTGCTACTATGAACCAACTTCCTCAATGTAAGTGGGCATTAGATAACAATTGTATTAAATCATGAACACATTTTTTTTAAATGGTAGGCATAATTTGTATACAGGATGAGAGATCAAATAGGAATTTTTATATAAATAAGAAGATACTTCCTTGATTTCCTTCGTACAAGGAAACACTCCCAACAATGTTTTATACTGACATTTGTCTTATTTGTTAATGACAGTGAGTCTAATGTTTGCATTTTCATGTTAGAAGTTGTTTATGGGTACTGTGTTGACAATGTGTTCTTGTGTGTTTTTACTGAGAAATTGTTAGCCAGCTCATCATAGATAAAGTGCTTGCTATTCAGTTTAACAACACGTATACTCTGGAAAATATCTATTAGATTTTGATGAGTAGCTAGTTATTTTATATAACAAATTTAGCCCTATTGTTGGCTGTGAGCTACATGCTTACACAAATATCATAGAGGACAACTGAAAAGCAAAAAGTAGTAGCTGAGGGTACATGAACACTGTACACAACCATTCTATGTGTAAGATGTAAAGTTAAAATTAATGTAATAAAAAATATACTGTTCACTTTGTCTCAGAAAATACATTCATGAATCATTTATTATTGCTGCTCATTATTACACACCCAGAATTATTGCAACATTACTACATAGGATGACAATCACTGTTTTGTTGTGTGACAATGATTTCTGAACATTTTAGAAAACTTAACTCAGACTATTTTAGAAGAAAATCATGTAGATAATAGAGTGCAGCATTCAACAGTCAGCCAACAGAGAAATGTCATGCTACTTGCAGACTCATGAATGAATATAGTGTGCAGTGCAGGCCTGCTAGATGATGAAGCCATGTCATTATTGTGATGTCATAGACACATGCCTAATACCTGGCCACAACAGACAACTTCTGTAGTAAATCGTCTTTCCTTGTGTAGCAATCTTCACTCTGTCATGGCTGTCATACAAGGGAGGCAATAAAGCTATAGAAGTTTCAATGTCATGAAGTAATGGAAGTAATCGGATACATTACCAATTATAGTAATGCTTCAATGCTAAAAAAGACCCTTTAACTCCAAGTAGATCTTGTTTACAGCATGCTTAGACTTCCTTAAACTCTGACCCTAGTTGATTGATTATTTATTGATCTGAAATTAATGTGGAACTAATTTAGCCACGCTTGTTGTTTGTGACTTAACATGTTTGCACAAATATCATGAAGTGTATTATAACTGAAGAGCAATAAGTTTCTCATCATGGGTATACTCATGTACAATCATTTTATTTGTAAGATCGAAAGTTAGAATTGAAAATTGACTATTAACTGTATGTCCAAAGGGTGGATTCCCTTTCCTTTTTTCTAACCTTTTTCATGCCAAAGCACAGCACATATTTCTCATACTAAAACAACAGTCATAGAGATGTGTGGCAAATCTGCATCTATAATCAAGTCATCATAATTATTTTCATCGATCATGACATCTGTGAATCATTTTTACTGATTTGCTGACTGCTAAACAGAAACCATCTGAAATACTAAGCATGAGATTGTTAGGTAGGCTTCATAAAGGGTTGTCATGCTTACAGAGCTAGCATGGCTAACTTAAGAGAGCTCTATGAAGTACCAGTGATAGTTTCATTATAAGACTATATAGCACCTAAGAATGTGACAAATCTGTGTTCACTTCTGTGAACTTACATTTGATACAGCTGTTTTTAAAAAGCATGCTACAAAAGATTATCAATAGTGTAGACTTTGTTCTTGAAAAGGATTCTGTTTATGCACTAAACTTCCTTCTGTTTATACTTCATTCTATTGGGGTTAAATAGCAGGAAGTGGTGGTACACCTATGAACCAACTTCCACAATGCAAGTAAGTTAGATAACCACAACTTGAATCATCACATTCCTTTTCCAAGTAGGCGTAACTTGTATATAGAATGAGAGATCAAATAGGAATTTTTATATAAATAAGAATGATTTTCTTCATATAAGCCTAATACAAAGACAAAATGTTTATACTGAACTTTGTCTTATTTGTCATGCATTAAAATACACATAATCTCTTGGTGACATGATAAAATTATTGGATTGTAACCAGTCAAATATTCAAACTATATACTATCCCATATACTATCCCATATTTATTAATGTGCATATGGGATTTATATTTATATACATCATGAGTGGAGCCTTGCAGAGATGGATGAATTCACAGCCATTCATAGAGACAAACAGGACTGGAACAACTTCAAACCATCACAAATCCAACAGCCACTAGCTTGTCCATCTTCACTAAATCAGCCCCTGCCTGCAGATTATACTAACTCTATTGAAGGAGCATTACATGTATTGTGATATGAATGGTCAGTAAAAATGCACCCGAAAAGATGGCTGCCATGAGAACGGTCTCTGCTTATTTACATGTTTGTATGCATTAAAGGGTCCTGTAAATGTTTGTTCTCTATACTGATAGGTAAAGGACCCAGTAAATATTTGTTCTCTACACTGATAGGTAAAGGGTCCAGTAAATGTTTGTTCTCTACACTGATAGGTAAAGGGTCCAGTAAATGTTTGGTGCATATGTAGAGGAATTATATTATTACTATTTGATAACTCAGTGTGTGAATTCTGACATTCAACATGACTCTACAGTGAATGCATGTATGCCATGCTCCTGTTCCCTGTTTGACTGGAGGGAGGGAACAGGGAGCACTATATTTATTTCATCAACTTTTTTAAAAAGGTGGATGAAACAAAACAGAGTTCATATTTCAGCTAATACTCACATCGACAGCATCTTAGCTGCCAAAATGGTTTTAGCTGCTACTAATTCCAACATGCATACATGACCTGAATCCTTCATTAATGTAGTAAGCTATATAATCTGCAGCTAAAAAGTAGAACGTTTCAAACAAGCTTGAAATTCATCCTCAAGGTCTACGTTTCATGTATCTCTGTATTCCAACTTGCATAACTTGCATAACTTGCATACAGTAAATGTTGTAATGCTTGCCTATGACTACTTTGTTTCTCCATTGTGTAATGAAGTAGTTTCTTACGATACACTACTGTTGCAAGCAGAACACGCTTAGTTTTACTGTTGCATTTATTTTTTAGTAACTATTAACAAGCCAAAGAGGCTGTTACTGATCTTCTACCAAAAAACCAGCTGTTTGGTTGGTGGAGTTCTTCTGTGCCTGTTACCAAGTCCTTGAAGTGGACTGTAGCTGAACTACATGGTTAGAGTCAACAAAACTAGCGATATATGATAGTGCTGTTTTTATTGTAGTGGTATACATGAGTGCAGTCAACTATAGTAACAAGACATGACATGTACTGATATGTGTAATGTCCAACAAAAGAATTTATTTATGCTTGTTAGTTTGGTTGTTTCAGCACTTCAATGGTGGGCAGACTTGCTTAGAAGAAAGGTTGATTATCGCAGATGTGGTTTAGGGCTACTTAGCACCCTAGGCAACTACTATATGAGTCATTGTCATTATCATCTGGTGGTCATAATGTCATCCTCACCATGACAACACCAGGTCAGCAGGGACTGTAAAACTGAAGTGAGTTGTTTAAGCTGCAACTAAGGGTTCTTCCTAATATATCTACAAAGGCTAACAAATGTCTAGAGTATTCCTCCACGCACTTCATTATATGATATGTACTTATATGCAGTTCTGTATATGTGCAGTCACATTTTATACTAAAATAAAGTGTATAAGTGTAGTGATGCTGGAGTTAGCTGCGTGAGATGTCATTTATTTAGGCAGGGATGAATTCAGATTTTTGGCTAGTTACACATGAGGCAAGAACCACAACAAGTAGCTGCTGAGATAATCAATTCGCCAATTATAATGTGAGAATTCATCTAACTTGATTTCTAGAAAGAATGTAGCTAGCTATGGGTTATCTTTAACTAGAAAAAGTAAAGCGGATAATATCCACAGACCATTGATGAAACTGTTAGCATTATTATTCATATGCTTGTTTTCAACACTACAAATTACAAGATCTGTATGAGCAAGGTGGAAAGCACATGATTTCTTAAATACTTGTCATCACAGACACATTTTCCTCTTTCTCTGCTTTCACTCAAGCCCAAAAATGTTTCCCATGCTTGACCATTGGCTATTGACAGTCTACACCTGTGACAAATAGTTTATTGAGTATATCTCTATAATTATCTTTTCAGTTTTTCCAAGAGGTGATGATAATTTAAGGACTCGTTTTAGCCTTATGGTACAGCAAGACTGGTTACTGACTTGGCTGTTTGCTGTTAGTGATGTTCAGTCTGCCACAACCATTTTTAAGGCATTCGTGATATTTCAATTGCATGTATCCTGTAGTACATAGCATCCCAGGTTATTTTGTGTGTACCTTGCATGTCCCTTGCCCTAGAATAGAATATCCTAGTTCTTAATTCTAGCACTGACTTGAGGACCTATGATGTAGCTCTGTGCAGATGTTACTTTGTAGTTTGGCCAGACTGAGTAGTTTGTGAAGAGAATGCTTACCAAAACCATATTCTGGTGGTGGGTGTCAAATGGAAACTAGAAGACTTAGCCTCCCAAATGAACAGTCACTAGGCATTTGGCTAGAAAACAACCCAAACTTGAAAGCAACTCAATGCCTAAGTTGGATGAGACTAACAGGACTAACTAGATAGCTAAACTAATAATTCCATTAACAAATTAAAAAAATTATAATCAAGAACTTCACTTACTTCATAGGGCAACTCTTTACCGATTTCCTGGTGTGTGTTTTTGTTTAGGTGCAGAATCCAGAAACGGGTTTGTTTCTGCAGTACTCACGATATGCTTACTACCTTCAGGAAAGGTTTAGTGCATGATCGATGTCTTTTTGGTTCTAATCAGCTGAAGACCAAGTTTATGAATTAGTATATAGCTTTTGCTGTGAAAAGCTTTTTTGTTGTTTCGTTTTCTGGACGCCATTTAAAATAGGATTATAAGGAGTGCTACTTCACTCTGGGGACACAAAGTACAAGGTTGCACAAATTACCACTCAAAATCTGAACTGTGTAGAAATTAAACTACCACAAATAAGAAATGGACAACTTACTTGCTCATGCGAGTAACCTGTTCTTGACTCTGCCATACAAAGAGGATCTCTCTATGAATATGCTTCTTGTAAAGATGGTAAAGGTATTGACTTCCTAAACTTAGGGTGCTATTGGTCAAAGCCTTAACTAACTTGCAAACATCATAAAGCATTTACTCTTATATCTGCACTAGTAATTTTCATATCAAATTATTGTTTATTCTGTGTTTCAAATGATGTGTTGAATGACTCTATAGGCAATTTTCCTAGAAGATGCATCCAGCGACATCAAGGTCACTCAAAAACTTAACTTCCTATCATATGCCAGGACAAGTGCTGTGTACGAGGGCTCTAATTGGATCTGTGGTTTGTCAAAATACTTGGTAGTGATTGTGAGTGGAGCCAAATCTGCTGCACATACTGTATAAATACCCACTAGGTGTGAATAAAATACTAGATCACCGCTTCTGACCACCATAACTTGACAATGCTCTGTGAGTATTTACTTATATCACTAAACGAGTTCTCTAATCTAAATTTTATTGAACTGTATATAGCAAGTTATGATCTCTACGAGCCTAAAAATAGGAAGTTCTGCAGTTTTTGAGTGAACATAATGTTGCCAGATATATCTTCAAAGATAATGCAAACTGTGCCCATGGACATTGAAATTATCAAACAGAATAATCAACAATTTAATACTAAAAGTAGCAGCAGAGAGGAGGGAGATAAGTTATGGTGGTTATAAATTTAATAACAACTCCTTTTAATCAGTAGGCCTCCCAATCATTGATGTTGGGATATCTCTTGGAAGACGACTTTGGACATTTTTTGGTCGTCATGTATTCTGCATTTCACTTTGACTACTAAATATGTTTAATAAAACATTATTGTACTAACATACAGTGAATGAAACAAATTGAAAGATGATTTATTGGTGAAAATAATGTATTTCCAATGATATATTACGAGTGAATATGACTCCTAGTTGCACCTATTAAATACAATGCAAATGCCTTTATCAGATGATTGTTAAAAGCATTTGTAGTTCAATTTGAAGCCAGTACGGGTTGTCCCTCGTTGGGATCCTGTTTGGAAGCGAATGTGGACTGCATTGCAGGAAATTGAGAAGGGATCAGGGGGTGTCAAATGACAGTAAAAGCCATTATTGGAACCGTCACAAGTAGATATTGTAAGCTTGTCCTTTGTACACTCAGGCATGCGTCCAGCCACACGGAAGCTATCTTCAAACTGGAAGCTGATCTCGGTGCCTACTGGACACTCAATGTCCCAGTCACATACAGTGTTGAGAGGATAGGGAGAATTAGGCCAGTTCAAAGTCTGCACGGAACCTCTCAACGATGTGTGTTTACGAAGTCCACCTCCACACTGAGGCAGCTGCAAGGTAGGTGGTGAAGTAGTGGCAGGAGGTAAAGTTGTTGGAGCTGAAGTAGTGGCAGGAGGTAAAGTGATTGGAGCTGAGGTAGTGGCTGGAGGTATTGGAGCTGAAGTAGTGGCAGGAGGTTGTGTGGTTGTTGAAGGGGCCACAGTTATAGATTTGTATTGAGCTCTGAAACCATGTCTAGTTGGTCCGTGAGATGACTTGGAGACAAACAGAACAGTCAACCTATTGGACGTAGTTCTGATAGGGCCAGGCCTGGTCAGGTGACAGTAGGAACCCAGCTGCTCACTCAGAGTACTCCCACCATTAAACAGAATGAGCTGATCTTTTGGACAGTCTGGCATTTGTCCTCCTATTCCAAAATCATCATCAAAACTGATTTCAATGATGGCATTGGGGTCATTTAAAACAATGTTCCACACACAGTTAAAATTGAAAGGGTAAGTCAATGGCCAGTTTGGTGTATTGAAGTCACCAGAGGATTCAGTAAGTTTTCCACCACACACAGGAGGCGGAGGTGTGGTTACTGGAGGTGGCATGGTTGTCGCTGGGATTAGAGATGGTTGATGTTTGGGTATAATAGTTCCTGGAGTCGGGTTTTGCGGAATGGAAGCTGTGGATAAAGTAATAATTCAGTTATTATTATTCAGAGCATCACATCTCGTAGTGGAAGCAAACATCTGAAACTACACACTAAGAAATGTATGATCCCTCACCAATTAAATTGACTAACTCAGTTACTAGAAGATAATTATTCTGTGATATTAAATAAATAAACTCAAACTGGCTATTCTCAATTATGAAGAATTGGAAATTAGCTCACCAAAATTGACATCAGCTAATCTTTATTTCTCTTACATGGAGGTGTTGGTCCACAGCTTAGTCCATCTGCTTGCAGGAAGAGGCCATTGTTGCAAGAGCATCTGTATGACCCTCCCAAGTTAGTACAGGTGTTGGCACATCCTCCATTACCAAATGCACACTCATTCACATCTACATGTTAAAAACATTTAGTTACACATGGAATTAACCCAACACGTTAAATTAAGTGACTTTCACTTTTTCTAAACAGTCACTATTGCATTATGTGACTTTACATACCAAAACAGGTGTTAGCAGCGAATGAGTGATAATAGCCATCACAACAGTTGCACTGAAAGGATCCGGGTAAGTTTGTACACGAGTGACAGCGACCTGTACGCAGGTTATTCTGGCATTCATCGATATCTAAAGTTCGACAAAGTAAAACAGCATCTTATTATTATTCAAGACAACTCAATCAATATTGTTCTGTTGTTCTACGATAAATATGCAAGCAAGTGCGAAGAAGAAGGCAAAACTTGTATACCTCTTAGGTCATAAGCAATTTGAAGTCCTCTCACATCAGATCCGATGTTTCGGCCATTTGTGCGGTAGTAAACTGTCACGATTCTCTCAGTCACATAAAAAATGAATCTTGAGTCTTGTCTGTTACAAATTCGTCCATCAGTGTAACCACCATATCTGACCAAGTCACTGGAAGAAGTAGACGAACTTCTGTAGATCTGTACATAATCCTCGGTACAACCAGTTCTAGAAGAGATAAGGAAAATATGTAACGATTCATATTCATCCAGCCAACCATACACTAAACAGTGTTTCCTAAAAGCATCTTGTATTATGTGAAATCCTGCTGAAAACATATTTAAAGGTGGATCAAAGAAATTGGATACGTACTATACTTAACTTTGTATCCAATTCAAGCAATTTTTAAAGGAAAGATAGACTTCTTTCTTCACATATGTAAAAATATTATGAGTTTATTATTTATTTAATAAAATGACACGAAAAAATAACAAATATTTTTTGGGAGGACTACTCGTTTGCAACGAGTTATACCAAGAAAAACAAGTTTAGAAGAGGATTATCTCCTGGCATATTGACTTGTGTCACCATTTTGACTATATATAATTATGTGGTTGGGCTGCGTGAAGAAGAATTAATTGCATTATTTTTTCCTTGAAGCCTCAACACATGAGAGGCAGGAAAACTTATTCCATGTCTATGCCAAATTCTATATTGCTTTGTTTTGTTTGATCTTGATTTTAGCTTACGTTGGGTCGAGGCTGAACTCTGGAAAGCTGATGGATAATCCATAACCCTCGGCAGCTTCAAATACAAATGCACATTCTTCATTGAATACATGGGAAGGAAACTGTGGAGACGATATTCTTCCTGGGCCAGTTACTTTGGTGACACTGCCACAGGAGATTCCATCAGGTATGGTAACCACAGACTCTGCAGGTATAATGATGCTGAGTGGAGGTAGGGGTTTGGTACCTATAAAGATGGATAATTTTAGCATGTTCTAACAAGTTCAATGGTGTCTATACTACATTAAATGTGCACACACACGTAGGCTGCTGTTGACTTACTGCAATTATAAAGTAGATTAGCCTTGACTGCATCTAATGGACTCAATTCCTGTGCACCACCAATGGGAATATTAGGATCGTTTGCAATGATGGCTGATGTCCCCTGTTTAGCAAAGGTAGTAGAACTGTAGTGCATGATGCTGGCATAGTCGTAGCCCACGTTCAGGGTGGTTGCCTGGTTAGAAGTCACTCTATCAAATTGATTCTCAAATCCTTGCAGGATGTTATTGGTAATGATACGGACATAATTGTCTCTGTCTTCTCTGCTTTGTTCGTGGAAGAAGCCTAGTGCATGTCCTATTTCATGGACCACAACAGGTAGGACAACACATCCGACACCAAGATTTATCCCTTGAGGCTGGAAGGATTGTGGAATTCTACCGATAAATGAGCGGCATCTGAAGAAAAGAAATATTAAAAACTACTTGAAACCTTATAAAACTGTTCCAAATCACGTTTTTCTTAGTAACATACCCAGCTCCTGGCATAAACATGACGGAATAGATGTCACTGTTAATCCTCGGTCTAAACCGTATGCAGGTGCAGTCCTCCCAGTGCTTCATGGATTGGAGGATCACCCGCCTCTCACTCTCTACAACACATTTATATTCATCTTCTTAATCTTTATTCTATTAGACACGAATGATTGACTCACCACGAAATGTGTTTGAAATGCCATAAGGAACTATCCCTCCTGTCCAATGATTTTCTGAGCCAAGTACAGCATTTCTTTTTTCTCTCTCCTTTTCTTTATTCTCAACAATTTGAGTGTAATCTTCAACTTGTTTAAAAACATCTGTGTGTGAGAAGATTTAGAGACATTACAATGCTAAACAAGTTGAAGTGTGCAATACGTATGATATAATAATACAGCTACTAAGCACACACTAATAGTGTAGCACAGCATTAGGGATGTTGGAGAACATAGATACTATAGGACAGTGATGAAGTTAAAGCTACAAAACTCACTTGACTTAGCTGAAGGGTCTGCAACTATCATTTCATCAGGAAGGTTGACATTGTCTGCGCAGTTGGTCAGCTTTGAAATGCACAATACTCCCAGTACCAAGCAGATGATCGCTTGAAAGGAAAGAACCATGTCTTCTATTAATTGTAGATAGTCTGTTTTGAGATCCTGAACAGTGTAGCACTTTCTTGCTGAAAAGGTTGATGATGTCTCGGTGGCTTGTAAGAACATGCCTATTTGTCCTCCTTATAAACCCCATCACATCCTGGATACCACAAAAGTGTGTCCACGCACTACACGCACGGTTATTGCCATACATGGACTGCTTGATAAAGATACTCATTTCAAGATTCAGAATACACATGCAATAGAGGGACAGAAAATCCATTCATGAATTATTTGTTATTGCTTCCTATTGTTACACACCCACAATTATTGCAACACTACTACATAGGATGACAATCACTGTTTTGTCACATGATTAAGTATTCTTAAAGTTTTATAAAACTTAACTCAAACTATTTTAGAAGAAAATCATGTACAGAGAATAGAGTGCAGCTGTAAATAGGTGCAGCCTACAGAGAAATTTCATGCTACTTGCAGACTCATGTGTGAATATAGTGCAAGAGGCATGCTAGATGATGAAGCCATGTCATTATTGTGATGTCATAGTTACATGCCTAATGCCTGGCCACCACAGAAAATAACAGAAGCCTTCTGTAGTAAATCCATCTCTTAATCTTTCTTTGAGTAATTGATCTTCACTTTATATGACTGTAATGCAATGGAGGTGATAAAGTTTCAATGTCATGACGAAATGGAAGTAATCGGATACATTATCAATTACAGTAATGCTTCAATGCTAAAAAAGACCCTTTAACTCCAAATAGATCTTGTTTACAGACTTCCTTATACTCTCACCTTTGTTGATTGATTATTTATTGATCTTAAATTGATGTGGAACAAATTTAGCCACTCTTGTTGGTTGTGACCTAACATGCATGCAAGCACAAATATCATGAATTCTCAATGAACTCTCTGTTGACATAATAACATTAAAATCACCTTCTCAATAACTCTGATGAAGGCTAGAGCATCTAGTCGAAACTTCGAGTGAATACAATCTGAAGTTGATTATTGAGAAGGTGATTTTAAAATATCATGTAGTTTGTTATAACTGAAGAGCAATAAGTTTCTCATCATGGATGTACACATGTACAATCGTTTGATGTGTAAGATAGAAAGTTAGAATTAATTATTAACTCTATCTCTGTGATTACTCAAAGGGTTGATTCTCTTTGCTTTTTTGTAACCTTTTTCATGCCAAAGTACAGCACATATTTCTCATACAAAAACAACAGTCCTCTACAGATGTGTGGCAAATCTGCATCTATAAAAATATTTCATTTCATCATATTTTCGTAGTGCATGATGTCTATGAATGATTTGCTGACTGCTGAACAGAAACCATCTGAAATACTAATCATAAGATTGTTAGGTAGGCTTCATAAAGGGTTGTCATGCTTACAGAGCTCTATGGAAAGCATGGCTAACTTAAGAGAGCTCTATGAAGTTCCAGTGATAGTATCATTATAAAACAAGCATCAAGAATGTGACAAATCTGTGTTCACTTCTGTGAACTGACATTTTATTCACCTGTTTTTACAAAGTGAGCTACTCAATAGTAAAGAATTGTAAATTTATGGTAGACTTTGTTCTGGAAAAGGATTCCGTTTATGCACTAAACTGCCTTCTGTTTATACTTCATTCTGTTGGGGTTGGCAGGAAATAGTGGTACTATGAACCAACTTCCACAATGCAAAGTAGGCATTCAATATAATTATAACCACAACTTGAAGAATAGTAAATCATGAATAAAAGGTAGGTGCACTTCATATACGAGATCAAATACAAATGTTTTAGAAGATACTTCCTTGATTTTCTTCATACAAGGAAACACTCACAGCACAAAGTCAAAAGTCTATCCAGGACTTTGTCTTATTTCTCATGGTTTAAGGGGGTCCACTACCCCAAAAAACAAAACAAAAAAAACCCACAACTTCTCTCTGCTTCAGAATTTTTATATGCAATCTTGTATGATGTGTACCTATATACAGACCTACCTTCTGGTGCTGTGCCAACTACCCAGCTCCAACTGATCCGGACTTAGTGAACATTTAAGATTTCACGAGGACGGTCATATTTGGAGACTAGTTTACTTTGGGATTTCACAACTTACCACAGGGGAAATTACAAAGTATGAAACACAATATAACATTGAGTTTTTTTAAAAATAGTGTGATCATGGACTTTAAAAACTATTGCAATTTCTTGGTAGCATTTTCATTGTGTTTTTTTGTACCTGTTGACATCATACTTGCTTAAAATTAAAAAACAGAGAATGTCATCTTGTAGCTCTCATTGAGAGGAAACAGAATCTATATAATTTTTTCCGATTACTCCAAATATGAAGCAGGGAGAACCGTCCTTGGCCCAAAAAACAACTTTTTCGGGACAGGTATTTTAAGGACTAAGTATAGTATTTCAATGGTTGAACTGACCATACCATAAAAAATAAAAAATAAAAGTGGTGTACATATACATATAGAAAAATCAAGAATAGGGAGGGGAAGTTTGGTCTGTCCTATATAGGCTGCTTCCTAGGGGGATGACCAGAATCACTGGTTTGCTTCCCTTGTCGGTCTCCGCGGCCATTGAAACTCACTATTACGTGAAGCGTCTTCTTCGCAAATCGGGAGTACTCAAGTTAGTATAAGTCCAGAATGGAGCATCCAAATCTTCTCCAATTTGGAAGGCAGCATCTTGCATGTACAGTCATCATATTTCGGGGGGGAAATTTAAAAAAACAAAAAAAATTATTTTTTGGGTAGTGGACCCCCTTAAGAAGACATATATGTATCGGCAACACGACAAAATTATTGGATTGTAACCAGCCAAATATTCAAACTTATATACTATCCCATACTTATTAATGTACATATGGGATTTATATTTATATACATCACACATGCACTTGAGGCCTGTAGAGATGGATGAATTCACAGCCATTCATAGAGAGAAACTGAACTTGAAAAACTTCAAACCCAACAGCCACATAGCTTGTCCATCTTCACTAAATCAGCCATTGCCTGCAGATTATGCTAACTCTATTGAAGGAGCGCTACATTATGGTGATATAAATGGTCAGCAAAAATGTACCCAATTCACATGAAAAGATGGCTGCCATGAGAACGGTCTCTGCTTATGTACAAGTTTGTATGTGTGTGCATATTTAGAGGAATTGTATTATTTCTATTTGATAACTCAGTGTGTGAATTCTGACATTCAACATGACTCTACAGTGAATGTATGTATACCATGCTGCTGTTCCCTGTTTGACTGGAGGGAGGGAACAGGGAGCACTATATTTATTTCATCAACTTTTTTAAAAGGTGGATGAACCCAAACAGAGCTTATTAGGAACTCACTTTGACAGCATCTTAGCTGCCAAAATGGTTTTAGCTGGTACTAGTTGGAAAATGCATGCGTGACCTGAATCCAGTAAAAAGTAGAGGTTTCAAATAATCTTGAAATTCATCCTCTAGGTCTATGTTTGATGTATCTCTGTATTCTAACTTGCATAAATTGCATACAGTACGTCAATTCATTAAATGTTAATACTAAATGTTGTAATACTTGTCCATGACCACTTTTTCCCTCCATTGTGTAATGAAGTAGTTGCTTCCGATCAACTGTTGCAAGCAGAAGAAATGATCATGCTTAGTTTTGCTGTTGCATTTATTTTTGAACAATGTTTAACAAGCAAAGGGGCTGTTACTGATCTTCTACCAAAAAACCAGCTGTTTGGATGGTGGAGTTCTCCTTTGCCTGTTATCAGGTCCTTGAAGTGGACTGAAGCTGAACTACATGGTTAGAGTCAACAAAACTAGCGATATATGGTAGTGCTGTTTTTATTGTAGTGGATAATATAGTATAATACGGCTGTTTTTATTGTAGTGGATAATACAGTATACATGGGTGCAGTCAACTATAGTAACAAGGCATGGCATGTACTCATATGTCTAGTGTCCAACAAAAGTTCTTGTTAGTTTGGTTGTTTCTGCACTTCAATGGGGGAGGCAATTGTATTGGATGACTTGCTTTAGAAGAAAGGAACCTAGACTGTTCCCACAGAGACTACAGCCAGTTATTTAAATGGCTGCTGCAATGGTAATGGTAAGTTGGTGTGCTCTACGAGGAGTCTTTCTTGTTTCCTTTTTTCCTTCTTTTATTTTGACAGGTCTATCCTCCACAGTTGTTGCTTTTTAAATAGAATGTGTATTAGTACATGATCGCTGGTAAAACTTTACGGTCTAGTCCCAATTTTGTGGTATCTTATTATTTAGTGAGTTTGTGAACATTCCTAGTGAACATAAGGATGGCATGGGTTATTAGTGCTGTATGAAAGTGTTTTGGAATTTCTAGTTTTGTTATCTACATGGTAATCTTGTGTTGTGCAAAACAAACAAACATGGAAGCAAACAAACCCCTCTCAGTCCAGCATGCCTGATCAGTTTGCTCTAATTAGAAGCTCTTCCTTCTTTAGTTGAGGCCATAAGTTTCATGCTAATGCTTAGCATGCATGACTTTATGACCTTTCACTTGAGTTACCAAAGTTCCCCTTTCAATCCACCATGCCCAATTTGGTAGTTTACTTTACTTGTCTGTCAGTATTTAGGTCTAGGGGGATAAAACAGAACTTTAAACTTCTTAGAAAGTGTACTTTGGTTGATTATCTCAGCTGTGGTTTAGGGCCAATTAGCACACTTGGCCACTACTATATGAAAACATTATCATCTCATGATCATAATGTCATCCTCGCCATGACAACACCAGCTCATCAGTTCAAGGGACTGTAAAACTGAAGCCAGTTGTTTTGGCTGCAACTAAGGCTTTGACATGGTTCTTCCTAATATAGCTACAAAGGCTAACAGTGCGTGTCCAGAGTATTCCATGTACTATGTACTTATATGCAGTTCCAAATCTGTATATGTGCAGTCACATTTTCTACTAAAATAAAGTGTATAAGTATAGTGATGCTGGAGTTAGCTGCATCCAAGTTTGTGGTTGTCTTCAGTTTTAAGCAGGGATTATTTTTGGCTAGTTGCCTGAGGCAGCAACCACAACAAGCAGCTGCTGTGATAATCATGGAAGCAATATAATGTGGGAATTCATCTCACTTGATCTAGAAGGGATGTAGCTAGCTATGTGTTCTCTTTAACTAGAAAAAGTGAAGCGGATAATATCCACAGACCTTTGATGAAACTGTTAGCATAATTATCCATATGCTTGTTTTCAACAGATATACTCAATAAACTATTTGTCAAAGCTGTAGATTGTAAATAGCCAGTGGTCTAGCAGGTAAACATTTTCTGGGTGGAGTGAAAGGGGAGAAGGAGGGAAAAGTGTCTGTGATGTCAAGTATTTAAGCTTTCCAACATGCTCTTACAGATCTTGCTATATCTTTTCAGTTTTGCCAAATGTGATGTTGATTTAGGGAGTCCTTTTAGTCTTATGGCAGAGTTAAGATGCAAGACTGGTTGCTGACTTGGCTGCTGATACTGTAGCTGTGATAGTGATGTCAAGTCTGCCACAGCCCTCTCTAGGACATTACTGTGATGTTTCAATTGACTATAGATAAGCATACATCATGCATCCTGTAGTACCTAGCATCCCAGGTTAGTTTGTGGCTACCTTGCATGGCCATAGCCCTTGCGTAGAATATCCTAGTTCTTAATTCTAGCACTGACATGACGACCTATGTTGTAACTCCATGCAGATGTTGCTTTGTAGTTTGGCCAGACTAACTAGTTTGTGATGAGGAATGCTAACCAAAACAATGTCGTGGTGGATCTCAAATAGAAACTAGAAGACTTAGCCTCCTAAATAAAACTCACTTAGCAATTGGCTCTCAAACTACCCAAACTTCAAAGCAACACATTACCTAAGTTGGATGAGAATAACTAGATAGTCTACCTAACAAATAAACTAATTCAAAATGTTTTTGTCATTTAAAAATATATATAATCAAGCAGTTCACTTACTCATGTTTTTTTTTGCTGTTGATGGTGCAGAATCCAGAAATGGGTTTGTTTTTGCAGTACTCACAATGCTTACTAACTTTAGGAAAGGTTCGGTGCATGCTCGATGTGTTTTGGGCTCTAATCAGCTGAAGACAATGCTTATGAATTAAGAAGCTGCCAAAGTAGCTTCAGCTGAGAAAAGCTGTTTTGCTGTTTTGTGTCAGGCCTCAGCCCTGACTGGCTGCAGAGTAGCCCTGCAAAGATCAAACTTCATATTCACCCAGCCAGCCATATACTAAACAGTATTTGCTAACAGCATCTTGGATTATATGAAATCCTGCCGAAAACATATTTAAAGGTGGATCAAAGAAATTGGAAGCTATTTAAATGCAAAGACAGACTTCTCTGTGTGCTTTAAATATGTACAAATATTATGAGTTTGTTATGCATTTAATAAAATGACATGAAAAATAACAAAATCTTTTTGGGAGGACTACTCATTTGCAACGAGTTACACCAAGAAAAACAAGTTTAGAAGAGGATTATCTCCTGGCATATTCACTTTGTGTCACCATTTTGACTATATATAATTACGTGGTTGGGCTGTGTGAATAAGAAGTAATTGCATTATTTTTTCCTTGAAGCCTCAACACATGAGAGGCAGAAAAACTTATTCCATGGCTATGAGCTTTGTTTTGTTTGATCTTGATTTTATCTTACGTTGGGTCGAGGCTGAACTCTGGAAAGCTGATAGATTCCATTGTTTTTAAATAGTGTATATACTATAAAAGGTTATCAATAATAATGAATTGTAAATATATGGTAGACTTTGTTCTGGAAAAGGTTTCTGTTTATGCACTAAACTGCCTTCTGTTTATACTTCAGTCAATCCCTTCTGTGGGGATTATCAGAAATAGTGCTACTATGAACCAACTTCCTCAATGTAAGTGGGCATTAGATAACAATTGTATTAAATCATGAACACATTTTTTTTAAATGGTAGGCATAATTTGTATACAGGATGAGAGATCAAATAGGAATTTTTATATAAATAAGAAGATACTTCCTTGATTTCCTTCGTACAAGGAAACACTCCCAACAATGTTTATACTGACATTTGTCTTATTTGTCAAGGATTAGGAAGACGCGTATCTTTTGGTGACATGACAAAATTATTGGATTGTAACCAGCCAAATATTTCTAGGTCTACATACTTATTACTCTATATATGGGAATTATATTTATATACATCATGCATGCACTTGAGTGGAGCCTTGTAGAGTTGGGAGAATCAGTTAACTGTTCATAATGACAGTGAGTCTAATGTTTGCATTTTCATGTTAGAAGTTGTTTATGGGTACTGTGTTGACAATGTGTTCTTGTGTGTTTTTACTGAGAAATTGTTAGCCAGCTCATCATAGATAAAGTGCTTGCTATTCAGTTTAACAACACGTATACTCTGGAAAATATCTATTAGATTTTGATGAGTAGCTAGTTATTTTATATAACAAATTTAGCCCTATTGTTGGCTGTGAGCTACATGCTTACACAAATATCATAGAGGACAACTGAAAAGCAAAAAGTAGTAGCTGAGGGTACATGGACACTGTACACAACCATTCTATGTGTAAGATGTAAAGTTAAAATTAATGTAATAAAAAATATACTGTTCACTTTGTCTCAGAAAATACATTCATGAATCATTTATTATTGCTGCTCATTATTACACACCCAGAATTATTGCAACATTACTACATAGGATGACAATCACTGTTTTGTTGTGTGACAATGATTTCTGAACATTTTAGAAAACTTAACTCAGACTATTTTAGAAGAAAATCATGTAGATAATAGAGGCAGCATTCAACAGTCAGCCAACAGAGAAATGTCATGCTACTTGCAGACTCATGAATGAATATAGTGTGCAGTGCAGGCCTGCTAGATGATGAAGCCATGTCATTATTGTGATGTCATAGACACATGCCTAATACCTGGCCACAACAGACAACTTCTGTAGTAAATCGTCTTTCCTTGTGTAGCAATCTTCACTCTGTCATGGCTGTCATACAAGGGAGGCAATAAAGCTATAGAAGTTTCAATGTCATGAAGTAATGGAAGTAATCGGATACATTACCAATTATAGTAATGCTTCAATGCTAAAAAAGACCCTTTAACTCCAAGTAGATCTTGTTTACAGCATGCTTAGACTTCCTTAAACTCTGACCCTAGTTGATTGATTATTTATTGATCTGAAATTAATGTGGAACTAATTTAGCCACGCTTGTTGTTTGTGACTTAACATGTTTGCACAAATATCATGAAGTGTATTATAACTGAAGAGCAATAAGTTTCTCATCATGGGTATACTCATGTACAATCATTTTATTTGTAAGATCGAAAGTTAGAATTGAAAATTGACTATTAACTGTATGTCCAAAGGGTGGATTCCCTTTCCTTTTTTCTAACCTTTTTCATGCCAAAGCACAGCACATATTTCTCATACTAAAACAACAGTCATAGAGATGTGTGGCAAATCTGCATCTATAATCAAGTCATCATATTTTCATCGATCATGACATCTGTGAATCATTTTTACTGATTTGCTGACTGCTAAACAGAAACCATCTGAAATACTAAGCATGAGATTGTTAGGTAGGCTTCATAAAGGGTTGTCATGCTTACAGAGCTAGCATGGCTAACTTAAGAGAGCTCTATGAAGTTCCAGTGATAGTTTCATTATAAGACTATATAGCACCTAAGAATGTGACAAATCTGTGTTCACTTCTGTGAACTTACATTTGATACAGCTGTTTTTAAAAAGCATGCTACAAAAGATTATCAATAGTGTAGACTTTGTTCTGGAAAAGGATTCTGTTTATGCACTAAACTTCCTTCTGTTTATACTTCATTCTATTGGGGTTATATAGCAGGAAGTGGTGGTACACCTATGAACCAACTTCCACAATGCAAGTAAGCATTAGATAACCACAACTTGAATCATCACATTCCTTTTCCAAGTAGGCGTAACTTGTATATAGAATGAGAGATCAAATAGGAATTTTTATATAAATAAGAATGATTTTCTTCATATAAGCCTAATACAAAGACAAAATGTTTATACTAAACTTTGTCTTATTTGTCATGCATTAAAAATACACATAATCTCTTGGTGACATGATAAAATTATTGGATTGTAACCAGTCAAATATTCAAACTATATACTATCCCATATACTATCCCATATTTATTAATGTGCATATGGGATTTATATTTATATACATCATGAGTGGAGCCTTGCAGAGATGGATGAATTCACAGCCATTCATAGAGACAAACAGGACTGGAACAACTTCAAACCATCACAAATCCAACAGCCACTAGCTTGTCCATCTTCACTAAATCAGCCCCTGCCTGCAGATTATACTAACTCTATTGAAGGAGCATTACATGTATTGTGATATGAATGGTCAGTAAAAATGCACCCGAAAAGATGGCTGCCATGAGAACGGTCTCTGCTTATTTACATGTTTGTATGCATGTGCATATGTAGAGGAATTATATTATTACTATTTGATAACTCGGTGTGTGAATTCTGACATTCAACATGACTCTACAGTGAATGCATGTATGCCATGCTCCTGTTCCCTGTTTGACTGGAGGGAGGGAACAGGGAGCACTATATTTATTTCATCAACTTTTTTAAAAAGGTGGATGAAACAAAACAGAGTTCATATTTCAGCTAATACTCACATCGACAGCATCTTAGCTGCCAAAATGGTTTTAGCTGCTACTAATTCCAACATGCATACATGACCTGAATCCTTCATTAATGTAGTAAGCTATATAATCTGCAGCTAAAAAGTAGAACGTTTCAAACAAGCTTGAAATTCATCCTCAAGGTCTACGTTTCATGTATCTCTGTATTCCAACTTGCATAACTTGCATAACTTGCATACAGTAAATGTTGTAATGCTTGCCTATGACTACTTTGTTTCTCCATTGTGTAATGAAGTCGTTTCTTACGATACACTACTGTTGCAAGCAGAACACGCTTAGTTTTACTGTTGCATTTATTTTTTAGTAACTATTAACAAGCCAAAGAGGCTGTTACTGATCTTCTACCAAAAAACCAGCTGTTTGGTTGGTGGAGTTCTTCTGTGCCTGTTACCAAGTCCTTGAAGTGGACTGTAGCTGAACTACATGGTTAGAGTCAACAAAACTAGCGATATATGATAGTGCTGTTTTTATTGTAGTGGTATACATGAGTGCAGTCAACTATAGTAACAAGACATGACATGTACTGATATGTGTAATGTCCAACAAAAGAATTTATTTATGCTTGTTAGTTTGGTTGTTTCAGCACTTCAATGGTGGGCAGACTTGCTTAGAAGAAAGGTTGATTATCGCAGATGTGGTTTAGGGCTACTTAGCACCCTAGGCAACTACTATATGAGTCATTGTCATTATCATCTGGTGGTCATAATGTCATCCTCACCATGACAACACCAGGTCAGCAGGGACTGTAAAACTGAAGTGAGTTGTTTAAGCTGCAACTAAGGGTTCTTCCTAATATATCTACAAAGGCTAACAAATGTCTAGAGTATTCCTCCACGCACTTCATTATATGATATGTACTTATATGCAGTTCTGTATATGTGCAGTCACATTTTATACTAAAATAAAGTGTATAAGTGTAGTGATGCTGGAGTTAGCTGCGTGGGATGTCATTTATTTAGGCAGGGATGAATTCAGATTTTTGGCTAGTTACACATGAGGCAAGAACCACAACAAGCAGCTGCTGAGATAATCAATTAGCCAATTATAATGTGAGAATTCATCTAACTTGATTTCTAGAAAGAATGTAGCTAGCTATGGGTTATCTTTAACTAGAAAAAGTAAAGCGGATAATATCCACAGACCATTGATGAAACTGTTAGCATTATTATTCATATGCTTGTTTTCAACAGATATACTCAATAAACTATTTGTCACAGGGTGTAGACTGTCAATAGCCAATGGTCAAGCATGGGAAACATTTTTGGGCTTGAGTGAAAGGAGAGAAAGAGGAAAATGTGTCTGTGATGACAAGTATTTAAGAAATCATGTGCTTTCCACCTTGCTCTTACAGATCTTGTAATTTGTAGCTATAATTATCTTTTCAGTTTTTCCAAAATGTGATGATAATTTAATGACTCGTTATAGTCTTATGGTACAGCAAGACTGGTTACTGACTTGGCTGCTTGCTGTTAGTGATGTTCAGTCTGCCACAACCATTTTTAGGGAATTCGTGATATTTCAATTGCATGTATCCTGTAGTACATAGCATCCCAGGTTATTTTGTGTGTACCTTGCATGTCCCTTGCCCTAGAATAGAATATCCTAGTTCTTAATTCTAGCACTGACTTGAGGACCTATGATGTAGCTCTGTGCAGATGTTACTTTGTAGTTTGGCCAGACTGAGTAGTTTGTGAAGAGAATGCTTACCAAAACCATATTCTGGTGGTGGGTGTCAAATGGAAACTAGAAGACTTAGCCTCCCAAATGAACAGTCACTAGGCATTTGGCTAGAAAACAACCCAAACTTGAAAGCAACTCAATGCCTAAGTTGGATGAGACTAACAGGACTAACTAGATAGCTAAACTAATAATTCCATTAACAAATTTAAAAAATTATAATCAAGAACTTCACTTACTTCATAGGGCAACTCTTTACCGATTTCCTGGTGTGTGTTTTTGTTTAGGTGCAGAATCCAGAAACGGGTTTGTTTCTGCAGTACTCACGATATGCTTATTACCTCCAGGAAAGGTTTAGTGCATGCTCGATGTCTTTTTGGTTCTAATCAGCTGAAGACCAAGTTAATGAATTAGTATATAGCTTTTGCTGTGAAAAGCTTTTTTGTTGTTTCGTTTTCTGGACGCCATTTAAAATTATAAGGAGTGCTACTTCACTCTGGGGACACAAAGTACAAGGTTGCACAAATTACCACTCAAAATCTGAACTGTGTAGAAATTAAACTACCACAAATAAGAAATGGACAACTTACTTGCTCATGCGAGTATAACCTGTTCTTGACTCCTCCATTTGCCATACAAAGAGGATCTCTCTATGAATATGCTTCTTGTAAAGATGGTAAAGGTATTGACTTCCTAAACTTAGGGAGCTATTGGTCAAAGCCTTAACTAACTTGCAAACATCATAAAGCATTTACTCTTATATCTGCACTAGTAATTTTCATATCAAATTATTGTTTATTCTGTGTTTCAAATGATGTGTTGAATGACTCTATAGGCAATTTTCCTAGAAGATGCATCCAGCGACATCAAGGTCACTCAAAAACTTAACTTCCTATCATATGCCAGGACAAGTGCTGTGTACGAGGGCTCTAATTGGATCTGTGGTTTGTCAAAATACTTGGTAGTGATTGTGAGTGGAGCCAAATCTGCTGCACATACTGTATAAATACCCACTAGGTGTGAATAAAATACTAGAGTCACCGCTTCTGACCACCATAACTTGACAATGCTCTGTGAGTATTTACTTATATCACTAAACGAGTTCTCTAATCTAAATTTTATTGAACTGTATATAGCAAGTTATCTACGAGCCTAAAAATAGGAAGTTCTGCAGTTTTTGAGTGAACATAATGTTGCCAGATATATCTTCAAAGATAATGCAAACTGTGCCCATGGACATTGAAATTATCAAACAGAATAATCAACAATTTAATACCAAAAGTAGCAGTAGAGAGGAGGGAGATAAGTTATGGTGGTTATAAATTTAATAACAACTCCTTTTAATCAGTAGGCCTCCCAATCATTGATGTTGGGATATCTCTTGGAAGACGACTTTGGACATTTTTTGGTCGTCATGTATTCTGCATTTCACTTTGACTACTAAATATGTTTAATAAAACATTATTGTACTAACATACAGTGAATGAAACAAATTGAAAGATGATTTATTGGTGAAAATGATGTATTTCCAATGATATAATTATGAGTGAATATGACTCCTAGTTGCACCTATTAAATACAATGCAAATGCCTTTATCAGATGATTGTTAAAAGCATTTGTAGTTCAATTTGAAGCCAGTACGGGTTGTCCCTCGTTGGGATCCTGTTTGGAAGCGAATGTGGACTGCATTGCAGGAAATTGAGAAGGGATCAGGGGGTGTCAAATGACAGTAAAAGCCATTATTGGAACCGTCACAAGTAGATATTGTAAGCTTGTCCTTTGTACACTCAGGCATGCGTCCAGCCACACGGAAGCTATCTTCAAACTGGAAGCTGATCTCGGTGCCTACTGGACACTCAATGTCCCAGTCACATACAGTGTTGAGAGGATAGGGAGAATTAGGCCAGTTCAAAGTCTGCACGGAACCTCTCAACGATGTGTGTTTACGAAGTCCACCTCCACACTGAGGCAGCTGCAAGGTAGGTGGTGAAGTAGTGGCAGGAGGTAAAGTTGTTGGAGCTGAAGTAGTGGCAGGAGGTAAAGTGATTGGAGCTGAGGTAGTGGCTGGAGGTATTGGAGCTGAAGTAGTGGCAGGAGGTTGTGTGGTTGTTGAAGGGGCCACAGTTATAGATTTGTATTGAGCTCTGAAACCATGTCTAGTTGGTCCGTGAGATGACTTGGAGACAAACAGAACAGTCAACCTATTGGACGTAGTTCTGATAGGGCCAGGCCTGGTCAGGTGACAGTAGGAACCCAGCTGCTCACTCAGAGTACTCCCACCATTAAACAGAATGAGCTGATCTTTTGGACAGTCTGGCATTTGTCCTCCTATTCCAAAATCATCATCAAAACTGATTTCAATGATGGCATTGGGGTCATTTAAAACAATGTTCCACACACAGTTAAAATTGAAAGGGTAAGTCAATGGCCAGTTTGGTGTATTGAAGTCACCAGAGGATTCAGTAAGTTTTCCACCACACACAGGAGGCGGAGGTGTGGTTACTGGAGGTGGCATGGTTGTCGCTGGGATTAGAGATGGTTGATGTTTGGGTATAATAGTTCCTGGAGTCGGGTTTTGCGGAATGGAAGCTGTGGATAAAGTAATAATTCAGTTATTATTATTCAGAGCATCACATCTCGTAGTGGAAGCAAACATCTGAAACTACACACTAAGAAATGTATGATCCCTCACCAATTAAATTGACTAACTCAGTTACTAGAAGATAATTATTCTGTGATATTAAATAAATAAACTCAAACTGGCTATTCTCAATTATGAAGAATTGGAAATTAGCTCACCAAAATTGACATCAGCTAATCTTTATTTCTCTTACATGGAGGTGTTGGTCCACAGCTTAGTCCATCTGCTTGCAGGAAGAGGCCATTGTTGCAAGAGCATCTGTATGACCCTCCCAAGTTAGTACAGGTGTTGGCACATCCTCCATTACCAAATGCACACTCATTCACATCTACATGTTAAAAACATTTAGTTACACATGGAATTAACCCAACACGTTAAGTTAAGTGACTTTCACTTTTTCTAAACAGTCACTATTGCATTATGTGACTTTACATACCAAAACAGGTGTTAGCAGCGAATGAGTGATAATAGCCATCACGACAGTTGCACTGAAAGGATCCGGGTAAGTTTGTACACGAGTGACAGCGACCTGTACGCAGGTTATTCTGGCATTCATCGATATCTAAAGTTCGACAAAGTAAAACAGCATCTTATTATTATTCAAGACAACTCAATCAATATTGTTCTGTTGTTCTACGATAAATATGCAAGCAAGTGCGAAGAAGAAGGCAAAACTTGTATACCTCTTAGGTCATAAGCAATTTGAAGTCCTCTCACATCAGATCCGATGTTTCGGCCATTTGTGCGGTAGTAAACTGTCACGATTCTCTCAGTCACATAAAAAATGAATCTTGAGTCTTGTCTGTTACAAATTCGTCCATCAGTATAACCACCATATCTGACCAAGTCACTGGAAGAAGTAGACGAACTTCTGTAGATCTGTACATAATCCTCGGTACAACCAGTTCTAGAAGAGATAAGGAAAATATGTAACGATTCATATTCATCCAGCCAACCATACACTAAACAGTGTTTCCTAAAAGCATCTTGTATTATGTGAAATCCTGCTGAAAACATATTTAAAGGTGGATCAAAGAAATTGGATACGTACTATACTTAACTTTGTATCCAATTCAAGCAATTTTTAAAGGAAAGATAGACTTCTTTCTTCACATATGTAAAAATATTATGAGTTTATTATTTATTTAATAAAATGACACGAAAAAATAACAAAAATTTTTTGGGAGGACTACTCGTTTGCAACGAGTTATACCAAGAAAAACAAGTTTAGAAGAGGATTATCTCCTGGCATATTGACTTGTGTCACCATTTTGACTATATATAATTATGTGGTTGGGCTGCGTGAAGAAGAATTAATTGCATTATTTTTTCCTTGAAGCCTCAACACATGAGAGGCAGGAAAACTTATTCCATGTCTATGCCAAATTCTATATTGCTTTGTTTTGTTTGATCTTGATTTTGGCTTACGTTGGGTCGAGGCTGAACTCTGGAAAGTTGATGGATAATCCATAACCCTCGGCAGCTTCAAATACAAATGCACATTCTTCATTGAATACATGGGAAGGAAACTGTGGAGACGATATTCTTCCTGGGCCAGTTACTTTGGTGACACTGCCACAGGAGATTCCATCAGGTATGGTAACCACAGACTCTGCAGGTATAATGATGCTGGGTGGAGGTAGGGGTTTGGTACCTATAAAGATGGATAATTTTAGCATGTTCTAACAAGTTCAATGGTGTCTATACTACATTAAATGTGCACACACACGTAAGCTGCTGTTGACTTACTGCAATTATAAAGTAGATTAGCCTTGACTGCATCTAATGGACTCAATTCCTGTGCACCACCAATGGGAATATTAGGATCGTTTGCAATGATGGCTGATGTCCCCTGTTTAGCAAAGGTAGTAGAACTGTAGTGCATGATGCTGGCATAGTCGTAGCCCACGTTCAGGGTGGTTGCCTGGTTAGAAGTCACTCTATCAAATTGATTCTCAAATCCTTGCAGGATGTTATTGGTAATGATACGGACATAATTGTCTCTGTCTTCTCTGCTTTGTTCGTGGAAGAAGCCTAGTGCATGTCCTATTTCATGGACCACAACAGGTAGGACAACACATCCGACACCAAGATTTATCCCTTGAGGCTGGAAGGATTGTGGAATTCTACCGATAAATGAGCGGCATCTGAAGAAAAGAAATATTAAAAACTACTTGAAACCTTATAAAACTGTTCCAAATCACGTTTTTCTTAGTAACATACCCAGCTCCTGGCATAAACATGACGGAATAGATGTCACTGTTAATCCTCGGTCTAAACCGTATGCAGGTGCAGTCCTCCCAGTGCTTCATGGATTGGAGGATCACCCGCCTCTCACTCTCTACAACACATTTATATTCATCTTCTTAATCTTTATTCTATTAGACACGAATGATTGACTCACCACGAAATGTGTTTGAAATGCCATAAGGAACTATCCCTCCTGTCCAATGATTTTCTGAGCCAAGTACAGCATTTCTTTTTTCTCTCTCCTTTTCTTTATTCTCAACAATTTGAGTGTAATCTTCAACTTGTTTAAAAACATCTGTGTGTGAGAAGATTTAGAGACATTACAATGCTAAACAAGTTGAAGTGTGCAATACGTATGATATAATAATACAGCTACTAAGCACACACTAATAGTGTAGCACAGCATTAGGGATGTTGGAGAACATAGATACTATAGGACAGTGATGAAGTTAAAGCTACAAAACTCACTTGACTTAGCTGAAGGGTCTGCAACTATCATTTCATCAGGAAGGTTGACATTGTCTGCGCAGTTGGTCAGCTTTGAAATGCACAATACTCCCAGTACCAAGCAGATGATCGCTTGAAAGGAAAGAACCATGTCTTCTATTAATTGTAGATAGTCTGTTTTGAGATCCTGAACAGTGTAGCACTTTCTTGCTGAAAAGGTTGATGATGTCTCGGTGGCTTGTAAGAACATGCCTATTTGTCCTCCTTATAAACCCCATCACATCCTGGATACCACAAAAGTGTGTCCACGCACTACACGCACGGTTATTGCCATACATGGACTGCTTGATAAAGATACTCATTTCAAGATTCAGAATACACATGCAATAGAGGGACAGAAAATCCATTCATGAATTATTTGTTATTGCTTCCTATTGTTACACACCCACAATTATTGCAACACTACTACATAGGATGACAATCACTGTTTTGTCACATGATTAAGTATTCTTAAAGTTTTATAAAACTTAACTCAAACTATTTTAGAAGAAAATCATGTACAGAGAATAGAGTGCAGCTGTAAATAGGTGCAGCCTACAGAGAAATTTCATGCTACTTGCAGACTCATGTGTGAATATAGTGCACAGAGGCATGCTAGATGATGAAGCCATGTCATTATTGTGATGTCATAGTTACATGCCTAATGCCTGGCCACCACAGAAAATAACAGAAGCCTTCTGTAGTAAATCCATCTCTTAATCTTTCTTTGAGTAATTGATCTTCACTTTATATGACTGTAATGCAATGGAGGTGATAAAGTTTCAATGTCATGACGAAATGGAAGTAATCGGATACATTATCAATTACAGTAATGCTTCAATGCTAAAAAGACCCTTTAACTCCAAATAGATCTTGTTTACAGACTTCCTTATACTCTCACCTTTGTTGATTGATTATTTATTGATCTTAAATTGATGTGGAACAAATTTAGCCACTCTTGTTGGTTGTGACCTAACATGCATGCAAGCACAAATATCATGAATTCTCAATGAACTCTCTGTTGACATAATAACATTAAAATCACCTTCTCAATAACTCTGATGAAGGCTAGAGCATCTAGTCGAAACTTCGAGTGAATACAATCTGAAGTTGATTATTGAGAAGGTGATTTTAAAATATCATGTAGTGTGTTATAACTGAAGAGCAATAAGTTTCTCATCATGGATGTACACATGTACAATCGTTTGATGTGTAAGATAGAAAGTTAGAATTAATTATTCACTATATCTCTGTGATTACTCAAAGGGTTGATTCTCTTTGCTTTTTTGTAACCTTTTTCATGCCAAAGTACAGCACATATTTCTCATACAAAAACAACAGTCCTCTACAGATGTGTGGCAAATCTGCATCTATAAAAATATTTCATTTCATCATATTTTCGTAGTGCATGATGTCTATGAATGATTTGCTGACTGCTGAACAGAAACCATCTGAAATACTAAGCATAAGATTGTTAGGTAGGCTTCATAAAGTGTCATGCTTACAGAGCTCTATGGAAAGCATGGCTAACTTAAGAGAGCTCTATGAAGTTCCAGTGATAGTATCATTATAAAACAAGCATCAAGAATGTGACAAATCTGTGTTCACTTCTGTGAACTTACATTTTATTCACCTGTTTTTACAAAGTGAGCTACTCAATAGTAAAGAATTGTAAATTTATGGTAGACTTTGTTCTGGAAAAGGATTCCATTTATGCACTAAACTGCCTTCTGTTTATACTTCATTCTGTTGGGGTTGGCAGGAAATAGTGGTACTATGAACCAACTTCCACAATGCAAAGTAGGCATTCAATATAATTATAACCACAACTTGAAGAATAGTAAATCATGAATAAAAGGTAGGTGCACTTCATATACGAGATCAAATACAAATGTTTTAGAAGATACTTCCTTGATTTTCTTCATACAAGGAAACATTCACAGCACAAAGTCAAAATGTCTATCCAGGACTTTATCTTATTTCTCATGGTTTAAGGGGGTCCACTACCCCAAAAAACAAAACAAAAAAAACCCACAACTTCTCTCTGCTTCAGAATTTTTATATGCAATCTTGTATGATGTGTACCTATATACAGACCTACCTTCTGGTGCTGTGCCAACTACCCAGCTCCAACTGATCCGGACTTAGTGAACAAATAAGATTTCATGAGGACGGTCATATTTGGAGACTAGTTTACTTTGGGATTTCACAACTTACCACAGGGGAAATTACAAAGTATGAAACACAATATAGCATTGAGTTTTTTTTTAAATAGTGTGATCATGGACTTTAAAAACTATTGCAATTTCTTGGTAGCATTTTCATTGTGTTTTTTTGTACCTGTTGACATCATACTTGCTTAAAATTAAAAAACAGAGAATGTCATCTTGTAGCTCTCATTGAGAGGAAACAGAATCTATATAATGTTTTCCGATTACTCCAAATATGAAGCAGGGAGAACCGTCCTTGGCCAAAAAAACAACTTTTTCGGGACAGGTATTTTAAGGACTAAGTATAGTATTTCAATGGTTGAACTGACCATACCATAAAAAATAAAAAATAAAAGTGGTGTACATATACATATAGAAAAATCAAGAATAGGGAGGGGAAGTTTGGTCTGTCCTATATAGGCTGCTTCCTAGGGGGATGACCAGAATCACTGGTTTGCTTCCCTTGTCGGTCTCCGCGGCCATTGAAACTCACTATTACGTGAAGCGTCTTCTTCGCAAATCGGGAGTACTCAAGTTAGTATAAGTCCAGAATGGAGCATCCAAATCTTCTCCAATTTGGAAGGCAGCATCTTGCATGTACAGTCATCATATTTCGGGGGGGAAATTAAAAAAATAAAAATAAATTATTTTTTGGGTAGTGGACCCCCTTAAGAAGACATATATGTATCGGCAACACGACAAAATTATTGGATTGTAACCAGCCAAATATTCAAACTTATATACTATCCCATACTTATTAATGTACATATGGGATTTATATTTATATACATCACACATGCACCTGAGGCCTGTAGAGATGGATGAATTCACAGCCATTCATAGAGAGAAACTGAACTTGAAAAACTTCAAACCCAACAGCCACATAGCTTGTCCATCTTCACTAAATCAGCCATTGCCTGCAGATTATGCTAACTCTATTGAAGGAGCGCTACATTATGGTGATATAAATGGTCAGCAAAAATGTACCCAATTCACATGAAAAGATGGCTGCCATGAGAACGGTCTCTGCTTATGTACAAGTTTGTATGTGTGTGCATATTTAGAGGAATTGTATTATTTCTATTTGATAACTCAGTGTGTGAATTCTGACATTCAACATGACTCTACAGTGAATGCATGTATACCATGCTGCTGTTCCCTGTTTGACTGGAGGGAGGGAACAGGGAGCACTATATTTATTTCATCAACTTTTTTAAAAGGTGGATGAACCCAAACAGAGCTTATTAGGAACTCACTTTGACAGCATCTTAGCTGCCAAAATGGTTTTAGCTGGTACTAGTTGGAAAATGCATGCGTGACCTGAATCCAGTAAAAAGTAGAGGTTTCAAATAATCTTGAAATTCATCCTCTAGGTCTATGTTTGATGTATCTCTGTATTCTAACTTGCATAAATTGCATACAGTACGTCAATTCATTAAATGTTAATACTAAATGTTGTAATACTTGTCCATGACCACTTTTTCCCTCCATTGTGTAATGAAGTAGTTGCTTCCGATCAACTGTTGCAAGCAGAAGAAATGATCATGCTTAGTTTTGCTGTTGCATTTATTTTTGAACAATGTTTAACAAGCAAAGGGGCTGTTACTGATCTTCTACCAAAAAACCAGCTGTTTGGATGGTGGGGTTCTCCTTTGCCTGTTATCAGGTCCTTGAAGTGCACTGAAGCTGAACTACATGGTTAGAGTCAACAAAACTAGCGATATATGGTAGTGCTGTTTTTATTGTAGTGGATAATATAGTATAATACGGCTGTTTTTATTGTAGTGGATAATACAGTATACATGGGTGCAGTCAACTATAGTAACAAGGCATGGCATGTACTCATATGTCTAGTGTCCAACAAAAGTGCTTGTTAGTTTGGTTGTTTCTGCACTTCAATGGGGGAGGCAATTGTATTGGATGACTTGCTTTAGAAGAAAGGAACCTAGACTGTTCCCACAGAGACTACAGCCAGTTATTTAAATGGCTGCTGCAATGGTAATGGTAAGTTGGTGTGCTCTACGAGGAGTCTTTCTTGTTTCCTTTTTTCCTTCTTTTATTTTGACAGGTCTATCCTCCACAGTTGTTGCTTTTTAAATAGAATGTGTATTAGTACATGATCGCTGGTAAAACTTTACGGTCTAGTCCCAATTTTGTGGTATCTTATTATTTAGTGAGTTTGTGAACATTCCTAGTGAACATAAGGATGGCATGGGTTATTAGTGCTGTATGAAAGTGTTTTGGAATTTCTAGTTTTGTTATCTACATGGTAATCTTGTGTTGTGCAAAACAAACAAACATGGAAGCAAACAAACCCCTCTCAGTCCAGCATGCCTGATCAGTTTGCTCTAATTAGAAGCTCTTCCTTCTTTAGTTGAGGCCATAAGTTTCATGCTAATGCTTAGCATGCATGACTTTATGACCTTTCACTTGAGTTACCAAAGTTCCCCTTTCAATCCACCATGCCCAATTTGGTAGTTTACTTTACTTGTCTGTCAGTATTTAGGTCTAGGGGGATAAAACAGAACTTTAAACTTCTTAGAAAGTGTACTTTGGTTGATTATCTCAGCTGTGGTTTAGGGCCAATTAGCACACTTGGCCACTACTATATGAAAACATTATCATCTCATGATCATAATGTCATCCTCGCCATGACAACACCAGCTCATCAGTTCAAGGGACTGTAAAACTGAAGCCAGTTGTTTTGGCTGCAACTAAGGCTTTGACATGGTTCTTCCTAATATAGCTACAAAGGCTAACAGTACGTGTCCAGAGTATTCCATGTACTATGTACTTATATGCAGTTCCAAATCTGTATATGTGCAGTCACATTTTCTACTAAAATAAAGTGTATAAGTATAGTGATGCTGGAGTTAGCTGCATCCAAGTTTGTGGTTGTCTTCAGTTTTAAGCAGGGATTATTTTTGGCTAGTTGCCTGAGGCAGCAACCACAACAAGCAGCTGCTGTGATAATCATGGAAGCAATATAATGTGGGAATTCATCTCACTTGATCTAGAAGGGATGTAGCTAGCTATGTGTTCTCTTTAACTAGAAAAAGTGAAGCGGATAATATCCACAGACCTTTGATGAAACTGTTAGCATAATTATCCATATGCTTGTTTTCAACAGATATACTCAATAAACTATTTGTCAAAGCTGTAGATTGTAAATAGCCAGTGGTCTAGCAGGTAAACATTTTCTGGGTGGAGTGAAAGGGGAGAAGGAGGGAAAAGTGTCTGTGATGTCAAGTATTTAAGCTTTCCAACATGCTCTTACAGATCTTGCTATATCTTTTCAGTTTTGCCAAATGTGATGTTGATTTAGGGAGTCCTTTTAGTCTTATGGCAGAGTTAAGATGCAAGACTGGTTGCTGACTTGGCTGCTGATACTGTAGCTGTGATAGTGATGTCAAGTCTGCCACAGCCCTCTCTAGGACATTACTGTGATGTTTCAATTGACTATAGATAAGCATACATCATGCATCCTGTAGTACCTAGCATCCCAGGTTAGTTTGTGGCTACCTTGCATGGCCATAGCCCTTGCGTAGAATATCCTAGTTCTTAATTCTAGCACTGACATGACGACCTATGTTGTAGCTCCATGCAGATGTTGCTTTGTAGTTTGGCCAGACTAACTAGTTTGTGATGAGGAATGCTAACCAAAACAATGTCGTGGTGGATCTCAAATAGAAACTAGAAGACTTAGCCTCCTAAATAAAACTCACTTAGCAATTGGCTCTCAAACTACCCAAACTTCAAAGCAACACATTACCTAAGTTGGATGAGAATAACTAGATAGTCTACCTAACAAATAAACTAATTCAAAATGTTTTTGTCATTTAAAAATATATATAATCAAGCAGTTCACTTACTCATGTTTTTTTTTGCTGTTGATGGTGCAGAATCCAGAAATGGGTTTGTTTTTGCAGTACTCACAATGCTTACTAACTTTAGGAAAGGTTCGGTGCATGCTCGATGTGTTTTGGGCTCTAATCAGCTGAAGACAATGCTTATGAATTAAGAAGCTGCCAAAGTAGCTTCAGCTGAGAAAAGCTGTTTTGCTGTTTTGTGTCAGGCCTCAGCCCTGACTGGCTGCAGAGTAGCCCTGCAAAGATCAAACTTCATATTCACCCAGCCAGCCATATACTAAACAGTATTTGCTAACAGCATCTTGGATTATATGAAATCCTGCCGAAAACATATTTAAAGGTGGATCAAAGAAATTGGAAGCTATTTAAATGCAAAGACAGACTTCTCTGTGTGCTTTAAATATGTACAAATATTATGAGTTTGTTATGCATTTAATAAAATGACATGAAAAATAACAAAATCTTTTTGGGAGGACTACTCATTTGCAACGAGTTACACCAAGAAAAACAAGTTTAGAAGAGGATTATCTCCTGGCATATTCACTTTGTGTCACCATTTTGACTATATATAATTACGTGGTTGGGCTGTGTGAATAAGAAGTAATTGCATTATTTTTTCCTTGAAGCCTCAACACATGAGAGGCAGAAAAACTTATTCCATGGCTATGAGCTTTGTTTTGTTTGATCTTGATTTTATCTTACGTTGGGTCGAGGCTGAACTCTGGAAAGCTGATAGATTCCATTGTTTTTAAATAGTGTATATACTATAAAAGGTTATCAATAATAATGAATTGTAAATATATGGTAGACTTTGTTCTGGAAAAGGTTTCTGTTTATGCACTAAACTGCCTTCTGTTTATACTTCAGTCAATCCCTTCTGTGGGGGTTATCAGAAATAGTGCTACTATGAACCAACTTCCTCAATGTAAGTGGGCATTAGATAACAATTGTATTAAATCATGAACACATTTTTTTTAAATGGTAGGCATAATTTGTATACAGGATGAGAGATCAAATAGGAATTTTTATATAAATAAGAAGATACTTCCTTGATTTCCTTCGTACAAGGAAACACTCCCAACAATGTTTTATACTGACATTTGTCTTATTTGTCAAGGATTAGGAAGACGCGTATCTTTTGGTGACATGACAAAATTATTGGATTGTAACCAGCCAAATATTTCTAGGTCTACATACTTATTACTCTATATATGGGAATTATATTTATATACATCATGCATGCACTTGAGTGGAGCCTTGTAGAGTTGGGAGAATCAGTTAACTGTTCATAATGACAGTGAGTCTAATGTTTGCATTTTCATGTTAGAAGTTGTTTATGGGTACTGTGTTGACAATGTGTTCTTGTGTGTTTTTACTGAGAAATTGTTAGCCAGCTCATCATAGATAAAGTGCTTGCTATTCAGTTTAACAACACGTATACTCTGGAAAATATCTATTAGATTTTGATGAGTAGCTAGTTATTTTATATAACAAATTTAGCCCTATTGTTGGCTGTGAGCTACATGCTTACACAAATATCATAGAGGACAACTGAAAAGCAAAAAGTAGTAGCTGAGGGTACATGGACACTGTACACAACCATTCTATGTGTAAGATGTAAAGTTAAAATTAATGTAATAAAAAATATACTGTTCACTTTGTCTCAGAAAATACATTCATGAATCATTTATTATTGCTGCTCATTATTACACACCCAGAATTATTGCAACATTACTACATAGGATGACAATCACTGTTTTGTTGTGTGACAATGATTTCTGAACATTTTAGAAAACTTAACTCAGACTATTTTAGAAGAAAATCATGTAGATAATAGAGTGCAGCATTCAACAGTCAGCCAACAGAGAAATGTCATGCTACTTGCAGACTCATGAATGAATATAGTGTGCAGTGCAGGCCTGCTAGATGATGAAGCCATGTCATTATTGTGATGTCATAGACACATGCCTAATACCTGGCCACAACAGACAACTTCTGTAGTAAATCGTCTTTCCTTGTGTAGCAATCTTCACTCTGTCATGGCTGTCATACAAGGGAGGCAATAAAGCTATAGAAGTTTCAATGTCATGAAGTAATGGAAGTAATCGGATACATTACCAATTATAGTAATGCTTCAATGCTAAAAAAGACCCTTTAACTCCAAGTAGATCTTGTTTACAGCATGCTTAGACTTCCTTAAACTCTGACCCTAGTTGATTGATTATTTATTGATCTGAAATTAATGTGGAACTAATTTAGCCACGCTTGTTGTTTGTGACTTAACATGTTTGCACAAATATCATGAAGTGTATTATAACTGAAGAGCAATAAGTTTCTCATCATGGGTATACTCATGTACAATCATTTTATTTGTAAGATCGAAAGTTAGAATTGAAAATTGACTATTAACTGTATGTCCAAAGGGTGGATTCCCTTTCCTTTTTTCTAACCTTTTTCATGCCAAAGCACAGCACATATTTCTCATACTAAAACAACAGTCATAGAGATGTGTGGCAAATCTGCATCTATAATCAAGTCATCATATTTTCATCGATCATGACATCTGTGAATCATTTTTACTGATTTGCTGACTGCTAAACAGAAACCATCTGAAATACTAAGCATGAGATTGTTAGGTAGGCTTCATAAAGGGTTGTCATGCTTACAGAGCTAGCATGGCTAACTTAAGAGAGCTCTATGAAGTTCCAGTGATAGTTTCATTATAAGACTATATAGCACCTAAGAATGTGACAAATCTGTGTTCACTTCTGTGAACTTACATTTGATACAGCTGTTTTTAAAAAGCATGCTACAAAAGATTATCAATAGTGTAGACTTTGTTCTTGAAAAGGATTCTGTTTATGCACTAAACTTCCTTCTGTTTATACTTCATTCTATTGGGGTTATATAGCAGGAAGTGGTGGTACACCTATGAACCAACTTCCACAATGCAAGTAAGCATTAGATAACCACAACTTGAATCATCACATTCCTTTTCCAAGTAGGCGTAACTTGTATATAGAATGAGAGATCAAATAGGAATTTTTATATAAATAAGAATGATTTTCTTCATATAAGCCTAATACAAAGACAAAATGTTTATACTGAACTTTGTCTTATTTGTCATGCATTAAAATACACATAATCTCTTGGTGACATGATAAAATTATTGGATTGTAACCAGTCAAATATTCAAACTATATACTATCCCATATACTATCCCATATTTATTAATGTGCATATGGGATTTATATTTATATACATCATGAGTGGAGCCTTGCAGAGATGGATGAATTCACAGCCATTCATAGAGACAAACAGGACTGGAACAACTTCAAACCATCACAAATCCAACAGCCACTAGCTTGTCCATCTTCACTAAATCAGCCCCTGCCTGCAGATTATACTAACTCTATTGAAGGAGCATTACATGTATTGTGATATGAATGGTCAGTAAAAATGCACCCGAAAAGATGGCTGCCATGAGAACGGTCTCTGCTTATTTACATGTTTGTATGCATGTGCATATGTAGAGGAATTATATTATTACTATTTGATAACTCAGTGTGTGAATTCTGACATTCAACATGACTCTACAGTGAATGCATGTATGCCATGCTCCTGTTCCCTGTTTGACTGGAGGGAGGGAACAGGGAGCACTATATTTATTTCATCAACTTTTTTTAAAAGGTGGATGAAACAAAACAGAGTTCATATTTCAGCTAATACTCACATCGACAGCATCTTAGCTGCCAAAATGGTTTTAGCTGCTACTAATTCCAACATGCATACATGACCTGAATCCTTCATTAATGTAGTAAGCTATATAATCTGCAGCTAAAAAGTAGAACGTTTCAAACAAGCTTGAAATTCATCCTCAAGGTCTACGTTTCATGTATCTCTGTATTCCAACTTGCATAACTTGCATAACTTGCATACAGTAAATGTTGTAATGCTTGCCTATGACTACTTTGTTTCTCCATTGTGTAATGAAGTAGTTTCTTACGATACACTACTGTTGCAAGCAGAACACGCTTAGTTTTACTGTTGCATTTATTTTTTAGTAACTATTAACAAGCCAAAGAGGCTGTTACTGATCTTCTACCAAAAAACCAGCTGTTTGGTTGGTGGAGTTCTTCTGTGCCTGTTACCAAGTCCTTGAAGTGGACTGTAGCTGAACTACATGGTTAGAGTCAACAAAACTAGCGATATATGATAGTGCTGTTTTTATTGTAGTGGTATACATGAGTGCAGTCAACTATAGTAACAAGACATGACATGTACTGATATGTGTAATGTCCAACAAAAGAATTTATTTATGCTTGTTAGTTTGGTTGTTTCAGCACTTCAATGGTGGGCAGACTTGCTTAGAAGAAAGGTTGATTATCGCAGATGTGGTTTAGGGCTACTTAGCACCCTAGGCAACTACTATATGAGTCATTGTCATTATCATCTGGTGGTCATAATGTCATCCTCACCATGACAACACCAGGTCAGCAGGGACTGTAAAACTGAAGTGAGTTGTTTAAGCTGCAACTAAGGGTTCTTCCTAATATATCTACAAAGGCTAACAAATGTCTAGAGTATTCCTCCACGCACTTCATTATATGATATGTACTTATATGCAGTTCTGTATATGTGCAGTCACATTTTATACTAAAATAAAGTGTATAAGTGTAGTGATGCTGGAGTTAGCTGCGTGGGATGTCATTTATTTAGGCAGGGATGAATTCAGATTTTTGGCTAGTTACACATGAGGCAAGAACCACAACAAGCAGCTGCTGAGATAATCAATTCGCCAATTATAATGTGAGAATTCATCTAACTTGATTTCTAGAAAGAATGTAGCTAGCTATGGGTTATCTTTAACTAGAAAAAGTAAAGCGGATAATATCCACAGACCATTGATGAAACTGTTAGCATTATTATTCATATGCTTGTTTTCAACACTACAAATTACAAGATCTGTATGAGCAAGGTGGAAAGCACATGATTTCTTAAATACTTGTCATCACAGACACATTTTCCTCTTTCTCTGCTTTCACTCAAGCCCAAAAATGTTTCCCATGCTTGACCATTGGCTATTGACAGTCTACACCTGTGACAAATAGTTTATTGAGTATATCTCTATAATTATCTTTTCAGTTTTTCCAAGAGGTGATGATAATTTAAGGACTCGTTTTAGCCTTATGGTACAGCAAGACTGGTTACTGACTTGGCTGCTTGCTGTTAGTGATGTTCAGTCTGCCGCAACCATTTTTAAGGCATTCATGATATTTCAATTGCATGTATCCTGTAGTACATAGCATCCCAGGTTATTTTGTGTGTACCTTGCATGTCCCTTGCCCTAGAATAGAATATCCTAGTTCTTAATTCTAGCACTGACTTGAGGACCTATGATGTAGCTCTGTGCAGATGTTACTTTGTAGTTTGGCCAGACTGAGTAGTTTGTGAAGAGAATGCTTACCAAAACCATATTCTGGTGGTGGGTGTCAAATGGAAACTAGAAGACTTAGCCTCCCAAATGAACAGTCACTAGGCATTTGGCTAGAAAACAACCCAAACTTGAAAGCAACTCAATGCCTAAGTTGGATGAGACTAACAGGACTAACTAGATAGCTAAACTAATAATTCCATTAACAAATTAAAAAAATTATAATCAAGAACTTCACTTACTTCATAGGGCAACTCTTTACCGATTTCCTTGTGTGTGTTTTTGTTTAGGTGCAGAATCCAGAAACGGGTTTGTTTCTGCAGTACTCACGATATGCTTACTACCTTCAGGAAAGGTTTAGTGCATGATCGATGTCTTTTTGGTTCTAATCAGCTGAAGACCAAGTTTATGAATTAGTATATAGCTTTTGCTGTGAAAAGCTTTTTTGTTGTTTCGTTTTCTGGACGCCATTTAAAATAGGATTATAAGGAGTGCTACTTCACTCTGGGGACACAAAGTACAAGGTTGCACAAATTACCACTCAAAATCTGAACTGTGTAGAAATCTACCACAAATAAGAAATGGACAACTTACTTGCTCATGCGAGTAACCTGTTCTTGACTCTTCCATTTGCCATACAAAGAGGATCTCTCTATGAATATGCTTCTTGTAAAGATGGTAAAGGTATTGACTTCCTAAACTTAGGGAGCTATTGGTCAAAGCCTTAACTAACTTGCAAACATCATAAAGCATTTACTCTTATATCTGCACTAGTAATTTTCATATCAAATTATTGTTTATTCTGTGTTTCAAATGATGTGTTGAATGACTCTATAGGCAATTTTCCTAGAAGATGCATCCAGCGACATCAAGGTCACTCAAAAACTTAACTTCCTATCATATGCCAGGACAAGTGCTGTGTACGAGGGCTCTAATTGGATCTGTGGTTTGTCAAAATACTTGGTAGTGATTGTGAGTGGAGCCAAATCTGCTGCACATACTGTATAAATACCCACTAGGTGTGAATAAAATACTAGAGTCACCGCTTCTGACCACCATAACTTGACAATGCTCTGTGAGTATTTACTTATATCACTAAACGAGTTCTCTAATCTAAATTTTATTGAACTGTATATAGCAAGTTATGATCTCTACGAGCCTAAAAATAGGAAGTTCTGCAGTTTTTGAGTGAACATAATGTTGCCAGATATATCTTCAAAGATAATGCAAACTGTGCCCATGGACATTGAAATTATCAAACAGAATAATCAACAATTTAATACCAAAAGTAGCAGTAGAGAGGAGGGAGATAAGTTACGGTGGTTATAAATTTAATAACAACTCCTTTTAATCAGTAGGCCTCCCAATCATTGATGTTTGGATATCTCTTGGAAGACGACTTTGGACATTTTTTGGTCGTCATGTATTCTGCATTTCACTTTGACTACTAAATATGTTTAATAAAACATTATTGTACTAACATACAGTGAATGAAACAAATTGAAAGATGATTTATTGGTGAAAATGATGTATTTCCAATGATATATTACGAGTGAATATGACTCCTAGTTGCACCTATTAAATACAATGCAAATGCCTTTATCAGATGATTGTTAAAAGCATTTGTAGTTCAATTTGAAGCCAGTACGGGTTGTCCCTCGTTGGGATCCTGTTTGGAAGCGAATGTGGACTGCATTGCAGGAAATTGAGAAGGGATCAGGGGGTGTCAAATGACAGTAAAAGCCATTATTGGAACCGTCACAAGTAGATATTGTAAGCTTGTCCTTTGTACACTCAGGCATGCGTCCAGCCACACGGAAGCTATCTTCAAACTGGAAGCTGATCTCGGTGCCTACTGGACACTCAATGTCCCAGTCACATACAGTGTTGAGAGGATAGGGAGAATTAGGCCAGTTCAAAGTCTGCACGGAACCTCTCAACGATGTGAGTTTACGAAGTCCACCTCCACACTGAGGCAGCTGCAAGGTAGGTGGTGAAGTAGTGGCAGGAGGTAAAGTTGTTGGAGCTGAAGTAGTGGCAGGAGGTAAAGTGATTGGAGCTGAGGTAGTGGCTGGAGGTATTGGAGCTGAAGTAGTGGCAGGAGGTTGTCTGGTTGTTGAAGGGGCCACAGTTATAGATTTGTATTGAGCTCTGAAACCATGTCTGGTTGGTCCGTGAGATGACTTGGAGACAAACAGAACAGTCAACCTATTGGACGTAGTTCTGATAGGGCCAGGCCTGGTCAGGTGACAGTAGGAACCCAGCTGCTCACTCAGAGTACTCCCACCATTAAACAGAATGAGCTGATCTTTTGGACAGTCTGGCATTTGTCCTCCTATTCCAAAATCATCATCAAAACTGATTTCAATGATGGCATTGGGGTCATTTAAAACAATGTTCCACACACAGTTAAAATTGAAAGGGTAAGTCAATGGCCAGTTTGGTGTATTGAAGTCACCAGAGGATTCAGTCAGTTTTCCACCACACACAGGAGGCGGAGGTGTGGTTACTGGAGGTGGCATGGTTGTCGCTGGGATTAGAGATGGTTGATGTTTGGGTATAATAGTTCCTGGAGTCGGGTTTTGCGGAATGGAAGCTGTGGATAAAGTAATAATTCAGTTATTATTCAGAGCATCAGATCTCGTAGTGGAAGCAAACATCTGAAACTACACACTAAGAAATGTATGATCCCTCATCAATTAAATTGACTAACTCAGTTACTAGAAGATAATTATTCTGTGATATTAAATAAATAAACTCAAACTGGCTATTCTCAATTATGAAGAATTGGAAATTAGCTCACCAAAATTGACATCAGCTAATCTTTATTTCTCTTACATGGAGGTGTTGGTCCACAGCTTAGTCCATCTGCTTGCAGGAAGAGGCCATTGTTGCAAGAGCATCTGTATGACCCTCCCAAGTTAGTACAGGTGTTGGCACATCCTCCATTACCAAATGCACACTCATTCACATCTACATGTTAAAAACATTTAGTTACACATGGAATTAACCCAACACGTTAAGTTAAGTGACTTTCACTTTTTCTAAACAGTCACTATTGCATTATGTGACTTTACATACCAAAACAGGTGTTAGCAGCGAATGAGTGATAATAGCCATCACGACAGTTGCACTGAAAGGATCCGGGTAAGTTTGTACACGAGTGACAGCGACCTGTACGCAGGTTATTCTGGCATTCATCGATATCTAAAGTTCGACAAAGTAAAACAGCATCTTATTATTCAAGACAACTCAATCAATATTGTTCTGTTGTTCTACGATAAATATGCAAGCAAGTGCGAAGAAGAAGGCAAAATTTGTATACCTCTTAGGTCATAAGCAATTTGAAGTCCTCTCACATCAGATCTGATGTTTCGGCCATTTGTGCGGTAGTAAACTGTCACGATTCTCTCAGTCACATAAAAAATGAATCTTGAGTCTTGTCTGTTACAAATTCGTCCATCAGTGTAACCACCATATCTGACCAAGTCACTGGAAGAAGTAGACGAACTTCTGTAGATCTGTACATAATCCTCGGTACAACCAGTTCTAGAAGAGATAAGGAAAATATGTAACGATTCATATTCATCCAGCCAACCATATACTAAACAGTGTTTCCTAAAAGCATCTTGTATTATGTGAAATCCTGCTGAAAACATATTTAAAGGTGGATCAAAGAAATTGGATACGTACTAGAACACTTAACTTTGTATCCAATTCAAGCAATTTTTAAAGGAAAGATAGACTTCTTTCTTCACATATGTAAAAATATTATGAGTTTATTATTTATTTAATAAAATGACACGAAAAAATAACAAAATGTTTTTGGGAGGACTACTCGTTTGCAACGAGTTATACCAAGAAAAACAAGTTTAGAAGAGGATTATCTCCTGGCATATTGACTTGTGTCACCATTTTGACTATATATAATTATGTGGTTGGGCTGCATGAAGAAGAATTAATTGCATTATTTTTTCCTTGAAGCCTCAACACATGAGAGGCAGGAAAACTTATTCCATGTCTATGCCAAATTCTATATTGCTTTGTTTTGTTTGATCTTGATTTTAGCTTACGTTGGGTCGAGGCTGAACTCTGGAAAGCTGATAGATAATCCATAACCCTCGGCAGCTTCAAATACAAATGCACATTCTTCATTGAATACATGGGAAGGAAACTGTGGAGACGATATTCTTCCTGGGCCAGTTACTTTGGTGACACTGCCACAGGAGATTCCATCAGGTATGGTAACCACAGACTCTGCAGGTATAATGATGCTGGGTGGAGGTAGGGGTTTGGTACCTATAAAGATGGATAATTTTAGCATGTTCTAACAAGTTCAATGGTGTCTATACTACATTAAATGTGCACACACACGTAGGCTGCTGTTGACTTACTGCAATTATAAAGTAGATTAGCCTTGACTGCATCTAATGGACTCAATTCCTGTGCACCACCAATGGGAATATTAGGATCGTTTGCAATGATGGCTGATGTCCCCTGTTTAGCAAAGGTAGTAGAACTGTAGTGCATGATGCTGGCATAGTCGTAGCCCACGTTCAGGGTGGTTGCCTGGTTAGAAGTCACTCTATCAAATTGATTCTCAAATCCTTGCAGGATGTTATTGGTAATGATACGGACATAATTGTCTCTGTCTTCTCTGCTTTGTTCGTGGAAGAAGCCTAGTGCATGTCCTATTTCATGGACCACAACAGGTAGGACAACACATCCGACACCAAGATTTATCCCTTGAGGCTGGAAGGATTGTGGAATTCTACCGATAAATGAGCGGCATCTGAAGAAAAGAAATATTAAAAACTACTTGAAACCTTATAAAACTGTTCCAAATCACGTTTTTCTTAGTAACATACCCAGCTCCTGGCATAAACATGACGGAATAGATGTCACTGTTAATCCTCGGTCTAAACCGTATGCAGGTGCAGTCCTCCCAGTGCTTCATGGATTGGAGGATCACCCGCCTCTCACTCTCTACAACACATTTATATTCATCTTCTTAATCTTTATTCTATTAGACACGAATGATTGACTCACCACGAAATGTGTTTGAAATGCCATAAGGAACTATCCCTCCTGTCCAATGATTTTCTGAGCCAAGTACAGCATTTCTTTTTTCTCTCTCCTTTTCTTTATTCTCAACAATTTGAGTGTAATCTTCAACTTGTTTAAAAACATCTGTGTGTGAGAAGATTTAGAGACATTACAATGCTAAACAAGTTGAAGTGTGCAATACGTATGATATAATAATACAGCTACTAAGCACACACTAATAGTGTAGCACAGCATTAGGGATGTTGGAGAACATAGATACTATAGGACAGTGATGAAGTTAAAGCTACAAAACTCACTTGACTTAGCTGAAGGGTCTGCAACTATCATTTCATCAGGAAGGTTGACATTGTCTGCGCAGTTGGTCAGCTTTGAAATGCACAATACTCCCAGTACCAAGCAGATGATCGCTTGAAAGGAAAGAACCATGTCTTCTATTAATTGTAGATAGTCTATTTTGAGATCCTGAAGAGTGTAGCACTTTCTTGCTGAAAAGATTGATGATGTCTCGGTGGCTTGTAAGAACATGTCTATTTGTCCTCCTTATAAACCCCATCACATCCTGGATACCACAAAAGTGTGTCCACGCACTACTACACGCACGGTTATTGCCATACATGGACAGCTTGATAAAGATACTCATTTCAAGATTCAGAATACACATGCAATAGAGGGACAGAAAATCCATTCATGAATTATTTGTTATTGCTTCCTATTGTTACACACCCACAATTATTGCAACACTACTACATAGTATGACAATCACTGTTTTATCACATGATTAAGTGTTCTTAAAGTTTTATAAAACTTAACTCAAACTATTTTAGAAGAAAATCATGTACAGATAATAGAGTGCAGCTGTAAATAAGTGTACAACAGTCAGCCTACAGAGAAATTTCATGCTACTTGCAGACTCATGTGTGAATATAGTGCACAGAGGCATGCTAGATGATGAAGCCATGTCATTATTGTGATGTCATAGTTACATGCCTAATGCTGGCCACCACAGAAAATAACAGAAGCCTTCTGTAGTAAATCAATCTCTTAATCTTTCTTTGAGTAATTGATCTTCACTTTATATGACTGTAATGCAATGGAGGTGATAAAGTTTCAATGTCATGACGAAATGGAAGTAATCGGATACATTATCAATTACAGTAATGTTTCAATGCTAAAAAAGACCCTTTAACTCCAAATAGATCTTGTTTACAGCATGCTTAGACTTCTTATACTCTCACCTTTGTTGATTGATTATTTATTGATCTTAAATTGATGTGGAACAAATTTAGCCACTCTTGTTGGTTGTGACCTAACATGCATGCAAGCACAATTCTCAATGAACTCTCTGTTGACATAATAACATTAAAATCACCTTCTCAATAACTCTGATGAAGGCTAGAACAGATGTTGCTTTGTAGTTTGGCCAGACTAACTAGTTTGTGATGAGGAATGCTCACCAAAACAATGTCGTGGTGGATCTCAAATAGAAACTAGAAGACTTAGCCTCCTAAATAAAACTCACTTAGCAATTGGCTCTCAAACAACCCAAACTTCAAAGCAACACATTACCGAAGTTGGATGAGACTAACTAGATAGCCTACCTAACAAATAAACTAATTCAAAATGTTTTTGTCATTTAAAAATATATATAATCAAGCAGTTCACATACTCATGTTTTTTTGGCTGTTGATGGTGCAGAATCCAGAAATGGGTTTGTTTTTGCAGTATACTCACAATGCTTACTAACTTCAGGAAAGGTTCAGTGCATGCTCGATGTGTTTTGGGCTCTAATCAGCTGAAGACAACATTTATGAATTAAGAAGCTGCCAAAGTAGCTTCTGCAATTTAAATGCAAACACAGACTTCTCTGTGTGCTTTAAATATGTATAAATATTATGAGTTTGTTATGCATTTAATAAAATGACATGAAAAATAACAAAATCTTTTTGGGAGGACTACTCATTTGCAACGAGTTACACCAAGAAAAACAAGTTTAGAAGAGTCCTGGCATATTCACTTTGTGTCACCATTTTGACTATATATAATTACGTGGTTGGGCTGTGTGAATAAGAAGTAATTGTATTATTTTTTCCTTGAAGCCTCAACACATGAGAGGCAGAAAAACTTATTCCATGTCTATGCCAAATTCTAGCTTTGTTTTGTTTGATCTTGATTTTAGCTTACATTGGGTCGAGGCTGAACTGTGGAAAGCTGATAGATTCCATTGTTTTTAAATAGTGTATATACTATAAAAGATTATCAATAATAATGAATTGTAAATATATGGTAGACTTTGTTCTGGAAAAGGTTTCTGTTTATGCACTAAACTGCCTTCTGTTTATACTTCAGTCAATCCCTTCTGTGGGGGTTATCAGAAATAGTGCTACTATGAACCAACTTCTTCAATGTAAGTGGGCATTAGATAACAATTGTATTAAATCATGAACACATTTTTTTTTAATGTTAAGCATAATTTGTATACAGGATGAGAGATCAAATAGGAATTTTTATATAAATAAGAAGATACTTCCTTGATTTCCTTCGTACAAGGAAACACTCCCAACAATGTTTATACTGACATTTGTCTTATTTGTCAAGGATTAGGAAGACGCGTATCTTTTGGTGACATGACAAAATTATTGGATTGTTACCAGCCAAATATTTCTAGGTCTACATACTTATAACTCTATATATGGGAATTATATTTATATACATCATGCATGCACTTGAGTGGAGCCTTGTAGAGTTGGGCGAATCAGTTAATTGTTCATAATGACAGTGAGTCTAATGTTTGCATTTTCATGTTAGAAGTTGTTTATAGGTACTGTGTTGACAATGTGTTCTTGTGTGTTTTTACTGAAAAATTGTAAACCAGCTCATCATAGATAAAGTGCTTGCTATTCAGTTTAACAACACGTATACTCTGGAAAATATCTATTAGATTTTGATGAGTAGTTATTTTATATAACAAATTTAGCCCTATTGTTGGCTGTGAGCTACATGCTTACACAAATATCATAGAGGACAACCGAAAAGCAAAAAGTAGTAGCTGAGGGTACATGTACACTGTACAAGCATTCTATGTGTAAGATGAGAAGTTTAAATTGAAGATTTTAAATGTAATAAAAAATATACTGTTCACTTTCTCTCAGAAAATCCATTCATGAATTGCTGCTCATTATTACACACCCAGAATTATTGCAACATTACTACATAGGATGACAATCACTGTTTTGTTGTGTGACAATGTTTTCTGAACATTTTAGAAAACTTAACTCAGACTATTTTAGAAGAAAATCATGTAGATAATAGAGTGCAGCTGTCAATAAGCATTCAACAGTCAGCCAACAGAGAAATGTCATGCGACTTGCAGACTCATGAATGAATACGGTGTGCAGTGCAGGCCTGCTAGATGATGAAGCCATGTCATTATTGTGATGTCATAGTCACATGCCTAATACCTGGCCACAACAGAACATAACAGACAACTTCTGTAGTAAATCGTCTTTCCTTGTGTAAGCAATCTTCACTCTGTCATGGCTGTCATACAAGAGAGGCCATAAAGCTCTAGAAGTTTCAATGTCATGAAGTAATGGAAGTAATCGGATACATTACCAATTATAGTAATGCTTCAATGCTAAAAAGTCCCTTTAACTCCAAGTAGATCGCATGCTTAGACTTCCTTAAACTCTCACCTTAGTTGATTGATTATTTATTGATCTGAAATTAATGTGGAACTAATTTAGCCACGCTTGTTGTTTGTGACTTAACATGTTTGCACAAATATCATGAAGTGTATTATAACTGAAGAGCAATAAGTTTCTCATCATGGGTATACAAATGTACAATCATTTTATTTGTAAGATCGAAAGTTAGAATTGATATTAACTGTATGTCTGTGATTACTCAAAGGGTGGATTCCCTTTGCTTTTTTCTAACCTTTTCCATGCCAAAGCACAGCACATATTTCTCATACAAAAACAACAGTCATAGAAAATCTGCATCTATAAAAAATATTTCATGTCATCATATTTTCATAGATCATGACATCTGTGAATCATTTTTACTGATTTGTTGACTGCTAAACAGAAACCATCTGAAATACTAAGCATGAGATTGTTAGGTAGGCTTCATAATGGGTTGTCGTGCATACAGAGCTAGCATGGCTAACTTAAGAGAGCTCTGTGAAGCTCCAGTGATAGTTTCATTATAAGACTAGCACCTAAGAATGTGACAAATCTGTGTTCACTTCTGTGAACTTACATTTGATACAGCTGTTTTTAAAAAGCATGCTACAAAAGATTATCAATAGTGTAGACTTTGTTCTTGAAAAGGATTCTGTTTATGCACTAAACTTCCTTCTGTTTATACTGGGGTTAGCAGGAAATGGTGGTAGCTACTATGAACCAACTTCCACAATGCAAGTAAGCATTAGATAACCACAACTTGAATCATCACATTCCTTTTCCAAGTAGGCATAACTTGTATATAGAATGAGAGATCAAATAGGAATTTTTATATAAATAAGAATAATTTTCTTCATATAAGCCTAACACAAACACAAAATGTTTATACTGAACTTTGTCTTATTTGCATTGCATTAAAAATACATATAATCTCTTGGTGACATGATAAAATTATTGGATTGTAACCAGACAAATATTCAAACTATATACTATCCCATATACTATCCCATATTTATTAATGTGCATATGGGATTTATATTTATATACATCATGAGTGGAGCCTTGCAGAGATGGATGAATTCACAGCCATTCATAGAGACAAACAGGACTGGAACAACTTCAAACCATCACAAATCCAACAGCCACTAGCTTGTCCATCTTCACTATATCAGCACCCGACTGCCATGAGAACGGTCTCTGCTTATTTACAAGTTGTATGCATGTGCATATTTAGAGTAATTGTATTATTACTCTATTTGATAACTCAGTTTGTGAATTCTGACATTCAACATGGCCCTACAGTGAATGCATGTATACCATGCTGCTGTTCCCTGTTTGACTGGAGGGAGGGAACAGTGAGTACTATATTTATTTCATCAACTTTTTTAAAAAGGTGGATGAAACAAAACAGAGTTCATATTTCAGCTAATACTCACATCGACAGCATCTTAGCTGCCAAAATGGTTTTAGCTGCTACTAATTCCAACATGCATACATGACCTGAATCCTTCATTAATGTAGTAAGCTAATCTGCAGCTAAAATGTAGAACGTTTCAAACAAGCTTGAAATTCATCCTCAAGGTCTACGTTTCATCTATCTCTGTATTCCAACTTGCATAACTTGCATAACTTGCATACAGTAAATGTTGTAATGCTTGCCTATGACTACTTTGTTTCTCCATTGTGTAATGAAGTAGTTTCTTATGATACACTGTTGCAAGCAGAACAAATGATCCATGCTTAGTTTTACTTTTGCATTTATTTTTTAGTAACTATTAACAAGCCAAAGAGGCTGTTACTGATCTTCTACCAAAAAAACCAGCTGTTTGGTTGGTGGAGTTCTTCTGTGCCTGTTACCAAGTCCTTGAAGTGGACTGTAGCTGAACTACATGGTTAGAGTCAACAAAACTAGCGATATATGATAGTGCTGTTTTTATTGTAGTGGATAATATAGTATACATGGGTGCAGTCAACTATAGTAACAAGACATGGCATGTACTGATATGTGTAATGTCCAACAAAAGAATTTATTTATGCTTGTTAGTTTGGTTGTTTCAGCACTTCAATGGTGGAGAGGCAATTGTGACTTGCTTAGAAGAAAGGTTGATTATCTCAGATGTGGTTTAGGGCTACTTAGCACCCTAGGCAACTACTATATGAGTCATTGTTATTATCATCACCATGACAACAACAGGTCAGCAGGGACTGTAAAACTGAAGTGAGTTGTTTAAACTGCAACTAAGGGTTCTTCCTAATATATCTACAAAGGCTAACAAAGGTGCATGTCTAGAGTATTCCTCCACGCACTTCATTATATGATATGTACTTATATGCAGTTCAAAATCTGTATATGTGCAGTCACATTTTCTACTAAAATAAAGTGTATAAGTGTAGTGATGCTGGAGTTAGCTGCGTGGGGTGTCTTCATTTATTTAGGCAGGGATGAATTCAGATTTTTGGCTGGTTACATGAGGCAAGAACCACAACAAGCAGCTGCTGAGATAATCAATTCGCCAATTATAATGTGGGAATTCATTTAACTTGATTTCTAGAAAGAATGTAGCTAGCTATGGGTTATCTTTAACTAGAAAAAGTAAAGCGGATAATATCCACAGACCATTGATGAAACTGTTAGCATTATTATTCATATGTTTGTTTTCAACATATATACACAATAAACTATTTGTAACAGGTGTAGACTGTCAATAGCCAATGGTCAAGCATGGTAAACATTTTTGGGCTTGAGTGAAAGGAGAGAAAGAGGAAAATGTGTCTGTGATGACAAGTATTTAAGAAATCATGTGCTTTCCACCTTGCTCTTACAGATCTTGTAATTTGTAGCTATATCTTTTCAGTTTTTTCCAAAATGTGATGATAATTTAAGGACTCGTTTTAGTCTTATGGTACAGCAAGACTGGTTACTGACTTGGCTGCTTGCTGTTAGTGATGTGAAGTCTGCTACAACCATTTTTAGGGCATTCGTGATATTTCAATTGCATGCATCCTGTAGTACATAGCATCCCAGGTTATTTTGTGTGTACCTTGCATGTCCCTAGCCCTAGAATAGAATATCCTAGTTCTTAATTCTAGCACTGACTTGAGGACCTATCAAGAACTTCACTTACTCCGTATAGCAACTCTTTACCGATCTCCTGGTGTGTGTTTTTGTTTAGGTGCAGAATCCAGAAACAGGTTTGTTTCTGCAGTACTCACGATATGCTTACTACCTTCAGGAAAGGTTTAGTGCATGCTCGATGTCTTTTTGGTTCTAATCAGCTGAAGACCAAGTTTATGAATTAGTATATAGCTTTTGCTGTGAAAAGCTTTTTTGTTGTTTCGTTTTCTGGACGCCATTTAAAATAGGATTATAAGTAGTGCTACTTCACTCTGGGGACACAAAGTACAAGGTTGCACATATTACCACTCAAAATCTGAACTGTGTAGAAATTAAACTACCACAAATAAGAAATGGACAACTTACTTGCTCATGCGAGTAACCTGTTCTTGACTCTTCCATTTGCCATACAAAGAGGATCTCTCTATGAATATGCTTCTTGTAAAGATGGTAAAGGTATTCACTTCCTAAACTTAGGGAGCTATTGGTCAAAGCCTTAACTAACTTGCAAACATCATAAAGCATTTACTCTTATATCTGCACTAGTAATTTTCATATCAAATTATTGTTTATTCTGTGTTTCAAATGATGTGTTGAATGACTCTATAGGCAATTTTCCTTGAAGATGCATCCAGCGACATCAAGGTCACTCAAAAACTTGACTTCCTATCATATGCCAGGACAAGTGCTATGTACGAGGACTCTAATTGGATCTGTGGTTTGTCAAAATACTTGGTAGTGATGTGAGTGAAGCCAAATCTGCTGCACATACTGTATAAATACCCACTAGGTGTGAATAAAATACTAGAGTCACCTCTTCTGACCACCATAACTTGACAATGCTCTGTAAGTATTTACTTATATCACTAAACGAGTTCTCTTATCTAAATTTTATTGAACTGTATATAGCAAGTTATGATCTCTACAAGCCTAAAAATAGGAAGTTCTGCAGTTTTTGAGTGAACATAATGTTGCCAGATATATCTTCAAAGATAATGCAAACTGTGCCCATGGACATTGAAATTATCAAACAGAATAATCAACAATTTAATACCAAAAGTAGCAGTAGAGAGGAGGGAGATAAGTTATGGTGGTTATAAATTTAATACAACTCCTTTTAATCAGTAGGCCTCCCAATCATTGATGTTGGGATATCTCTTGGAAGACGACTTTGGACATTTTTTGGTCGTCATGTGTTCTGCATTTCACTTTGACTAGTAAATATGTTTAATAAAACATTATTGTACTAACATACAGTGAATGAAACAAATTGAAAGATGATTTATTGGTGAAAATAATGCATTTCCAATTATATATTACGGGTGAATATGACTCCTAGTTGCACCTATTAAATACAATGCAAATGCATTTATCAGATGATTGTTAAAAGCATTTGTAGTTCAATTTGAAGCCAGTACGGGTTGTCCCTCGTTGGGATCCTGTTTGGAAGCAAATGTGGACTGCATTGCAGGAAATTGAGAAGGGATCAGGGGCTCTCAAATGACAGTAAAAGCCATTATTGGAACCGTCACAAGTTGATATTGTAAGCTTGTCCTTTGTACACTCAGGCATGCGTCCAGCCACACGGAAGCTATCTTCAAACTGGAAGCTGATCTCGGTGCCTACTGGACACTCAATGTCCCAGTCACATACAGTGTTGAGAGGATAGGGAGAATTAGGCCAGTTCAAAGTCTGCACGGAACCTCTCAACGATGTGAGTTTACGAAGTCCACCTCCACACTGAGGCAGCTGCAAGGTAGGTGGTGAAGTAGTGGCAGGAGGTAAAGTGGTTGCAGCTGAAGTAGTGGCAAGAGGTAAAGTGATTGGAGCTGAGGTAGTGGCTGGAGGTAAAGTGGTTGGAGCTGAAGTAGTGGCAGGAGGTTGTGTGGTTGTTGAAGGGGCCACAGTTATAGATTTGTATTGAGCTCTGAAGCCATGTCTAGTTGGTCCGTGAGATGACTTGGAGACAAAGAGAACAGTCAACCTATTGGACGTAGTTCTGATGGGACTAGGCCTGGTCAGATGACAGTAGGAACCCAGCTGCTCACTCAGAGTACTCCCACCATTAAACAGAATGAGCTGATCTTTTGGACAGTCTGGCATTTGTCCTCCTATTCCAAAATCGTCATCAAAACTGATTTCAATGATGGCATTGGGGTCATTTAAAACAATGTTCCACACACAGTTAAAATTGAGAGGGTAAGTCAATGGCCAGTTTGGTGTATTGAAGTCACCAGAGGATTCAGTCAGTTTCCCACCACACACGAGAGGTGGAGGTGTGGTTACTGGAGGTGGCATGGTTGTCGCTGGGATTAGAGATGGTTGATGTTTGGGTATAATAGTTCCTGGAGTCGGGTTTTGAGGAATGGAAGCTGTGGATAAAGTAATAATTCAGTTATTATTCAGAGCATCACATCTCGTAGTGGAAGCAAACATCTGAAACTACACACTAAGAAATTTATGATCCCTCACCAATTAAACTGACTAACTCAGTTAATTATTCTGTGATTTTAAATAAATAAACTCAAACTGGCTATTATCAATTATGTAGAATTGGAAATTAGCTCACCAAAGTTGACATCAACTAATCTTTATGTCTCTTACATGGAGGTGTTGGTCCACAGCTTAGTCCATCTGCTTGCAGGAAGAGGCCATTGTTGCAAGAGCATCTGTATGACCCTCCCAAGTTAGTGCAGGTGTGGGCACATCCTCCTTTACCAAATGCACACTCATTCACATCTACATGTTAAAAACATTTAGTCAAACATGGAATTAACCCAACACGTTAAATTAAGTGACTTTCACATTTTCTAAACAGTCACTATTGCATTATGTGACTTTACATACCAAAACAGGTGTTAGCAGCGAATGAGTGATAATAGCCATCACGACAGTTGCACTGAAAGGATCCGGGTAAGTTTGTACACGAGTGACAGCGACCTGTACGCAGGTTATTCTGGCATTCATCGATATCTAAAGTTCGACAAAGTAAAACAGCATCTTATTATTCAAGACAACTCAATCAATATTGTTCTGTTGTTCTACGATAATATGCAAACAAGTGCGAAGAAGAAGGCAAAACTTGTATACCTCTTAGGTCATAAGCAATTTGAAGTCCTCTCTCATCAGATCCGATGTTTCTGCCATTTGTGCGGTAGTAAACTGTCACGATTCTCTCGGTAACATAAAAAATGAATCTTGAGTCTTGTCTGTTACAAATTCGTCCATCAGTGTAACCACCATATCTGACCAAGTCACTGGAAGAAGTAGACAAACTTCTGTAGATCTGTACATAATCCTCGGTACAACCAGTTCTAGAAGAGATAAGGAAAATATGTAACGATTCATATTCATCCAGCCATACTAAACAGTGTTTCCTAAAAGCATCTTGTATTATGTGAAATCCTGCTGAAAACATATTTAAAGGTGGATCAAAGAAATTGGATACGTACTAGAACACTTAACTTTGTATCCAATTCAAGCAATTTTAAAAGCAAAGATAGACTTCTTTCTTCACATATGTAAATATATTATGAGTTTATTATTTATTTAATAAAATGACACGAAAAAATAACAAAATGTTTTTGGGAGGACTACTCGTTTGCAACGACTTATACCAAGAAAAACAAGTTTAGAAGAGGATTATCTCCTGGCATATTCACTTGTGTCACCATTTTGACTATATATAATTATGTGGTTGGGCTGCGTGAAGAAGAATTAATTGCATTATTTTTTCCTTGAGGCCTCAACACATGAGAGGCAGGGAAACTTATTCCATGTCTATGCCAATATATTGCTTTGTTTTGTTTTATCTTGATTTTAGCTTACGTTGGGTCGAGGCTGAACTCTGGAAAGCTGATAGATAATCCATAACCCTCGGCAGCTTCAAATACAAATGCACATTCTTCATTGAATACATGGGAAGGAAACTGTGGAGACGATATTCTTCCTGGGCCAGTTACTTTGGTGACACTGCCACAGGAGATTCCATCAGGTATGGTAACCACAGACTCTGCAGGTATAATGATGCTGGGTGGAGGTAGGGGTTTGGTACCTATAAAGATGGATAATTTTAGCATGTTCTAACAAGTTCAATGGTGTCTATACTACATTAAATGTGCACACACACGTAGGCTGCTGTTGACTTACTGCAATTATAAAGTAGATTAGCCTTGACTGCATCTAATGGACTCAATTCCTGTGCACCACCAACGGGAATATTAGGATCATTTGCAACGATGGCTGATGTCCCCTGTTTAGCAAAGGTAGTAGAACTGTAGTGCATGATGCTGGCATAGTCGTAGCCCACGTTCAGGGTGGTTGCCTGGTTAGAAGTCACTCTATCGAATTGATTCTCAAATCTTTGCAAGATGTTATTGGTAATGATACGGACATAATTGTCTCTGTCTTCTCTGCTTTGTTCGTGGAAGAAGCCTAGTGCATGTCCTATTTCATGGACCACAACAGATAGGACAACACATCCGACACCAAGATTTATCCCTTGAGGCTGGAAGGATTGTGGAATTCTACCGATAAATGAGCGGCATCTGAAGAAAAGAAATATTAAAAACTACTTGAAACCTTATAAAACTGTTCCAAATCACGTTTTTCTTAGTAACATACCCAGCTCCTGGCATAAACATGACGGAATAGATGTCACTGTTAATCCTCGGTCTAAACCGTATGCAGGTGCAGTCCTCCCAGTGCTTCATGGATTGGAGGATCACCCGCCTCTCACTCTCTACAACACATTTATATTCATCTTCCTAATCTTTATTCTATTAGACACGAATGATTGACTCACCACTAAATGTGTTTGAAATGCCATAAGGAACTATCCCTCCTGTCCAATGATTTTCTGAGCCAAGTACAGCATTTCTTTTTTCTCTCTCCTTTTCTTTATTATCAACAATTTGAGTGTAATCTTGAACTTGTTTAAAAACATCTGTGTGTGAGAAGATTTAGAGACATTACAATGCTAAACAAGTTGAAGTGTGCAATACGTATGATATAATAATAAAGCTACTAAGCACACACACTAATAGTGTAGCACAGCATTAGGGATGTTGGAGAACACAGATACTATAGGACAGTGATGAAGTTAAAGCTACAAAACTCACTTGACTTAGCTGAAGGGTCTGCAACTATCATTTCATCAGGAAGGTTGACATTGTCTGCGCAGTTGGTCAGCTTTGAAATGCACAATACTCCCAGTACCAAGCAGATGATCGCTTGAAAGGAAAGAACCATGTCTTCTATTAATTGTAGATAGTCTGTTTTGAGATCCTGAAGAGTGTAGCACTTTCTTGCTGAAAAGATTGATGATGTCTCGGTGGCTTGTAAGAACATGTCTATTTGTCCTCCTTATAAACCCCATCACATCCTGGATACCACAAAAGTGTGTCCACGCACTACTACACGCACGGTTATTGCCATACATGGACAGCTTGATAAAGATACTCATTTCAAGATTCAGAATACACATGCAATAGAGGGACAGAAAATCCATTCATGAATTATTTGTTATTGCTTCCTATTGTTACACACCCACAATTATTGCAACACTACTACATAGGATGACAATCACTGTTTTATCACATGATTAAGTGTTCTTAAAGTTTTATAAAACTTAACTCAAACTATTTTAGAAGAAAATCATGTACAGAGAATAGAGTGCAGCTGTGAATAAGTGTACAACAGTCAGCCTACAGAGAAATTTCATGCTACTTGCAGACTCATGTGTGAATATAGTGCACAGAGGCATGCTAGATGATGAAGCCATGTCATTATTGTGATGTCATAGTTACATGCCTAATGCCTGGCCACCACAGAAAATAACAGAAGCCTTCTGTAGTAAATCAATCTCTTAATCTTTCTTTGAGTAATTGATCTTCACTTTATATGACTGTAATGCAATGGAGGTGATAAAGTTTCAATGTCATGACGAAATGGAAGTAATCAGATACATTATCAATTACAGTAATGTTTCAATGCTAAAAAAGACCCTTTAACTCCAAATATATAGATCTTGTTTACAGCATGCTTAGACTTCCTTATACTCTCACCTTTGTTGATTGATTATTTATTGATCTTAAATTGATGTGGAACAAATTTAGCCACTCTTGTTGGTTGTGACCTAACATGCATGCAAGCACAAATATCATGAATTCTCAATGAACTCTCTGTTGACATAATAACATTAAAATCACCTTCTCAATAACTCTGATGAAGGCTAGAGCATCTAGTCGAAACTTCGAGTGAATACAATCTGAAGTTGATTATTGAGAAGGTGATTTTAAAATATCATGTAGTGTGTTATAACTGAAGAGCAATAAGTTTCTCATCATGGATGTACACATGTACAATCGTTTGATGTGTAAGATAGAAAGTTAGAATTAATTATTAACTATATCTCTGTGATTACTCAAAGGGTTGATTCTCTTTGCTTTTTTGTAACCTTTTTCATGCCAAAGTACAGCACATATTTCTCATACAAAAACAACAGTCCTCTACAGATGTGTGGCAAATCTGAATCTATAAAAATATTTCATTTCATCATATTTTCGTAGTGCATGATGTCTATGAATGATTTGCTGACTGCTGAACAGAAACCATCTGAAATACTAAGCATAAGATTGTTAGGTAGGCTTCATAAAGGGTTGTCATGCTTACAGAGCTCTATGGAAAGCATGGCTAACTTAAGAGAGCTCTATGAAGTTCCAGTGATAGTATCATATAAAACAAGCATCAAGAATGTGACAAATCTGTGTTCACTTCTGTGAACTTACATTTTATTCACCTGTTTTTACAAAGTGAGCTACTCAATAGTAAAGAATTGTAAATTTATGGTAGACTCTGTTCTGGAAAAGGATTCTGTTTATGCACTAAACTGCCTTCTGTTTATACTTCATTCTGTTGGGGTTGGCAGGAAATAGTGGTATGTACTATGAACCAACTTCCACAATGCAAAGTAGGCATTCAATATAATTATAACCACAACTTGAAGAATAGTAAATAATTTATAAAAGTTAGTCGCACTTCATATACGATAGTAACAAGGCATGGCATGTACTCATATGTCTAGTGTCCAACAAAAGTGCTTGTTAGTTTGGTTGTTTCAGCACTTCAATGGGGGGGCAATTGTATTGGATGACTTGCTTTAGAAGAAAGGAACCTAGACTGTTCCCACAGAGACTACAGCCAGTTATTTAAATGGCTGCTGCAATGGTAATGGTAAGTTGGTGTGCTTGTTGTTTCCTTTTTTCCTTCTTTTATTTTGACAGGTCCATCCTCTACAGTTGTTGCTTTTTAAATAGAATACGTATTAGTACATGAACGCAGGTAAAACTTTACGGTCTAGTCCCAATTTTGTGGTATCTTATTATTTAGTGAGTTTGTGAACATTCCTAGTGAACATAAGGAGGGCATGGGTTATTAGTGCTGTATGAAAGTGTTTTGGAATTTCTAGTTTTGTTATCTACATGGCAATCTTGTGTTGTGCAAAACAAACAAACATGGAAGCAAACAAACCCCTCTCAGTCCAGCATGCCTGATCAGTTTGCTCTAATTAGAAGCTCTTCCTTCTTTAGTTGAGGCCATAAGTTTCATGCTAATGCTTAGCATGCATGACTTTATGACCTTTCACTTGAGTTACCAAAGTTCCCCTTTCAATCCACCATGCCCAATTTGGTAGTTTACTTGATTTGTCTGTCAGTATTTAGGTCTAGGGGGATAAAACAGAACTTTAAAATTCTTGTTTTCCTAAGAAAGTGTACTTTGGTTGATTATCTCCGCTGTGGTTTAGGGCCAATTAGCACACTTGGCCACTACTATATGAGGCATTGTCATTATCATCTCATGATCATAATGTCATCCTCGCCATGACAACACCAGCTCATCAGTTCAAGGGACTGTAAAACTGAAGCCAGTTGTTTTGGCTGCAACTAAGGCTTTGACATGGTTCTTCCTAATATAGCTAACAGTGTGTGTCCAGAGTATTCCATGAACTATGTACTTATATGCAGTTCCAAATCTGTGTATGTGCAGTCACATTTTCTACTAAAATAAAGTGTATAAGTATAGTGATGCTGGAGTTAGCTGCATCCAAGTTTGTGGTTGTCTTCAGTTTTAAGCAGGGATTATTTTTGGCTAGTTGCCTGAGGCAGCAACCACAACAAGCAGCTGCTGTGATAATCATGGAAGCAATATAATGTGGGAATTCATCTCACTTGATCTAGAAGGGATGTAGCTAGCTATGTGTTCTCTTTAACTAGAAAAAGTGAAGCGGATAATATCCACAGACCTTTGATGAAACTGTTAGCATAATTATCCATATGCTTGTTTTCAACAGATATACTCAATAAACTATTTGTCAAAGCTGTAGATTGTAAATAGCCAGTGGTCTAGCAGGTAAACATTTTCTGGGTGGAGTGAAAGGGGAGAAGGAGGGAAAAGTGTCTGTGATGTCAAGTATTTAAGCTTTCCAACATGCTCTTACAGATCTTGCTATATCTTTTCAGTTTTGCCAAATGTGATGTTGATTTATGGAGTCCTTTTAGTCTTATGGCAGAGTTAAGATGCAAGACTGGTTGCTGACTTGGCTGCTGATACTGTAGCTGTGATAGTGATGTCAAGTCTGCCACAGCCCTCTTTAGGACATTACTGTGATGTTTCAATTGACTATAGATAAGCATACATCATGCATCCTGTAGTACCTAGCATCCCAGGTTAGTTTGTGGCTACCTTGCATGGCCATAGCCCTTGCGTAGAATATCCTAGTTCTTAATTCTAGCACTGACATGACGATCTATGTTGTAGCTCCATGCAGATGTTGCTTTGTAGTTTGACCAGACTAACTAGTTTGTGATGAGGAATGCCCACCAAAACAATGTCGTGGTGGATCTCAAATAGAAACTAGAAGACTTAGCCTCCTAAATAAAACTCACTTAGCAATTGGCTCTCAAACTACCCAAACTTCAAAGCAACACATTACCTAAGTTGGATGAGACTAACTAGATAGTCTACCTAACAAATTAACTAATTCAAAATGTTTTTGTCGTTTAAAAATATATATAATCAAGCAGTTCACATACTCATGTTTTTTTTGCTGTTGATGGTGCAGAATCCAGAAATGGGTTTGTATTTGCAGTACTCACAATGCTTACTAACTTCAGGAAAGGTTCGGTGTATGCTCGATGTGTTTTGGGCTCTAATCAGCTGAAGACAACATTTATGAATTAAGAAGCTGCCAAAGTAGCTTCAGCAGAGAAAAGCTTTGTGGCTGTTTTCTGTCAGGCCTCAGCCCTGACTGGCTGCAGAGTAGCCCTGCAAAGATCAAACTTCATATTCACCCAGCCAGCCATATACTAAACAGTATTTGCTAACAGCATCTTGGATTATATGAAATCCTGCCGAAAACATATTTAAAGGTGGATCAAAGAAATTGGAAGCAATTTAAATGCAAAGACAGACTTCTCTGTGTGCTTTAAATATGTATAAATATTATGAGTTTGTTATGCATTTAATAAAATGACATGAAAAATAACAAAATCTTTTTGGGAGGACTAGTCATTTGCAACGAGTTACACCAAGAAAAACAAGTTTAGAAGAGTCCTGGCATATTCACTTTGTGTCACCATTTTGACTATATATAATTACGTGGTTGGGCTGTGTGAATAAGAAGTAATTGCATTATTTTTTCCTTGAAGCCTCAACACATGAGAGGCAGAAAAACTTATTCCATGGCTATGCCAAATTCTAGCTTTGTTTTGTTTGATCTTGATTTTAGCTTACGTTGGGTCGAGGCTGAACTCTGGAAAGCTAATAGATTCCATTGTTTTTAAATAGTGTATATACTATAAAAGATTATCAATAATAATGAATTGTAAATATATGGTAGACTTTGTTCTGGAAAAGGTTTCTGTTTATGCACTAAACTGCCTTCTGTTTATACTTCAGTCAATCCCTTCTGTGGGGGCTATCAGAAATAGTGCTACTATGAACCAACTTCCTCAATGTAAGTGGGCATTAGATAACAATTGTATTAAATCATGAACACATTTTTTTTTAATGGTAGGCATAATTTGTATACAGGATGAGAGATCAAATAGGAATTTTTATATAAATAAGAAGATACTTCCTTGATTTCCTTCGTACAAGGAAACACTCCCAACAATGTTTATACTGACATTTGTCTTATTTGTCAAGGATTAGGAAGACATGTATCTTTTGGTGACATGACAAAATTATTGGATTGTAACCAGCCAAATATTTCTAGGTCTACATACTTATTACTCTATATATGGGAATTATATTTATATACATCATGCATGCACTTGAGTGGAGCTTTATAGAGTTGGGCGAATCAGTTAACTGTTCATAATGACAGTGAGTCCAATGTTTGCATTTTCATGTTAGAAGTTGTTTATGGGTACTGTGTTGACAATGTGTTCTTGTGTGTTTTTACTGAGAAATTGTAAACCAACTCATCATAGATAAAGTGCTTGCTATTCAGTTTAACAACACGTATACTCTGGAAAATATCTATTAGATTTTGATGAGTAGTTATTTTATATAACAAATTTAGCCCTATTGTTGGCTGTGAGCTACATGCTTACACAAATATCATAGAGGACAACTGAAAAGCAAAAAGTAGTAGCTGAGGGTACATGTACACTGTACACAACCATTCTATGTGTAAGATGTAAAGTTAAAATTAATGTAATAAAAAATATACTGTTCACTTTGTCTCAGAAAATACATTCATGAATCATTTATTATTGCTGCTCATTATTACACACCCAGAATTATTGCAACATTACTACATAGGATGACAATCACTGTTTTGTTGTGTGACAATGATTTCTGAACATTTTAGAAAACTTAACTCAGACTATTTTAGAAGAAAATCATGCAGATAATAGAGTGCAGTATTCAACAGTCAGCCAACAGAGAAATGTCATGCTACTTGCAGACTCATGAATGAATATAGTGTGCAGTGCAGGCTAGATGATGAAGCCATGTCATTATTGTGATGTCATAGTCACATGCCTAATACCTGGCCACAACAGACAACTTCTGTAGTAAATCGTCTTTCCTTGTGTAAGCAATCTTCACTCTGTCATGGCTGTCATACAAGGGTGGCAATAAAGCTACAATGTCATGAAGTAATGGAAGTAATCGGATACATTACCAATTATAGTAATGCTCCAATGCTAAAAAGTCCCTTTAACTCCAAGTAGATCTTGTTTACAGCATGCTTAGACTTCTCTAAACTCTCACCTTAGTTGATTGATTATTTATTGATCTGAAATTAATGTGGAACTAATTTAGCCACACTTGTTATTTGTGACTTAACATGTATGCACAAATATCATGAAGTGTATTATAACTGAAGAGCAATAAGTTTCTCATCATGGGTATACACATGTACAATCATTTTATGTGTAAGATCGAAAGTTAGAATTGAAAATGTACTATTAACTATATGTCTGTGATTACTCAAAGGGTGGATTCCCTTTGCTTTTTTCATGCCAAAGCACAGCACATTTTTCTCAGACAAAAACAAGGTGTGTGGCAATCTTTAAAAAAATATTTCAAGTCATCATATTTTCATAGATCATGACATCTGTGAACCATTTTTACTGATTTGCTGACTGCTGAACAGAAACCATCTAAATACTAAGCATGAGATTGTTAGGTAGGCTTCATAAAGGGTTGTCATGCTTACAGAGCTAGCATGGCTAACTTAAGAGAGCTCTATGAAGTTCCAGTGATAGTTTCATTATAAGAGTGGCACCTACAAATCTGTGTTAACTTCTGTGAACTTGCATTTTATACAGCTGTTTTTAAAAAGCATGCTACAAAAGATTATCAATAGTAAATTTATGGTAGACTTTGTTCTGGAAAAGGATTCTGTTTATGCACTAAACTTCCTTCTGTTTATACTGTTGGGGTTAGCAGGAAATGGTGGTACTATGAACCAACTTCCACAATACAAGTAAGCATTAGATAAACACAACTTGAATCATCACACTTGTATATAGAATGAGAGATCAAATATGATTTTTTATATAAATAAGAAGGTACTTCCTTGATTTTCTTCATATAAGGAAACACTCCCAACACAAATTATTCATGCTTTAAAAATACATATATCTCTTGGTGACATGCTAAAATTATTGGATTGTAACCAGTCAAATATTCAAACTATATTATACTATCTCATATACTATCCCATATTTATTAATATGCATATGGGATTTATATTTATATACATCATGAGTGGAGCCTTGCAGAGATGGATGAATTAACAGCCATTCAGAGAGACAAACAGGACTGGAACAACTTCAAACCATCACATATCCAACAGCCACTAGCTTGTCCGTCATCACTAAATCAGCCACTGCCTGCAGATTATACTAACTCTATTGAAGGAGCATTACATGTATTGTGATATGAATGGTAAGCAAAAATGCACCTGATTCACCCGAAAAGATGGCTGCCATGAGAACGGTCTCTGCTTATTTACAAGTTTGTATGCATTGCATATGTAGAGGAATTGTATTATTACTATTTGATAACTCAGTGTGTGAATTCTGACATTCAACATGACTCTACAGTGAATGCATGTATACCATGCTCCTGTTCCCTGTTTGACTGGAGGGAGGGAACAGGGAGTACTATATTTCTTTCATCAACTTTTTTAAAAAGGTGGATGAAACAAAACAGAGTTCATATCTCAGCTAATACTCACATCAACAGCATCTTAGCTGCCAAAATGGTTTTAGCTGCTACTAATTCCAACATGCATACATGACCTGAATCCTTCATTAATGTAGTAAGCAGCTAAAATGTAGAACGTTTCAAACAAGCTTGAAATTCATCCTCAAGGTCTACGTTTCATGTATCTCTGTATTCCAACTTGCATAACTTGCATACAGTATGTCGTTTCTCCATTGTGTAATAAAGTAGTTTCTTACGATACACTGTTACAAGCAGAACAAATGATCCATGCTTGGTTTTACTGTGTTGGATTTATTTTTGAGCAACTATTAACAAGCTGGTACTGATCTTCTATCAAAAAACCAGCTGTTTGGTTGGTGGAGTTCTCCTGTGCCTGTTACCAAGTCCTTAAAGTAGACTATAGCTGAACTACATGGTTAGAGTCAACAAAACTAGTAGTGCTGTTTTTATTGTAGTGGATAATATGGTATATATGGGTGCAGTCAACTATAGTAACAAGGCATGATATGTACTCATATGTCTAGTGTCCAACAAAAGAATATATTTATGCTTGTTAGTTTGGTTGTTTCAGCACTTGAATGGTGGAGGAAATTGTATTGGATGACTTGCTTTAAAAGAAAGGAAACTAGACTGTCCCACAGAGACTACAGCCAGTTATTTAAGATCAGTGCAATGTCTGGTCCATATTTTAATGGGTTAGCTAACTTGTTGTGCTCTAAAATTCATTCTTGTTTAATTTTTTCCTTATTTTTTTGACAGGTTGATGCTTTTTAAATACAATATGTAGTAGTAAATGATTGCAGGTAAAATTTTACAGTCTAGTACCAATTTTGTTGTATCTTATTATTTAGTGAGTTTGTGAATATTCCTAGTGAACATAAGGAGGGCATGAGTTATAAGAGCAGTACTGAACACCCCACAACCACAGAGTAACCAACCCTGTTCTATTTTATGTTTGTCCAGATGAAAGTATTTTGGAATTTCTAGTTTTGTTATCTACATTGCAATCTTGTGTTGTGCAAAACAAATCAAACATGGAAGCAACAAACCCTTTCAGTCCAGCATGCCTGATCAGTTTGCTATAATTAGAAGCTCTTACTTCTTTAGTTGTAGTTATAAGTTTCATGCTCATGCTTAGCATGCACAACTTTAATCTACTTTATGACCTTTAACTTTAGTTATCAAAGTTGCCCTATCCAGCATGCCCAATTTGATTAGCTGGCTTTACTTGTGAACTCAATCAGTCAGTATCTAGGAGAATAAAACAGTGCATAAACAGAAACTTTTTCCAGAACAAAGTTATTGATAATCTTTTATAGTATATACACTATTTAAAAACAGGTGTATAAAATGTAAATTCCCAGAAGTGAACACAGATTTGTCACATTCCTAGGTACATGTCATATAATGAAACAATAACTGGAACTTCATAGAGCTCTCTTAAGTTAGCCATGCTTTCCATAGAGCTCTGTAAGCATGACAACTCTTTACAAAATCGCTTAGTATTTCAGATGGTTTCTGTTCAACAGTTAGCAAATCAGTAAAAACAAATCATAGATTTTATGTTCTAAAAAAATATCACTATAGGAAGTATTTTCATAGGATTATTTTAAACGCAGATTGCCACACATCTCTATGAATGTTGTTTTTGTCTGAGAAATATGTGCTGTACATTGGCATGAAAAAGGTTAGAAAAAAGCAGCAAAGGGAATCCAGCTTTTGAGTAATCACAGAGATACAGTTAATAGTACATTTTCAATTCTAACTTTCCAACTTACAAATAGAATGGCTCTATAGAGTATACTTGTGTAGACCCATGATGAGAAACATATTGCTTTTCAGTTATAATATATACACTTCATAATATTTGTGCATACAAGTTCGGTCACAACCAACAAGCGTGGCTAAATTAGTTCAACATCAATTTAATATGAATAAATAGTCAATCAGCTAAGGTGAGAGTTTAAAGAAGTCTAACCATGCCGTAAACAAGATTTACTTGGAGTTAAAGGTTTTTGTTTAGACATTACTGTAATTGATAATATATCCGATTACTTCCATTTTGTCATGACATTGAAATTCTATAGCTTTATTACCTGCCTTATATGACAGTCAAAGTGAAGATTGCTTACACAAAGAAATATTAGCAGACCAATTTACTACAGATGGCATCTGTTATGTTCTGTGGTTGCCAGGCATTAGGCATCTGACTATGACATCACAATAATGACTTGGCTTCATCATCTAGCATGCCTCTGTGCACTATATTCACACATGAGTCTGCAAGTAGCATGAAATTTCTCTGTTGGCTGACTCTTGTACACTATTCGCTACATGGTTTTCTTCTAAAATAGTCTGAGTTAAGTTTTCTGAAATTTTCAGAACACTTGACCATAATTATGACAAAACAGTGATTGTCACATATATAGTGTGTTGCAATAATTCTGGGTGTGTGACAATAGGCAGCAATAACAAATGATTCATGGATGAATTTTCTGTCCCTCTATTGTATGTTCTGAATCTTGAAATGAGTATTTTATCAATCAGTCCTTGTATGGCAATAACCGTGCCTGTAGTGCGTGGACACACTTTTGTGGTATCCAGGATGTGATGGGGTTTATAAGGAGGACAAATAGGCATGTTCTTACAAGCCACCGAGACATCACCAGCCTTTTCAGCAAGAAAGTGCTACACTCTTCAGGATCTCAAAACAGATTATCTACAATTAATAGAAGGCATGGTTCTTTCCTTTCAAGCGGTCATCTGCTTGGTACTGGGAGTATTGTGCATTTCAAAGCTGACCAACTGCACAGATGATGTGAACCTTCCTGAAGAAATGATAGTTGCAGACCCTTCAGCTAAGTCAAGTGAGTTTTGTAGCTTTAACTTCATCACTGTCCTATAGTATCTGTGTTCTCCAACATCACTAATGTTGTGCTACACTATTAGTATGTGCTTAGTAGCTTTATTATTATATCATACGTATTGCACACTTCAACTTGTTTAGCATTGTAATTATCATCTTAATTTAAATTTTCTCACACACAGATGTTTTTAAACAAGTTCAAGACTACACTCAAATTGTTGAGAATAAAGAAAAGGAGAGAAAAAAAAGAAATGCTGTACTTGGCTCAGAAAATCATTGGACAGGAGGGATAGTTCCTTATGGCATTTCAAACACATTTAGTGGTGAGTCAATCATTCGTGTCTAATAGAATAAAGATTAGGCAGATGAATATAAATGTGTTGTAGAGAGTGAGAGGCGGGTGATCCTCCAATCCATGAAGCACTGGGAGGACTGCACCTGCATACGGTTTAGACCAAGGATTAACAGTGACATCTATTCCGTCATGTTTATGCCAGGAGCTGGGTATGTTACTAAGAAAAATGTGATTTGGAACAGTTTTATAAGGTTTCAAGTAGTTTTTAATATTTCTTTTCTTCAGATGCCGCTCATTTATCGGTAGAATTCCACAATTCTTCCAGCCTCAAGGGATAAATCTTGGTGTCGGATGTGTTGTCCTACCTGTTGTGGTCCATGAAATAGGACATGCACTAGGCTTCTTCCACGAACAAAGCAGAGAAGACAGAGACAATTATGTCCGTATCATTACCAATAACATCTTGCAAGGATTTGAGAATCAATTCGATAGAGTAACTTCTAACCAGGTAACCACCCTGAACGTGGGCTATGACTATGCCAGCATCATGCACTACAGTTCTACTACCTTTGCTAAACAGGGAACATCAGCCATCGTTGCAAATGATCCTAATATTCCCGTTGGTGGTGCACAGGAATTGAGTCCATTAGATGCAGCCAAGGCTAATCTACTTTATAATTGCAGTAAGTAAACAGCAGTCTACGTGTGTGTGCACATTTAATGTAGTATAGACACCATTGCACTTGTTAGAACATGCTAAAATTATCCATCTTTATAGGTACCAAACCCCTACCTCCACCCAGCATCATTATACCTGCAGAGTCTGTGGTTACCATACCTGATGGAATCTCCTGTGGCAGTGTCACCAAAGTAACAGGACCAGGAAGAATAACGTCTCCACAGTTTCCTTCCCATGTATTCAATGAAGAATGTGCATTTGTATTTGAAGCTGCTGAGGGTTATGGATTATCTATCAGCTTTCCAGAGTTCAGCCTCGACCCAACGTAAGCTAAAATCAAGATCAAACAAAACAAAGCAATATAGAATTTGGCATAGACATGGAATAAGTTTTCCTGCCTCTCATGTGTTGAGGCTTCAAGGAAAAAATAATGCAATTAATTCTTCTTCACGCAGCCCAACCACATAATTATATATAGTCAAAATGGTGACACAAGTGAATATGCCAGGAGATAATCCTCTTCTAAACTTGTTTTTCTTGGTATAACTCGTTGCAAACGAGTAGTCCTCCCAAAAACATTTTGTTATTTTTCATGTCATTTAATAAAATGAATAATAAACTTATTATATTTATACATATGTAAAGCACACAGAGAAGCCTATCTTTGTTTTAAAATTGCTTGAATTGGATACAAAGTTAAGTACTCTAGTACATATCCAATTTCTTTGATCCACCTTTAAATATGTTTTCAGCAGGATTTCATATAATACAAGATGCTTTTAGGAAACACTGTTTAGTATATGGCTGGCTGGATGAATATGAATCGTTACTACCGCACAAATGGCCGAAACATCAGATCTGATGTGAGAGGACTTCAAATTTCTTATGACCTAAGAGGTATACAAGTTTTGCCTTCTTCTTTGCACTTGCTTGAATATTATCGTAGAACAACAGAAAAATATTGAACATTATTTGAGTTGTCTTGAATAATAAGATGTTGTTTTACTTTGTCGAACTTTAGATATCGATGAATGCCAGAATAACCTGCGTACAGGTCGCTGTCACTCGTGTACAAACTTACCCGGATCCTTTCAGTGCAACTGTCGTGATGGCTATTATCACTCATTCGCTGCTAACACCTGTTTTGGTATGTAAAGTCACATAATGCAATAGTGACTGTTTAGAAAAAGTGAAAGTCACTTAACTTAACGTGTTGGGTTAATTCCATGTGTGACTAAATGTTTTTAACATGTAGATGTGAATGATTGTGCATTTGGTAATGGAGGATGTGCCAACATCTGCACTAACTTGGGAGGGTCATACAGATGCTCTTGCAACAATGGCCTATTCCTGCAAGCAGATGGACTAAGCTGTGGACCAACACCTCCATGTAAGAGAAATAAAGATTAGTTGATGTCAACTTTGGTGAGCTAATTTCTAATTCTACATAATTGAGAATAGCCAGTTTGAGTTTATTTATTTAAAATTACAGAATAATTAATTGAGTTAGTCAATTTAATTGGTTAGGGATCATAAATTTCTTAGTGTGTAGTTTCAGATGTTTGCTTCCACTATGAGATGTGATGCTCTGAATAATAACTGAATTGTTACTTTATCCACAGCTTCCATTCCTCAAAACCCGACTCCAGGAACTATTATACCCAAACATCAGCCATCTCTAATCCCAGCGACAACCATGCCACCTCCAGTAACCACACCTCCACCTCCCGTGTGTGGTGGGAAACTGACTGAATCCTCTGGTGACTTCAATACACCAAACTGGCCATTGACTTACCCTCTCAATTTTAACTGTGTGTGGAACATTGTTTTAAATGACCCCAATGCCATCATTGAAATCAGTTTTGATGACGATTTTGGAATAGGAGGACAAATGCCAGACTGTCCAAAAGATAAGCTCATTCTGTTTAATGGTGGGAGTACTCTGAGTGAGCAGCTGGGTTCCTACTGTCACCTGACCAGGCCTGGCCCCATCAGAACTACGTCCAATAGGTTGACTGTTCTGTTTGTCTCCAAGTCATCTCACGGTGCAACTAGACATGGTTTCAGAGCTCAATACAAATCTATAACTGTGGCCCCTTCAACAACCACACAACCTCCAGCCACTACTTCAGCTCCAACCACTTTACCTCCTGCCACTACTTCAGCTCCAACCACACAACCTCCTGCCACTACTTCACCACCTACCTCGCAGCTGCCTCAGTGTGGAGGTGGACTTCGTAAACTCAAATCGTTGAGAGGTTCCGTGCAGACATTGAACTGGCCTAATTCTCCCTATCCTCTCAACACTGTATGTGACTGGGACATTGAGTGTCCAGTAGGCACCAACATCAACATCCAGTTTGAAGATAGCTTCCGTGTGGCTGGACGCATGCCTGAATGTACAAAGGACAAGCTTACAATTTCTGGTTGTAATGGCTCCAATAATGGTCCTTACTGTCACTTGACAGCACCTGATGCCTTCCCAACTTCCTGCAATGCAGTCAACATTCGCTTCCAAGCAGGATCCCAACGAGGGGTAACCCGTACTGGCTTCAAATTGAACTACAAATGCATTTAACAATCATTTGACAAATTCATTTGCATTGTATTTAATAGGTGCAACTAGGAGTCATATTCACATAAAATTGGAAGTGCTTTTTTTTCACCTATAAATCATCTTTCAATTTGTTTCATTCAATGTATGTTAATATAATTAAACGTATTTACTAGTCAAAATGAAATGTGGAAGACATGACTACCCAAAAATGTCCAAAGTCGTCTACTAAGAGTTATCCCAACATCAATGATTGTGAGGCCTACTGATTAAAAGGAGTTGTATTAAATTTATAACCATAACTTATCTCCCTCCTCTCTACTGCTACTTTTGGTATTAAATTGTTGATTATTCTGTTTGATAATTTCAATGTCCATGGGCACATTTTCCATTATCTTTGAAGATATATCTGGCAACATTATGTTCACTCAAAAACTGCAGAACTTCCTGAGTTTACCTTAGTTAGGGCTATAGTTCAGTTTAAAAAAAAAATTTTTTAGATTAGAGAACTCATAATAAGTAAATACTTAAAGATTATTGTCAAGTTATGGTGGTCAGAAGCTTGGGTTTTATTCACACCTACAGGCTATTTATACAGTATGTGCAGCAGATTTGGCTCCACTCACGTCATGACTAAGTATTTTGACAACCACAGACCCCATTAGAGCCCTCGTTTACATGGCACTAGTCCTGGCACATGATAGGAAGTGCAGTTTTTTAGTGACCTTGAAAATTGCCTTATAGAGTCATTCAACACATCATTTGAAATACAGAATAAACCAACAATTTGATATAAAAATTACTAGTGCAGATATAAGAGTGCAGATATGAGTAAAAACTATATGATGTTTGCAAGTTAGTTAGGGCCTTGACCAATTTCTCCCTAAGTTTTGGCAGTGAGTTATCTTTACTACCATTACAAGAAGATGCAAAATTGCATATTCATAGAGAACCACTTCACTTTTTAAGGCAAATGGAAGAGTCAAGAAAGGGTTGCTGGCATAAGCTAATTAGTTGTCCATTTCTAATTTGTGGTAGTTTAATTTCTACACACCTCAGAGTTTGAGTGGTAATATCTGCGACCTTGTACTTTGTGTCCCCACAATTGCAGTAGCACTCCTTATAGAGCTATTTTAAAATGGCGTCCCCGCAAAATATGTTAGAGTTTCCAACCACAAGAGACCTTAACAAGATACCAACCTTGGTAATTCGCTGCCACCAGAGTTTCTCTCTAACTTCTTCTAGCTAAACCCCAAGCTTGACAAAAGAGTTTTAGATCCTAAGTAGCTTATATTGAAACAACAGTCTAGTAATAGAATATGAAGATAGGATGAGACTGCCCAAGCCTGGACTGCAGAGGTTTATTTAAATATCCTTGCAGCCAGGCTTTCACAGCTTATGGTGTTGATAAGTAGATTACTGTATGTCCTTACAGGACTTATCTAAGCGTGTGAGATGATATCCTATGTGTTGATAATCTGAGGTCATGAGTTCTAGCTCTATTTATAAATTCTATTTACCTCTATTTATAAATTCTATTTATAGTTTGATCTTTGCAGAGCTGCTCTGCAGTCAGTCTCAGGGCTGAGGCCTGACACAAAACAACAAAAAAGCTTTTCTCAGCTAAAGCTACTTTGGCAGCTTCTTAATTCATAAGCATTGTCTTCAGCTGATTAGATCACAAAAGACATCAAGCATGCACTGAATCTTTCCTGAAGTTAGTAAGCATTATGAGTATTGCAAAAACAAACCCATTTCTGGATTCTGCACCATCAACAACAAAAAAACATGAGGAAATCGGTCAATAGGTGCTATATACGTGAACTGCTTGATTTTTTTTTTTTAAAGGACAAAAACCTTTTGAATTAGTTTGTTTGTTAGGTAAGCTATCCAGTTAGTCTCATCCAACTTAGGTATTGTGTTGCTTTGAAGTTTGGGTTGTTTGAGAGCCAATTGCTAAGTGAGTGTTCATTTGGGAGGCTAAGTCTTCTAGTTTCTATTTTAGACCCACCACGACATTGTTTTGGTGAGCATTCCTTACTCAGTCTGGCCAAACTACAAAGCAACATCTGCACGGAGCTACGTCATAGGTCCTCAAGTCAGTGCTAGAATTAAGAACTAGGATATTCTATTCCAGGGCTAGAGACAGCCACAAACTAACCTGGGATGCTATATACTACAGGATGCATGATGTATGCTTATCTATAGTCAATTGAAACATCACAGTAATGTCCTATAGCAGACTTGACATCACTATCACAGCTACATTATCAGCAGCCAAGTCAGCAACCAGTCTTGCATCTTAACTCTACCATAAGATTAAAAGGACTCCCTAAATCAATATCACATTTGGCAAATCTGAAAAGATATAGCTACAAATTACAAGATCTGTAAGAGCATGTTGGAAAGCTTACATACTTGACATCACAGGCACTTTTCCCTCCTTCTCCCCTTTCACTCCACCCAGAAAATGTTTACCTGCTGGCTATTTACAATCTACAGCTTTGACAAATAGTTTATACTGTTGAAAACAAGCATATGGATAATTATGCTAACAGTTTCATCAAAGGTCTGTGGATATTATCCACTTCACTTTTTCTAGTTAAAGAGAACACATAGCTAGCTACATCCCTTCTAGATCAAGTGAGATGAATTCCCACATTATATTGCTTCCATGATTATCACAGCAGCTGCTTGTTGTGGTTGCTGTCTCAGGCAACTAGCCAAAAATCAACCCTGCCTAAAACTGAAGACAACCACAAACTTGGATGTAGCTAACTCCAGCATCACTATACTTATACACTTTATTTTAGTAGAAAATGTGACTGCACATATACAGATTTTGAACTGCGTATAAGTACATAGTTCATGGAATATTCTGGACACACACTGACTGTTAGCTATATTAGGAAGAACCATGTCAAAGCCTTAGTTGCAGCCAAAACAACTGGCTTCAGTTTGACAGTCCCTTACCTGGTGTTGTCATGGCGAGGATGACATTATGATCATGAGATGATAATGACAATGCCACATATAGTAGTTGCCAATGGTGCTAATTGGCCCTAAACCACAGCTGAGATAATCAACCACATTACACTTTCTTAGGAAAACAAGTTCTGTTTTATCCCCCTAGACCTAGATACTGACCAGACAAGTAAAGCAAACTACCAAATTGGGCATGCTGGATTGAAACGGGAACTTTGGTAACTGAAGTAAAAGGTCATAAAGTAGATTAAAGTTGTGCTAAGCATGACATGAAACTTATGGCCTCAACTAAAGAAGGAAGAGCTTCTAATTAGAGCAAACTGATCAGGCATGCTGGACTGAGAGGGGTTTGTTTGCTTCCATGTTTGTTTGTTTTGCACAACACAAGATTGCCATGTAGATAACAAAACTAGAAATTCCAAAACACTTTCATACAGCTCTAATAACCCATGCCCTCCTTATGTTCACTAGGAATGTAAGATACCACAAAATTGGTACTAGACTGTAAAATTTTACCTGCAATCATGTACTAATACATATTCTATTTAAAAAGCAACAACTCTGGAGGATGGACCTGTCAAAATAAAAGAAGGAAAAAAGGAAACAAGAATGACTCATCGTAGAGCACACCAACTTACCATTACCATTGCACAGACATTGCACTCATCTTAAATAACTGGCTGTAGCCTCTGTGGGAACAATCTAGTTTCCTTTCTTCTAAAGCAAGTCATCCAATACAATTGCCTCCACCATCGAAGTGCTGAAACAACCAAACTAACAAGCATAAATAAATTCTTTTCTTGGACACTAGACATAATTATGAGTACATGTCATGCCTTGTTACTATAGTTGACTGCACCCATATATACCATATTATCCACTACAATAAAAACAGCACTACTGTACTAGTTTTGTTGACTCTAACCATGTAGTTCAGCTACAGTCCACTTCAATAACAGGCACAGGAGAACTCCACCAACCAGAGCTGGTTTTTTGGTAGAAGATCAGTAACAGCTTCTTTGGCTTGTTAAAAGTTGTTCAAAACTAAAAGCAACAGCAAAACTTAGCATGGATCATTTCTTCTGCTTACAACAGTTGATCGGAAGCAACTACTTCATTACACAATGGAGGGGAAAAGTGGTCATGGACACATTTAGTATTAACATTTAATGAATTGACGTACTGTACGCAAGTTATGCAAGTTAGAATACAGAGATACATCAAACATAGACCTAGAGGATGAATTTCAAAATTATCTGAAACCTCTACTTTTTTACTGCTGATTTAATTACTACCTGGATTCAGGTCACGCATGCATTTTCCAACTAGTAGCAGCTAAAACCATTTTGGCAGCTAAGATGCTGTCAAAGTGAGTCTAGCTGAGATATAAGCTCTGTTTCACCTTTTTAAAAAGTTGATGAAATAAATATAGTGCTCCCTGTTCCCTCCCTCCAGTCAAACATGGAACAGCAGCATAGTATACATGCATTCACTGTAGGGCCATGTTGAATGTCAGAATTCACACACTGAGTTATCAAATAGTAATAATACAATTCCTCTACATATGCACACACATACAAACTTGTAAATAATCAGAGACCGTTCTCATGGCAGCCATCTTTTCATGTGAATTGGGTGAACCATAATGTAGCGCTCCTTCAATAGAGTTAGCATGATCTGCTGATTTAGTGAAGATGGACAAGCTATGTGGCTGTTGGATTTGTAATGGTTTGAAGTTTATTTTTGTTCAAGTTCAGTTTCTCTATGAATGGCTGTGAATTCATCCATCTCTACAAGGCTCCACTCAAGTGCATGCATGATGTATATAAATATAAATCCCATACAGTGGCTGAGATACTGGGGGGCAGCCCCCCCCCCCCCCCCCCCCCCCCCCCCCCCCACATTTTGAAGTAGAGGGGCAGAGCCCCCCCACTTTCTAAAATTTGAGAATGAATTTGTGAATGCTGTGAGATTGACCAGCTGATTAGCAAACCTGTATTGTGGTTTGACATGACAATTGACACCTACATTTAATCATTACCATCTATAGTGATAGTTCCAACGGCTCTCCATTTTAAAGATGGCAAAAAGACAGTCACAGTCTCAGGTATCCCTATTGAGCTTTTTGTCAGCAACCAAGAAAGCAAGAAGGATTGAATCAAATCACCAAGGAGAGTTGGACTCGGAAGATGAGTTAGACCCTGTTCCAGTGATTGCATCTGAGCAAGATGACACCCCATTCGAATCCGATGCCATAAGTTTATCAGAAGGACAGAATACTACACCAGAAGATGTAGGCTTTCATCACAGTGTTGTACCAGTGAAGAGAAAGCCTTTCAGCCTAATGGTAAGATTATACTGAAAACATTGAGCATGAAACAAAGAAACTTTCGATCGAGTTGGTATAAACAATTTCCATGGCTTAGTGTGTGTACATCTCGTAAGAAGGTATTTTGCTTTTACTGTCGATATGCTGCCAGGCACAAATTGCTTACATTCAGTAAGTCTGCAGATAATGTGTTCATTGAAAATGGTTTCCAAAATTGGAAAAAAGCCATAGAGAAGTTTAAATCTCACGAAGGATCCCTCTCCCATACAGAGGCCAAAATGAAATGGATAGCTCAAGGAAGACCTACAATTGGGAGCCAGTTAAGTGCACAACTGAAAGATCAGCAACAAATGCGAAGAGCAGGCCTTTTAAAGCAAATGAAGGGAATACAATTTCTTACTCGGCAAGGAATAGCCCTTCTAGGCCATACTGTGTCTGAAGGAAATCTGAAGCAACTAATGCTAATGTGGAGCCATGAAAATGAAGTGGTTAAAACCAGGGTCAAGCTTCACTTGTTACCAAACCGTAAATGAGCTTCTTTCAATTATGGGTCAAAATTTGCTACGCAACATATTGAAAAAAATTAAAGAAGGAAGCCCTGCATGGTTTTCAGTTATTGCAGATAAAGCACTGATGTTTGCCATAATGAACAGCTGAACTTAATACGCTGGGTGAATGATCAGTATGAAGTTCTTGTAGATCCTATAGGCTTATTCCGAGTACCTGATACAAAAGCCGAGACCTTATTTACGGCGATCAAAGATCTCCTTATAAGGTGTAGCCTTTCATTATATTTATGTCGGGGGCAAGCATATGGTGGTGCAGCCAATATGCAAGGGAAACGAACAGGAGTAGTGGCACGATTTTTAAGGGAAAATCCGGCAGCCATACCTGTGCACTGTTTTGCCCATTCTTTGAATTTGTGTCTTCAGGGAACTGGAAGGCAGATAGTATGCATAAGAGATGCTTTGGACACAGTGAAAGAAATTGGCAAACTAATTTTATTTTCTCCCAAAAGATCTCATCTATTCTCTTCAAAGCTCCAGCAAGCATGTGATGACACAGTGAGCCTAAAGTTGTTTTGCCCGACAAGGTGGACTGCTCTAACCTCGACAACTATTCTCAAAGATTATGGTGTGCTTCTACAGACATTAGAAGAAATTCAGCAACCACCCATGATGAGTATGGCATGAATGCAAATGGTTTGCTGCAGTCACTGGAAAAGTTCAATACACTATTTGGCCTCATGCTCAGCCACCGATTGTTCAGTGCAGCCGAACAAGTATCACTTGTCCTACAAAAGAAAAACATAGCAATTCAAGATGCTCTAGCTGCTGTTGAAACAGCAAAGAATTTTTTCAAATGTATCCGATCTGAGGAAGAGTTCAATCGACTCTACGAAGAGTGTATTCAATTTTCTGAGAAGGAGGGAATTGGACAACCAGTGCTACATAGGAGTAGGAAACAACCTGCACGTTATGACAGTGGAAGTGAACCCTATCAGTTCAATTCAGTGAAGGTCTACTGTTAGAGCTTAGTCCGTAGGCAAGGGGTGGATTGACCCTCTGACTCCGGAAGCGTTAGCTGCCCTAACTGTAAATTGGCTGCCACCAGAGTCCTGAATTGGCTGCCCAACCTTAGCTAACCTAGCCAGAGAAGTTTAGGCATTTAAGGCTAACTAAATAGATTGGAATAGCAACTGTAGTTGTACAAACTCAGAACTGACTAGTCCCAGGGGTGGCCTGAGCTTAAATACTCTCAGTCACCCCCAATGGGCATACATCCATATATGGTTATTTCATCAACATTACATCGCAGATGACCAATGAGATCTACACAGCACAGTACATTACATAATCTGTTTTAACATTCCCACGACTCGCACCTAGATCTGCTGATTAATCCTAATTAACATGCTTGGCCTGTAGGCTGCTGCCTGCAGGTTCAGTTGGGGCGTGGCTCCAACATCTACTACGGAAAATTCTACTTTGAAGCCTGTGATCGACTCTCTGGTGAACTTCAAAATCGCTTTGAAACAAAACAGATTCCATCAGTGGTATCAATGGAGCAAGCACTTATGAAGGCAGCAAACAAGAAAGATTTCAAGAATGAAGTAACAAAAATCGGGGAGTCTTGCTTCAAAAATGATGTAGACCTTGAAGAGTTAAAGGTGCAGTTAGCACTTCTTCCTGACGTCATCAAGAAAGGTACACCAGAAGTAAAGACCGTCACTTCAATACACACTGTGTGTGAAGCCATGAACAGCAATCAACTATTCAAAGAAATGTTACCTGCTGTACACAAATTGCTTTGACTCTATCTGACCATACCCATCACATCTGCTACAGCTGAAAGAACATTTTCCGCCCTCAAGCGTCTCTTCACCTACTTACGTTCAACCATGACTGAAAAACGGTTGAATAACTGTTTGATGCTTCATGTGCACAAAGAATTTACAGACTCATTAGATTTGATTTCTGTAGCCAAGATATTTGTGTCAGCATATGATGAGCATAAAAAGTATTTTGGTAATTACGATTAAAACTATTTTTCAAGGTTCATTTCAACAAAATATACAGCTCCTCTAGGTCGTTACCTCCCACATCCACTCCCTGCAGCTGCATCAGGTTCATACCCCGCTAAATTGTCAGCCACCCCACTTTGAAAGTGGTGTCTCAGCCCCTGCGGCATAGTACATTAATAAGTATGGGATAGTATATAGTTTGAATATTTGGCTGGTTACAATCCATAATTTTGTCATGTTGCCAAGACATATAATATTATGTCTTCTTAAACCATGAGAAATAAGACAAAGTCCTGGATAGACATTTTGACTTTGTGCTGTAAGTGTTTCCTTGTATGAAGGAAATCAAGGAAGTATCTTCTTATTTATATAAAAATTCCTATATATGAAGTGCGACTAACTTTTATAAAAAAATTTTCATGATTTAAAATTCTTCAAGTTGTGGTTATAAATTGAATGCCTACTTTGCATTGTGGAAGTTGGTTCATAGTACCACTATTTCCTGCTAACCCTAACAGAATAAAGTATAAACAGAAGGCATAAACAGAATCCTTTTCCAGAACAAAGTCTACCATAAATTTACAATTCTTTACTATTGATAATCTTTTGTAGCTCACTTTTTAAAACCAGGTCAATAAAATGTAAGTTCACAGAAGTGAACACAGATTTGTTACATTCTTAGGTGCTAGTCTTGTAATGAAACTATCAGTGGAACTTCATAGAGCTCTCTTAATTAAGTTAGCCTTGCTTTCCATTGAGCTCTGTAAGCATGACAACCCTTTATGAAGCTTACCTAATAATCTTATGCTTTGTATTTCAGATGGTTTCTGTTCAGAAGTCAGCAAATCAGTAAAAATAATTCATAGACATCATGCTCTACAAAAATGAAATATTTTTATAGATGCAGATTTGCCACACATCTCTATGACTGTTGTTTTTGTAGAGAAATATGTGCTGTACTTTGGCATGAAAAAGGTTAGAAAAAAGCAAAGTGAATCAACCCTTTGAGTAATCACAGAGATATGCATTTTTAATTCAAACTTTCTATCTTGCACATAAAATGATTGTACATGTGTACATCCATGATGAGAAACTAATTGCTCTACAGTTATAAGACACTACATGATATTTTAAAATCACCTTCTCAATAATTAACTTCAGATTGTATTCACTCAAAGTTTCGACTAGATGCTCTAGCCTTCATCAGAGTTATTGAGAAGGTGATTTTAATGTTATTATGTCAACAGAGAGTTCATTGAGAATTGATGATATTTGTGCATGCATTTAGGTCACAACCAACTAAATTAGTTCCACATCAATTTAAGATCAATAAATAATCAATCAAAAGGTGAGAGTTTAAGGAAGTCTAAGCATGCTGTAAACAACATCTACTTGGAGATAAAGGGTCTCTTTTAGCATTGAAGATTACTGTAATTGATAATATGTCCGATTACTTCCATTTCATCATGACATTGAAACTTTATCACCTCCCTTGCATTACAGTCATATATAATGAAGATCAATTACTCAAAGAAAGATTAAGAGATGGATTTACTACAGAAGGCTTCTGTTATTTTCTGTGGTGGCCAGGCATTAGGCATTTACCTATGACATCACAATAATGACATGGCTTCATAATCTAGCTTGCCTGCACACTATATTCACACATGAGTCTGCACTGTTGTACACTTATTTACAGCTGCACTCTATTCTCCACATGATTTTCTTCTAAAATAGTCTGCATACACAAAATAACACACAAGAATATTGTCAACACAGTACCCATAAACAACGTATAACATGAAAATGCAAGCATTAGACTAACTGTCATTATTAACAGTTAACTGATTCGCCCATCGCTACAAGGCTCCACTCAAGTGCATGCATGATGTATATAAATATAATTTCCATATATAGATGTAGACCTAGAAATATTTGGCTGGTTACAATCCAATAATTTTGTCTTGTCACCAAGAGGTACATGTCTTCTTAAACTTTGACAAATAAAACAAATGTCAATATAAACATTCTGTCTTGGTGTTGGGAGTGTTTCCTTGTATGAAGGAAATCAAGAAAGTATATATAAAAATTCCTATTTGATTTCTCATTCTGTATACAAATTATGCCCACTATTTTTTTTTAATGTGTTAATGATTTAATACAATTGTTATCTAATGCCCACTTACATTGAGGAAGTTGGCTCATAGTCCCACTATTTCTGCTAACCCCCACAGAAGGGATTGACTGAAGTATAAACAGAAGGCAGTTTAGATATAAACAGAAACCTTTTCCAGAACAAAGTCTACCATAAATTTAGAATTCATTATTTTGATAATCCATTATAGTATATACACTATTTAAAAACAGGTGTATAAAATGTAAGTTCACAGAAGTGAACACAGATTTGTCACATTCTTAGGTGCTAGTCTTATAATGAAACTATCACTGGAACTTCATAGAGCTCTCTTAAGTTAGCCATGCTTTCCATAGAGCTCTGTCAGCATGACAACTCTTTACAAAATTGCTTACCTAACAATCTTATGCTTAGTATTTCAGATGGTTTCTGTTTCTGTTCAACAGTTAGCAAATCAGTAAAAATAATTCATTAGACTTTATGTTCTAAGAAATGTTGACTACATGAAATATTTTCATAGGATTATTTTAAACGCAGATTGCCACACATCTCTATGAATGTTGTTTTTGTCTGAGAAATATGTGCTGTACATTGGCATGAAAAAGGTTAGAAAAAAGCAAAGGGAATCCACCCTTTGAGTAATCACAGAGATACAGTTAATAGTACATTTTAAATTCTAACTTTCCAACTTACAAATAGAATGGCTCTATAAAGTGTACATATGTATACCCATGATGAGAAACTTATTGCTTTTAAGTTATAATACACTTCATGATATTTGTGCATACAAGTTCGGTCACAACCAACAAGAGTGGCTAAATTAGTTCCACATTAATTTAAGTTCAATAAATAGTCAATCAACGAAAGTTAGAGCTTAAGGAAGTCTAACCATGCCATAAACAAGATCTACTTGGAGTTAAAGGGTCTTGTTTAGACATTACTGTAATTGATAATATATACGATTACTTCTATCATCAGTTTTGATGACGATTTTGGAATAGGAGGACAAATGCCAGACTGTCCAAAAGATCAGCTCATTCTGTTTAATGGTGGGAGTACTCTGAGTGAGCAGCTGGGTTCCTACTGTCATCTGACCCCATCAGAACTACGTCCAATAGGTTGACTGTTCTCTTTGTCTCCAAGTCATCTCACGGACCAACTAGACATGGTTTCAGAGATCAATACAAATCTATAACTGTGGCCCCTTCAACAACCACACAACCTCCTGCCACTACTTCACCACCTACCTTGCAGCTGCTTCAGTGTGGAGGTGGACTTCGTAAACTCACATCGTTGAGAGGTTCCGTGCAGACTTTGAACTGGCCTAATTCTCCCTATCCTCTCAACACTGTGTCTGACTGGGACATTGAGTGTCCAGTAGGCACCAAGATCAACATCCAGTTTGAAGATAGCTTCCGTGTGGCTGGACGCATGCCTGAATGTACAAAGGACAAGCTTACAATATCTGCTTGTGACGGTTCCAATAATGGCTTTCACTGTCATTTGACAGCCCCTGATCCCTTCTCAACTTCCTGCAATGCAGTCCACATTCGCTCCAAGCAGGATCCCAACGAGGGGTAACCCGTACTGGCTTCAAATTGAACTACAAATGCTTTTAACAATCATCTGATAAAGGCATTTGCATTGTATTTAATAGGTGCAACTAGGAGTCATATTCACCCGTAATATAAAATTGGAAATGCATTATTTTCACCAATAAATCATCTTTCAATTTGTTTCATTCACTGTATGTTAATACAATAATGTTTTATTAAACATATTTACTAGTCAAAGTGAAATGCGGAAGACATGACGACCAAAAAATGTCCAAAGTCGACTACCAAGAGATATCCCAACATCAATGATTGGGAGGTCTACTGATTAAAAGGAGTTGTATTAAATTTATAACCACCATAACTTATCTCCCTCCTCTCTACTGCTACTTTTGGTATTAAATTGTTGATTATTCTGTCAATGTCCATGGGCACATTTTCCATTATCTTTGAAGATATATCTGGCAACATTATGTTCACTCAAAAACTGGAAAACTTCCTATTTTTAGGCTTGTAGAGATCATAACTTGCTATAGTTCAATAAAAAAATATGTGTTTTTTTATATTAGAGAACCCGTTTAATGATATAAGTAAATACTCACCGAACATTGTCAAGTTATGGTGATCAGAAGCGGTGACTCTAGTATTTTATTCACACCTAGTGGTTATTTATACAGTATGTGCAGCAGAATTGTCTCCACTCACATCACTACCAAGTATATTGACAAACAACAGACCCAATTAGAGACATCGTACACAGCCCTTGTCCTGGCATATGATAGGAAGTGAGGTTTTTGAGTGACTTTGATGTCGCTGGATGCATCCTAAGAAAATTGCCTATAGAGTCATTCAACACATTTGAAACAGAATAAACAACAATTTGATATGAAAATTACTAGCGCAGATATAAGAGTAAAAACGTTACGATGTTTGCAAGTTAGTTATGGCTTTGATCAATACCTCCCTAAGTTTTGGCAGTGACTATCTTTACCATCATTACAAGAAGATGCAAAATTTCATATTCATAGAGAACCACTTCACTTTTTATGGCAAATGGAAGAGTCAAGAAAGGGTGCTTGCATGAGCAAGTAAGTTGTCCATTTCTAATCTGGTAGTTTAATTTCTACACACTTCAGAGTTTGAGGGGTAATATCTGCGACCTTGTACTTTGTGTCCCCACGAGTGCAGTAGCACTCCTTATATTGCTTTTTTTTAATGGCGTAAAAGAAGGTTAGAGTTTCCAACCACAAGAGACCTAACAGATACCAACCTTGGCAATTCGCTGCCACCAGAGTCTCTCTCTAACTTCTTCTAGCTAAACCCCAAGCTTGACAAAAGAGTTTTAGATCTTAAGTAGCTTATATTAAAACAACAGTCGAGTAACAGAATATGAAGATAGGATGAGACTGCCAAAGCCTGGACTGCAGAGAGGTATAAATACCCTTGGAGCCAAGCTGTCACAGCTTATGGTGTTGATAACAGTGTGAGAGTAGTAGAATTACTGTACATCCTTACAGGACTTATCTAAGAGTATGAGATGATATCGTGATTGTCTTATGTGTTGATAGTCTGAGATCATGAGTTCTAGCTCTATTTATAAATTCTTGATCTTTGCATGACTGCTCTGCAGATAGTCAGGGCTGAGGCCTGACACAAAACAACAAAAAAGCTTTTCTCAGTTAAAGCTCACTTTGGCAGCTTCTTAATTCATAAACATTGTCTTCAACTGATTAGAGCCCGAAACACATCGAGCATGCACTGAACTTTTCATGAAGTTAGTAAGCAAACGTTGTGAGTACTGCAAAAGCAAACCCATTTCTGGATTCTGCACCATCAGCAAAAAAAAAACATGAGGAAATCGGTCAATAGGTGCTATATACTGAGTAAGTGAACTGCTTGATTATATTTTTTTTTTTTAAGGACAAAAACGTTTTGAATTAGTTTATTTGTTAGGTAGGCTATCTAGTTAGTCTCATCCAACTTAGGTATTGTGTTGCTTTGAAGTTTGGGTTTTTTGAGAGCCAATTGCCAAGTGAGTTATATTTAGAAGGCTGGCTCTTCTAGTTTCCATTTGAGACCCACCACAACATGGTTTTGGTGAGCATCCTCATCACAAACTATTCAGTCTGGCCAAACTTAAAAGCAACATCTGAACGGAGCTACATCATAGGTCCTCAAGTCAGTGCTAGAATTAACAACTAGGATATTCTACGCCAGGGCTAGGGATATGCAAGGTAGCCACAAACTAACCTGGGATACTATGTACTACAGAATGGATGCATGATGTATGCTTATCTATAGTCAATTGAAACGTCATGGTAATGTCCTAAAAAGGGCTGTGGCAGAACTTGACATCACTATCACAGCTACATTATCAGCAGCCAAGTCAGCAACCAGTCTTGCATCTTAACTCGTCCATAAGACTAAAAGGACTCCCTAAATCAACATCACATTTGGCAAAACTGAAAAGATATAGCTACAAATTACAAGATCTGTAAGAGCATGTTGGAAAGCTTATACTTGACATCACAGGTACTTTTTCCCTCCTTCTACCCCTTTCACTCCACCCAGAAAATGTTTACCTGCTAGAGTGAGACCACTGGCTATTTACAATCTACAGCTTTGACAAATAGTTTATTGAGTGTCTCTGTTGAAAACAAGCATATGGATTAATAGTTTCATCAAAGGTCTGTGTATATTATCCGCTTCACTTTTTCTAGTTAAAGAGAACACATAGCTAGCTACATCCCTTCTAGATCAAGTGAGATGAATTCCCACATTATATTGCTTCCATGATTATCACAGCAGCTGCTTGTTGTGGTTGCTGCCTGAGGCAACTAGCCCAAAATAATCCCTGAAGACAACCACAAACTTGGATGCAGCTATATAACTCCAGCATCAAGCTAACTCCAGCATCACTATGCTTATACACTTTTATTTTAGTAGAAAATGTTACTACACATACACAGATTTTGAACTGCGTATAAGTACATATTTCAAGCAATACTCTGGACATAGACTGTTAGCCTTTGTAGCTATATTAGGAAGAACCATGTCAAAGCCTTAGTTACAGCCTAAACAACTGGCTTCAGTTTTACAGTCCCTTGAACTGATGACCTGGTGTTGTCATGGCGAGGATGACTGGCCAAGGGTGCTAATTGGCCCTCAACCACAGCTGAGATAATCAACCACATTACACTTTCTTAGGTTCCCCCTAGACCTAGATACTGACAAGACAAACTACCAAATTGGGCATGGTGGATTGAAAGGGGAACTTTGGTAACTCAAGTGAAAGGTCATAAAGTCGTGCATTAGCATGAAACTTATGGCTACAACTAAAGAAGGAAGAGCTTTTAATTAGAGCAAACTGATCAGGCATGCTGGACTGAGAGGGGTTTGTTCGCTTCCATGTTTGATTTGTTTTGCAGAACACAAGATTGCTATGTAGATAGCAAAACTAGAAATTCCAAAACACTTTCATACAGCTCTAATAACCCATGCCCTCCTTATGTTCACTAGGAATGTTCACAAACTCACTAAATAATAAGATACCACAAAATTGGGACTAGACTGTAAAATTTTACCTGCAATCATGTACTAATAAGGACCAACTCTGGAGGATGGACCTGTCAATATAAAAGAAGGAAAAAAGGAAACGAGAAAGACTCCTCGTAGAGCACACCAACTTACCATTACCAATTGCAGCAGACATTGCACTCATCTTAAATAACTGGCTGTAGTCTCTGTGGGAACAGTCTAGTTTCCTTTCTTCTAAAGCAAGTCATCCAATACAATTGCCTCCAACATTGAAGTGCTGAAACAACCAAACTAACAAGCATAAATATATTCTTTTGTTGGACACTACACTTATCAGTACATGTCATGCCTTGTTACTATAGTTGACTGCACCCATATATACCATATTATCCACTACAATAAAAATAGACCATATATCGCTAGTTTTGTTGACTCTAACCATGTAGTTCAGCTACAGTCTACTTCAAGGACTTGATAACAGGCACAGGAGAACTCCACCAACCAATCAGCTGGTTTTTTGGTAGAAGATCAGTAACAGCTTCTTTGGCTCGTTAAAAGTTGTTCAAAAATAAATGCAACAGCAAAACTAAGCATGGATCATTTCTTCTGCTTGCAACAGTTGATCGGAAGCAACTACTTCATACAATGGAGGGGGAAAATGGTCATGGACAAGTATTACAACATTTAGTGATGAATTGACGTACTGTACACAATTTATGCAAGTTAGAATACAGAGAAACATCAAACATAGACCTAGAGGATGATGAATTTCAAGATTATTTGAAACCTCTACTTTTTATTGCTGATTTAATTACTACCTGGATTCAGGTCATGCATGCATTTTCCAACTAGTAGCAGCTAAAACCATTTTGGCAGCTAAGATGCTGTCAAAGTGAGTCCTAGCTGAGATATAAGCTCTGTTTGGGTTCATCCACCTTTTTAAAAAGTTGATGAAATAAATATAGTGCTCCCTGTTCCCTCCCTCCAGTCAAACAGGGAACAGCAGCATGGTATACATGCATTCACTGTAGAGTCATGTTGAATGTCAGAATTCACACACTGAGTTATCAAATAGTAATAATACAATTCCTCTACATATGCACACACATACAAACTTGTAAATAAGCAGAGACCGTTCTCATGGCAGCCACAATTGGGTGCATTTTTGCTGACCATTTTTATCACCATAATGTAGCACTCCTTCAATAGAGTTAGCATAATCTGCAGGCAATGGCTGATTTAGTGAAGATGGACAAGCTATGTGGCTGTTGGATTTATAATGGTTGGAAGTTCTGTTTTTGTTCAAGTTCAGTTGCTCTCTATGAATGGCTGTGAATTCATCCATCTCTACAAGGCCTCAAGTGCATGCGTGATGTATATAAATATAAATCCCATATGTACATTAATAAGTATGGGATAGTATATAGTTTGAATATTTGGCTGGTTACAATCCAATAATTTGTCATGTCGCCAAGACATATAATATTATGTCTACTTAAACCATGAGAAATAAGGCAAAGTCCTGGATAGACATTTTGACTTTGTGCTGTGAGTGTTTCCTTGTATGAAGGAAATCAAGGAAGTATATATAAAAATTCCTATTTGATCTTGTATATGAAGTGCGCCTACCTTTTATAAATGATTTACTATTCTTCAAGTTGTGGTTATATACTGAATGCCTACTTTGCATTGTGGAAGATAGTCCCTGCTAACCCCAACAGAATGAAGCATAAACAGAAGGCAGTTTAGTGCATAAACAGAAACCTTTTCCAGAACAAAGTCTCCCATAAATTTAGAATTCATTATTATTAATATTAATTATCTTTTGTAGCTCGCTTATTAAAAACAGGTGAATAAAGTTCACAGAAGTGAACACAGATTTGTCACATTCTTAGGTGCTATATAGTCTTATAATGATACTATCACTAACTTCATAGAGCTCTCTTAAGTTAGCCATGCTTTCCATAGAGCTCTGTAACCCTTTATGAAGCTTACCTACAATCTTATGCCTAGTATTTCAGATGGTTTCTGTACAGCAGTCAGCAAATCAGAAAAAAATAATTCATAGACATCATGCAGCACTACGAAAATATGATGAAATGAAATATTTTTATAGATGCAGATTTGCCACACATCTCTAGGACTGTTGTTTTTGCATGAGAAATATGTGCTGTGCTTTAGCATGAAAAAGGTTAGAAAAAAGCAAAGGGAATCCACTCTTTGAGTAATCACAGAGATACAGTTAATATTTCTATCTTACACATAAAATGATTGTACATGTGTATAGCCATGATGAGAAACTTATTGCCCTTCAGTTATAATACACTTCATGATATTTTAAAATCACATCTCAATAATCAACTTCAAATTGTATTCACTCAAAGTTTCAACTACATGCTCTTGCCTTCATCAGAGTTATTGAGAAGGTGATTTTAATGTTATTATGTCAACAGATAGTTCATTGAGAATTCAAGAATGCAAGTTAGGTGGCAGCGAAATCAACAGGACCACTCCCTGACTTTTCAAACAATAACTCACCATAACAACAGCAACCACAACCCACAGTTAATGTATCACTACACCACCACAACCCCAAGGACACACAATGGGCATTGTGACTAATAGACTAGTACTGTTCTACAGCAATATGATTGGCTAGGTATATCAAGGTGTTTGTTTACTTCCCCGACAGGGATAAAGACGCTGGAGTAAGGTCCTAAGTCTAAGTAGAGAGGGCTGAGACTTGGGTCATGGAGATCAGTGGTAGGTACAGTAGGGTGGTTGGTGGAGTAGCCAATAAATCCCTGGAGTACCTAGGCATCGCGGGGTATTCACCCAGAGGTAGCTAACCGCTCGTGCTACAGCAGTACCATTTTCTTATTGAGGAAGAAAGGTTTTAGGCAAGGGTGAAATTTCCCCGACATTAGGTCACAATCAACAGGAGTGGCTAAATTACGAATTTAAGATCAATCAACAAAGGTGAGAGTTTAAGGAAGTCTAAGGATGCTGTAAACAAGATCTACTTGGAGTTAAAGGGTCTCTTTTAGCATAAACACTGTAATTGATAATGTATCCGATTACTTCCATTTCGACATGACATTGAAACTTTATCATGTCCCTTGCATTACAATTACAGTCATATATAGATTACTCAAAGAAAGATTAAGAGATGGATTTAATACAGAAGGCTTCTGTTATTTTCTGTGGGGCCAGGCATTAGGCATGTAACTATGACATCACAATAATGACATGGCATCACCATCTAGCATGCCTCTGTGCACTATATTCACACATGAGTCTGCAAGTAGCATGAAATTTCTCTGTTGGCTGACTGTTGTACACTTATTTACAGCTGCACTCTATTCTCTGTACATGATTTTCTTCTAAAATAGTTTGAGTTAAGTTTTATAGAATTTTAAGAACACTTGATCATATGACAAAACAGTGATTGTCATCCTATGTAGTAGTGTTGCAATAATTGTGGGTGTGTAGCAATAACAAATGATTCATGAATGATTTTCTGTTCCTCTATTGCATGTGACTCTTAATCTTGAAATGAGTATATTTATCAAGAAGTCCATGTATGGGCAATAACCGTGCGTGTAGTGCATAGACACACTTTTGTGGTATCCAGGATGTGATGGGGTTTATAAGGAGGACAAATAGGCATGTTCTTACAAGCCACCCAGACATCATCAACCTTTTCAGCAAGAAAGTGCTACACTCTTCAGGATCTCAAAACAGACTATCTACAATTAATAGAAGGCATGGTTCTTTCCTTTCCAGCCATCATCTGCTTGGTACTGGGAGTATTGTGCATTTCAAAGCTGACCAACTGCGCAGATAATGTCGACCTTCCTGATGAAATGATAGTTGCAGACCCTTCAGCTAAGTCAAGTGAGTTTTGTAGCTTTAACTTCATCACTGTCCTATAGTATCTGTGTTCTCCAACATCCCTAATGCTGTGCTACACTATTAATGTGTGCTTAGTAGCTTTATTATTATAATTATCATGCGTATTGCACACTTCAATTTGTTTAGCATTGTAATTATCATCTTATTTTAAATATTCTCATACACAGATGTTTTTAAACAAGTTCAAGATTACACTCAAATTGTTGAGAATAAAGAAAAGGAGAGAGAAAAAAGAAATGCTGTACTTGGCTCAGAAAATCATTGGACAGGAGGGATAGTTCCTTATGGCATTTCAAACACATTTAGTGGTGAGTCAATCATTCGTGTCTAATAGAATAAAGATTAGGAAGATGAATAATTATAAATGTGTTGTAGAGAGTGAGAGGCGGGTGATCCTCCAATCCATGAAGCACTGGGAAGACTGCACCTGCATACGGTTTAGACCGAGGATTAACAGTGACATCTATTCCGTCATGTTTATGCCAGGAGCTGGGTATGTTACTAAGAAAAATTTGATTTGGAACAGTTTTATAAGGTTTCAAGTAGTTTTTAATATTCAGGTGCCGCTCATTTATCGGTAGAATTCCACAATCCTTCCAGCCGCAAGGGATAAATCTTGGTGTCGGATGTGTTGTCCTACCTGTTGTGGTCCATGAAATAGGACATGCACTAGGCTTCTTCCACGAACAAAGCAGAGAAGACAGAGACAATTATGTCCGTATCATTACCAATAATATCTTGCAAGGATTTGAGAATCAATTCGATAGAGTGACTTCTAACCAGGCAACCACCCTGAATGTGGGCTACGACTATGCCAGCATCATGCACTACAGTTCTACCACCTTTGCTAAACAGGGGACATCATCCATCGTTGCAAATGATCATAATATTCCCATTGGTGGTGCACAGGAATTGAGTCCATTAGATGCAGCCAAGGCTAATCTACTTTATAATTGCAGTAAGTCAACAGCAACCTAAGTGTGTGTGCACATTTAATGTAAGACAATTGAACTTGTTAGAACATGCTTTTATCCATCTTTATAGGTACCAAACCCCTACCTCCACCCAGCATTACTATACCTGCAGAGTCTGTGGTTACCATACCTGATGGAATCTCCTGTGGCAGTGTCACCAAAGTAACTGGCCCAGGAAGAATAACATCTCCACAGTTTCCTTCCAATGTATTCAATGAAGAATGTGCATTTGTATTTGAAGCTGCCGAGGGTTATGGATTATCTATCAGCTTTCCAGAGTTCAGCCTCGACCCAACGTAAGCTAAAATCAAAATCAAACAAAGCAAAGCAATTTAGAATTTGGCATAGACATGGAATAAGTTTTTCTGCCTCTCATGTGTTGAGGCCTTAAGGAAAAATAATGCAATTACTTCTTCTTCACACAGCCCAACGGTAGTCAAAATGGTGACACAAACCAGGAGATAATCTTTTCTTAGCATGTTTTTCTTGGTATAACTCGTTGCAAACAAGTAGTCCTCCCAAAAACATTTTGTTTTTCATGATAATAAACTCATCACATACCATATTCACTCGAATAGAAGTCGCACACCGAATAGAGGTCGCTCTTGAAAGCCGCATTCCGCACACCAAGTTAATTACACCACCGCTCTTGCACACGCGGAGTCGTAAAATCATTAGCTCGCGCGCGATGTTTGATAGACCACGTGTTGCAGAAAATTCTACTTTACAATGGCAGAGACACAATCAATGTACTAGTAAAACAAAAAGGTGTTTTGGTGCATCATTCAAATTGACAGGTGGCATTTGCAGAGCAGCACAGCAACAGAGGCGCAGGCAGAAGATTTGGAGTGAATGAGAAGCTGGTGAGGGACAAGCAAAAAACGGAGCATACCATCCAAGAAGAAGCGGCTTGAAGGGGGAGGTCAGAAAGCAGGACTTCCAAATATGGAAGAGGAGTTGGTGGCATGGTTGGACTCCTTGAGGGCTGAAAATCTCAGGGTAACTCGGTCAGACATTCAAAAGAAAGCCATGGAACTCTGTCAGAATGTGACCCCTACCACATTACAGCCAGTCAGGGGTGGTTAGGCAAATTCATGATGAGAAATGGACTCTCTCTTCGAAGACGGACGACAGTGAGCCAGAGACTCCCTCATGACCTTGTCCCTAAAGTCACTTCCTTCATAATGAAGGTACAACGACTTTGCCACTCCAAATCCTACCCCCTGTCCTCCATTGGAAACATGGATGGAACTCCACTCTGGCTCGACATGCCCGGAGACACCACCATAGCCAGAAGAGGTAAGAGGTCTATCCCCATACGCACCAGGTCACGACAAGGGGAGATTCACTGTCGTCCTTTCAGCCATGGCAGATGGATGCAAGTTGAAACCTTTCGTGATCTTCAAGGGAGTGCGTCCAATTTCAGAGCTTGACAGAATCATGGGTGTCGTCGCACAGCCGCAATGGGTGGATGAATGAGGCACTGACCAAGGACTGGATTGATCGATCATGGGGAACACTCAACTTTGGCAGGAGGCTTTTGGTTTGGGATGCCTACAGGTGCCATTTGATGGAAAATATTAAGACACGGATCGACAAACACACCAACACTGACCTTTGCATCATTCCTGGGGGGTTGACCAGTTTAGTGCAGCCAGCAGATGTCTCCTGGAATAAACCCTTCAAAACAGCATACAAGGAGAAGTACAGCCAATGGATGATGTCAGGGCAGAAGTCTTACACTGCTGCTGGCAATGTGCGTGCTCCAGACAAAACACAATGCTTGAGGTGGGTTAAGGAATGTTGGGATAGCTTGTCTGCCGAGTTAGTCAAGAAATCATTCCGTGCTTGTGGCATCACTGTGAAGGTGGACGGGTCTGAAGATGGGGAAATTGACTGCCTCAAGGACGAAAAAGTAGCAGCTTTATCCCAGCCATTACGCAAGCTACTCGCCAGCTGTTGGGAAGTGACAGGTGGAGAAGATCCATTTGCTTTCCTGGACAAGAGGATGAAGAACAGATCGAACATAATGAACTCATTGTAGATAACATAACAATAGCGATTGGGAACTCTTGCCAGCTAACTACTACCTAGAAATGCAACCACAATTGACGCACACAAATATTGCGTCGGCGGCCTGTCACTGCGCAAGCGCATTGCTTGAAAAGATCGAAGTCGCGACTTATATTCGAGTGAATACGGTGGTATTTAAAGCACACAGAGAAGTCTATCTTTACATTTGAAATTGCTTGAATTGGATACAAAGTTAAGTGTTCTAGTACATATCCAATGTCTTTGATCCACCGTTAAATATGTTTTGAGCAGTATTTCATATAATCCAAGATGCTGTTAGGAATTAATATATGGCTGGCTGGATGAATATTGAATCATAGTTCTTTCACTCGTCTAGAACTGGTTGTACCGAGGATTATATACAGATCTACAGAAGTTCGTCTACATCTTCCAGTGACTTGGTCAGATATGGTGGTTTCACTGACGGGAGAATTTGTAACAGACAAGACTCAAGATTAATTTTTTATGTGACCAGAGAATTGTGACAGTTTACTACCGCACAAATGGCCGAAACATCAGATCTGATGTGAGAGGACTTCAAATTGCTTATGACCTAAGAGGTATACAAGTTTTGCCTTATTCTTTGCACTTGCTTGCATATTATCATAGAACAACAGAACAATATTGATTGAGTTGTCTTGAATAATAAGATGCTGTTTTACTTTGTCGAACTTTAGATATCGATGAATGCCAGAATAACCTGCGTACAGGTCGCTGTCACTCGTGTACAAACTTACCCGGATCCTTTCAGTGCAACTGTCGTGATGGCTATTATCACTCATTCGCTGCTAACACCTGTTTTGGTATATATGTAAAGTCACATAATGCAATAGTGACTGTTTAGAAAAAGTAAAAGTCACTTAACTTAACGTGTTGGGTTAATTCCATGTGTGACTAAAAAAATTTAACATGTAGATGTGAATGAGTGTGCATTTGGTAATGGAGGATGTGCCAACACCTGCACTAACTTGGGAGGGTCATACAGATGCTCTTGCAACAATGGCCTCTTCCTGCAAGCAGATGGACTAAGCTGTGGACCAACACCTCCATGTAAGAGAAATAAAGATTAGCTGATGTCAATTTTGGTGAGCTAATTTACAATTCTTCATAATTGAGAATAGCCAGTTTGTTGAAAATCACAGAATAATTATGTTCTAGTAACTGACTTTGTCAATTTATTTGGTAAGGGATCAGTTTCAGATGTTTACTTCCACTATGAGATGTGATGGTCTTAATAATTAACTGAATTATTACTTTATCCACAGCTTCCATTCCTCAAAACCCGACTCCAGGAACTATTATACCCAAACATCAGCCATCTCTTATCCCATCGACAACCATGCCACCTCCAGTAACCACAACTCCACTTCCCGTGTGTGGTGGGAAACTGACTGAATCCTCTGGTGACTTCAATACACCAAACTGGCCATTGACTTACCCTCTCAATTTTAACTGTGTGTGGAACATTGTTTTAAATGAACCCATTGCCATCATTGAAATCAGTTTTGATGACGATTTTGGAATAGGAGGACAAATGCCAGACTGTCCAAAAGATCAGCTCATTCTGTTTAATGGTGGGAGTACTCTGAGTGAGCAGCTGGGTTCCTACTGTCACCTGACCAGGCCTGGCCCCATCAGAACTACGTCCAATAGGTTGACTGTTCTCTTTGTCTCCAAGTCATCTCACATACCAACTAGACATGGTTTCAGAGCTCAATACAAATCTATAACTGTGGCCCCTTCAACAACCACACAACCTCCTGCCACTACTTCAACTCCAATACCTCCAGCCACTACCTCAGCTCCAATCACTTTACCTCCTGCCACTACTTCAGCTCCAATACCTCCAGCCACTACCTCAGCTCCAATCACTTTACCTCCTGCCACTACTTCAGCTCCAATACCTCCAGCCACTACCTCAGCTCCAATCACTTTACCTCCTGCCACTCCAATCACTTTACTCCTGCCACTACTTCACCACCTACCTTGCAGCTGCCTCAGTGTGGAGGTGGACTTCGTTAACTCACATCATTGAGAGGTTCCGTGCAGATTTTGAACTGGCCCAATTCTCCCAATCTTCTCAACACTGTGTGTGATTGGGACATTGAGTGTCCAATAGGGACCAAGATCAACATCCAGTTTGAAGATAGCTTCCGTGTGGCTGGACGCATGCCTGAGTGTACAAAGGACAAGCTTACAATATCTGCTTGTGACGGTTCCAATAATGGCTTTCATTGTCATTTGACAGCCCCTAATCCCTTCTCAACTTCCTGCCATGCAGTCCACATTCGCTTCCAAGCAGGATCCCAACGAGGAACAACCCGTACTGGCTTCAAATTGAACTACAAATGCTTTTAACAATCATCTGATAAAGGCTTATTTAATAGGTACAACTAGGAGTCATATTAACCCGTAATATAAAATTGGAAATGCATTATTTTCACCAATAAATCATCTTTCAATTTGTTTCATTTCATTATGTTAATACAATAATGTTTTATTAAACATATTTAATAGTCAAAGTGAAATGCGGAAGACATGACGATCAAAAAATGTCCAAAGTCGTCTTCCAAGGGGTATATATCCCAACATCAATGATTGGGAGGCCTACTGATTAAAAGGAGTTGTATTAAATTTATAACCACCATAAATTATCTTCCTCCTCTCTACTGCTACTTTGGATATTAATTAAATTGTAGATTATCAATGTCCATGGGCACATTTTCCATTATCTTTTGAAGATATATCTGGCAACATTATGTTCACTCAAAAACTGCAGAACTTCCTATTTTTAGGCTTGTAGAGATCATAACTTGCTACAGTTCAATTAAAAAATAGATTAGAGTACTTGTAATGATATAAGTAAATACTCACAGAGCATTGTCAAGTTATGGTGATCAGAATCGGTGACTCTAGTATTTTATTCACATCTAGTAGGTATTTATACAGTATGTTCACCAGATTTGGCTCCACTCACATCACTACCAAGTATTTTGACAAACCACAGACTCAATTAGAGAACTCGTACACAGCACTTGTCCTGGCATATGATAGGAATTGAAGTTTTTGAGGGACCTTGATATCGCTGGATGCATCCTAAGAAAATTGCCTATAGAGTCATTCAACACATCATTTGAAACACAGAATATTCAACAATTTGATATGAAAAATACTAGTGCAGATATAAGATTAAATGTTTGCAAGTTAGTTATGGCCTAGCTCCCTTGGCCTAAGTTTTGGCAGGGAGTACCTTTACCATCTTTACAAGAAGATGCAAAATTGCATATTCATAGAGAGAACCTCTTCACTTTGTATGGCAAATGGAAGAGTCGAGTAAAGGTTGCTTGCGTGAGCAAGTAAGTTGTCCATTTCTAATCTGTGGGGGTTTAATTTCTACACACTTCAGATTTTGAAAGGTAATATGTGCAACTTTGTACTTTCGGTCCACACGAGTGAAGTAGCACTCCTTATTTTTAAATGGCGTCCAAAAATAAAACAACAAAAAAAGGCTTTTCTCAGCTAAAGCTACTTTGACAAGCTTCTTAATTCATAAACTTAGTCTTCAGCTGATTAGAAGCAAAAAAACATCGAGCATGCACTAAACCTTTCCTGAAGGTAGTAAGCATATCGTGAGTACCGCAGCAACAAGCCTTTTTCTGGATTCTGCACGTAAACAAAAAAAAACACCAGGAAATCGGGAAAGAGTTGCTATACGGAGTAAGTGAAGTTCTTGATTTATTTTTATTTTTTTAAGGACAAAAAAAAATTTTAATGGAATTATTAGGTTAGCTATCTAGTTAGTCCTATTAGTCACATAACTTAGGCATTGAGTTGCTTTCAAGTTTGGGTTGTTTTCTAGCCAATTGCCTAGTGAGTGTTCATTTGGGAGGCTAAGTATTCTAGTTTCCATTTAGCACCCATCACCACAACATGGCTTTGGTGAGCATTCCTCATCGCAAACTACTCAGTCTGGCAATACTATCCGCAGGGAGCTACGTCATAGGTCCTCAAGTAAGTAGAATTGAGAACTAGGATATTCTAGACTAAAACGAAACCTTAAATTATTATCACATTTGAAAAACTGAGTAAACAAATAACAAGATCTGTAAGAGCAAGGTGGAAAGTACATGATTTCTTAAATACTTGACATCACAGACACTTTTTCCTCTTTCTCTCTTTTCACTCAAGCCCAAAAATGTTTACCATGCTTGACCACTGGCTATTTACAGTATATAGCTGTGACATATAGTTTATTGACTATATCTGTTGAAAACAAGCATATGAATAATTATCTAACAGTTTCATCAATGGTCTGTGGATATTATCCAGTTTACTTTTTCTAGTTAAAGTGAACCCATAGCTAGCTACATTCCTTCTAGAAATCAAGTTAGATGAATTCCCACATTATAATTGGTGAATTGATTATTTCAGCAGCTGCTCATTTTGGTTGTTGCCTCATGTAACTAACCAAAAATCTGGATTCATCCCTGCCTAAATAAATGAAGACATCCCACGCAGCTAACTCCAGCATTAGTACACTTATACACCTTATTTTAGTACAAAACATGACTGTACATAACAGATTTTGAACTGCATATAACATAATTATAATGAAGTGCGTGGAATACTCTAGACATGCACTTGTTAGCCTTTGTAGATATATTAGGAAGAACCATGTCAAAGCCTTAGTTGCAGCCTAAACAACTCACTTCAGTCCCTTGCTGACCTGGTGTTGTCATGGTGAGGATGACTGTGATGGGAAAACCCTTCTGCTAGGAAAGCTACTTGATTTCCTACAGATCCGCTCTCCACACCCGCCACCAACTTAGATTCTAGTCTCACACCAAAACCCACAGTTAGTCGAAATCAATCCACTTCCCGGATTGTATTACCCCTTACGAAAAGGACTGGTATATTTGGACAATAGTAAACTTACTACAACAAGACCATATATACAAATAAGACGCTCAGACGATAATACTCTAGCGATAAAACTTTTCTCAATCTTCTCTAAACTACAACAGTTCAGTCTCTAGGACACTGTCCTTCGCAACCAATCAGAATCCTTGTACGTCACCCATTTCCAGGGTACGCCCTTTCAGGGTTTCCACTTCCGGATTCTGCGGTCGTGTCAGCTTGCGCCTTCCCAGACCTCCGGCGCTCCCCCAAGGTCGCGTCCAGCAGCACATCACCAACCACCCGTTCCATGTCCTCCCCCCTCACTTCAAGCAGTGGCTCTGTCTCTGTCTTCAGGCCCAGCCTCGGGGAGGAAGCAGTCACGGACAAAGGAGAGAGATTCCCTGACACTCCCTCCACCTTAGCTCGGGTCTCGACTTAACCAGTCGGCGTTCGCATTCGCCGTTCCAGCTCGATGGGTCACACTAAAATCATATGGCTGTAGAGCCAAAGCCCATCTGGCCAGCCTCCCATGACTATCCTTCATGGTTGCCAGGTAAGTTAATGGATCATGGTCGGTCTCCACCTTGAACTTGTATCCTTCAATATATGTTCGAAAATGTTTGATACCAGTTACGATGGCTAACGCCTCTCTTTCAATAGCAGAGTATTTTTGTTCCCGTGGCAACAACTTGCGGGATCCATAGGCTACTGGATGTTCGGTTCCATCTTCCTCTCGCTGGCTCAACACATAACCAAGTCCCGTGGCTGAAGCATCAGTTTGGATGATGAACATCCTCTCCCAGTTTGGGGACGTCAGTACCGGTTTACTGGTAAGGGCACCTTTCAATAACTGAAATGCCTTCTCGCATTCTTCCGTCCATGTCACTTTATTTTCTTTGTTCTTCCTGGTCAATTCTGTGAGGGGGTTGGCAATCGTGGAGAAGCCCGGTATGAATCGGCGGTAGTATCCGCACAGGCCAAGAAACGCTCTCACTTGTTTCTTGGTCTGCGGCTGCTGATAATTCTTCACTGCTTCAATCTTGCATTCCATCGGCTTGATGACTCCTCCTCCCACCACGTGACCCAGGTATACACAACTGTTTACTCCCATACTGCACTTGCTCTCTTTAATGTGTAGGCCAGCCGCTCGTAGCTTGCCAAACACAATGTTGAGGTGCCGAAGATGCTCCTCCCATGTCTCACTGTGGATCAAGATGTCATCCAAGTAAGCAGTCGTAAACTCATGGAGGCCGTGCAAAACCTGGTCCATCAGGCGCTGGAATGTCGACGGTGCCGTGACCAACCCGAAGGGCATGGTCAGAAACTGATATTTGCCATGGGGTGTGACAAACGCCGTCTTTTCCCTGCTTTCCTTTGCCAGGGGCACCTGATAGTACCCCTTCGATAAATCCAGCGTCGTGATGAACCTTGATCCTCCAATCTCGTTGATAAGTGTTTCTATGTTTGGTAATGGGTAAGGATCTCCTCGGGTGATGTTGTTTATCTTGCGATAATCTACGCACATTCTTATCTTGCCATCTTTCTTTTTTACTAGGACGATGGGCGCTGCCCAGGGGCTCTTGGATGGTTCGATAATCTGTTGTTGTAACAATGTCTTGATCTCTTCACGCAAGGCTTCTTCAGACTTGTGGGCCAACTTGTAAGGGGGCAACCGAATCGGAAATGCGTCTCCCGTTGGTATCTCGTGCTCTACCAATGACGTCCTGCCAGGCTCGTCCTGGATGACGTCCTGAAATGTTTCCTTTAATGCAGTGAGTTGGTCCCGTTGGAGGAGGGTTAGAGAGTCCTCCTTTATTCGGTCATTCGTGTCGTATGCGTCGTCTTCCTCTTCTAGGGCCAAGAACACTGCAGGGGTAGGGGAAGCCCACTCCTTCATGGCATTGACATGGAAGGTCTTAATCTTCCTCCCGGTGTCCACCCTGTAGGTCACTTCCGTCACTTTCTCTGTGATGATGAAGGGACCCTGCCACTCGTTCAACAGTTTGTTCATTTTCCGAGGTCAAAACACCAGCACATAGTCGCCCACGAGGAACTCTCTCAATACTGCTTTCCGATCGTGGTACCTTTTCTGTGTCTGTTTTTCCTTTTCCTCTTTCTCTCTCGCCATTTCCCGAACCATTTCGGTGTTGGCTCGCATCACTTGCATATAGCGTGTCAAGTTCATCTCACTGACTTTTTCTTTCCCTTTCCAATAGCTTGCTAGGTCATCTAATGGTAACTTCATCTCCCTCCCGAACAGAAGGTGGAATGGAGAGAATCCTGTCGTCTTATGGACGGTGCCCCGATACGACCATAGGACAAACGGCAGACACTTGTCCCATTCGACTTGGGGATCTTGTGTGAGTTTCCGCAGAAGATACTTGAGTGTGTGGTTGAATCTCTCCACCATTCCATCCGTTTCCGGGTGATAGGGGGAGGTTCGCATCTGCCGGATGCCAGTTGCTTGACAATACTGTCGGACAACTTCTGATCTGAAGTTAGACCCATTGTCCGTGAGTAACTCTCTGGGTGCTCCCAGTCTCGCAGTGACATCTATGAGACAGTTAACCACAGTCTCCGCTGTTGCATCCTTGAGTGGGAATGCCTCCGGCCACCTTGTGCTGTAGTCCATGAGGACCAGGATGTATTTGTTTCCAGACCGTGTTCGCTTAAGGGGACCAAATATGTCCATGGCCACTCGCTGGAAAGGCTCTTGCATGATGGGTAAGGAGTGCAAGGGTGCTTTCGTCACCACCGCAGGACCAGCCTTCTGACAGATTGGACACGATCTGCACAATTCTCTGACATCTCTGGCGATGCCTGGCCAGTCGAAACGCCTCCGTATGGTCTCGAGTGTCCTCTCTCGACCGAAATGTCCCGCAATCGGAGCATTGTGAGCCATCTGCAATACTCTTGTTCTGCCTACTCGTGGTACCATCACTAGGTCCTTCCCATTGGAATGGTATGGTTTCCTCATCAGTACTTTGTCCTTCCAAAAGTAAGAACTACTTCTCTTCTTTGTTTTATTTCTTATGTTCTCCAATGTAGGATCCTCGCACTGTAACTTTTGGAGTTGGTTCGGAGTGATGGTCTCGAATACTTTAGCCTCCACTTCAGCTCCGACAGTTTCTTCCTCATTGTTGTGCAGGTCCTCCAGGTCGGGTTGGGTATTAATTTCAAATTCCTCCTCAACCTCTTTCTCGTTTTCCTCCGCTTCATCTCCAATGTCACTGGACTCGAGAGGGTGGATCACTGGTCCATCCCGGTCTTGTTGGATGGCAGCATCCTCTTCGACTTGAGTTTGTGCCCGTCGTTGGGCTCGGGTCGTCACCAATACAGACTCAGTCATTGGTGGTTGGGTAAGGGTCGTCACTGCTCCAGACTCCCAATTAATGGTTGGGTAAGGGTCGTCACTACTTCAGACTCAGTGGCTTTGGATGTGGGTGGGGTTGACTCCATTTCCTCTCGGATGTCGGTTTCCAACGCTTCCTCCACATACTTCCTAAACCTCGGAATGTGTACCATTGACTTGGTGCACCCGGTATCGATGAGAGCGGTTACAGGTTGTCCATTCACCCTGACCAACTTCGTCCATTTCTGGCTTTGTCGTTCCCGTATTAGACTAACCGAGTGTGCACCTTCACTCTTGATTACGTCCAATCGTACTCTGCAGTACTTCTGCATGTGGCCTTTCTTTCCACACCTGTAGCACGTTACCAGCTTCATATCTCGGTAAGGGGTAGTCTGACCATCCTTTTCCGTGCTCAGTTGCAGCTGCTTGGTTTGTGGGATCGTAGTGCGAGTCGGGGTGTCTTTCTTCGGTGGGTGGAACCGGTCTCGCTGTTCGGATCGCTTTGCATCGACTTCCTTTCTTTGGTTTCCGATGAACCTGACTACAGTCTTAGTCAGTTCATCATAGCCTTGAGGATTCAAATTCCTCATCTGAGTTTGAAGCCATCTTGGGAGTTTTTGTAATGCCAATTCATATAGCACCACCTTTGCAACATCCTCATCTGTCGAGGTCACCCATTGAGAAAAAGACTGCTTGAATGATCTCATCCAAGCATCGGGGTTGTTCATATCGAAGGTGGTCTCAAAAACTCTTCGTCTGTATGTTTCCTCGGAGATGTGGTAAGTTTCCAAAAGGATACGTTTCACTTCTTCGTAATCCGCCTGGTCTCCGGCAGGTAAGGCATTCACCGGTGTTAGTCCCTGTCCTGACAAGGAACTCCTTAGGTATACACTCCATAGGTGCTCGGGCCAGGCTGCTGCTCGGGCTGTCACTTCGAAGGATCCTAGATAGGCACCCATATCATCCGTGCCTTCGAGGAATTTCTGTACTGTCAGCCTTGGTGGTTGGGGAGGTAGAGCCGGAACAACCACTGCTGGAGCAGGTTGTCTGGCATCCACCAATAACTGTGCCCAATGTTGTTGCTGTTGGGCTTGTAGCCTTCTGTCCTCTGCCCGATCCAGCAACAACTGTTGGCGATCTTCCTCTCGTCTCTGGTCCTCCCTTCTTACTCGGTTTGCCTCCGTTTCCAGCCAGGTAGTCATGAAGCGAGTAAGAGGTGGTTCTTCCTCTTCGCCTCTCAGTAGGACGGGTGGATCAGCTGGAGTTTGTCGTCCTTCGAGTTGACTAGCTTGACTCCTCAGAATTCGATCCTCCCCTGCCCGCTGTCTATGTTGTTGACGTTCTTCTGACATGATGTTCGAGCCGAGTAGATAATCAAACAGGAAACTAATTTGTTCACAACAAAAAATGCCAACTAATACAAAAACAACTTAAATATACGTGCACCCGAAGGCAAAAAACCACTCAAAATTCCTACTTCAGGGTCTGGTTTCACAGGTCCCAAGGTATAAATAACCTGGACCGTTTCCCTGTCTAACACTACGCTATCAACTCTGGTAGCTATATAGCAGTGTAGACAATTCCTGTCAACAGCAACACAATTGCTCAACAGTGTTCCCCACCAGAACCTCTCACCTTAGGTCTGGTACAATTGGTAAGTACTGACCTCTCACCTTAGGTCACAAACACAACTAAGAATTCTCTTAGTTAACCCAAGAAACCTCTCTCTCAGGCTATCTAGTCACTGGACACTACCTCTCACTTAGATAGCTGCCAACAACTACTCAGACAGATCTCAAGCAATGCACTGTACACCAGGCCTCTCACTTGAAAATCCTCACCGCTGCCACCACTGTGATGGGAAAACCCTTCTGCTAGGAAAGCTACTTGATTTCCTACAGATCCGCTCTCCACACCCGCCACCAACTTAGATTCTAGTCTCACACCAAAACCCACAGTTAGTCGAAATCAATCCACTTCCCGGATTGTATTACCCCTTACGAAAAGGACTGGTATATTTGGACAATAGTAAACTTACTACAACAAGACCATATATACAAATAAGACGCTCAGACGATAATACTCTAGCGATACAACTTTTCTCAATCTTCTCTAAACTACAACAGTTCAGTCTCTAGGACACTGTCCTTCGCAACCAATCAGAATCCTTGTACATCACCCGTTTCCAGGGTACGCCCTTTCAGGGTTTCCACTTCCGGATTCTGCGGTCGTGTCAGCTTGCGCCTTCCCAGACCTCCGGCGCTCCCCCAAGGTCACGTCCAGCAGCACATCACCAACCACCCGTTCCATGTCCTCCCCTCTCACTTCACGCAGTGGCTCTGTCTCTGTCTTCAGGCCCAGCCTCGGGGAGGAAGCAGTCACGGACAAAGGAGAGAGATTCCCTGACAATGACATTATGACCACCAGATGATAAAGACTCATATAGTAGTTGCCTAGGGTTTTAAGTAGCCCTAAACCACAGCTGAGATAATCAACCTTTCTTCTAAGCAAGTCACAATTGCATCCCCACCATTGAAGTGCTGAAACAACCAAACTAACAAGCATAAATAAATTCTTTTGTTGGACACTACACATATCAGTACACATATCATGACTTCTTACTATACTTGACTGCATCCATGTATATATATTATCCACTACAATAAAAATAGCACTACCATATATCGCTGCTTTTGTTGAATCTAACCATGTAGTTCAGCTACAGTCCATTTCAAGGACTTGGTAACAGGCACTGGAGAACTCCACCAACCAAACAGCTGGTTTTTTGGTAGAAAATCAGTAACAGCCTCTTTGGCTTGTTAATAGTTGCTCAAAAATAAATGCAACAGTAAAACCAAGCATGGATCATTTGTTCTGCTTGCAATATTCAGTGTATCGTAAGAAACAACTTTATTACATGGAGGAAAAAAAGTAGTTATAGACAAGCATTACAACATTTAATTGACATACTGTATGCAAGTTGGAATACAGAGATACATGAAACGTAGACCTTGAGGATGAATTTCAAGCTTGTTTGAAACTTTCTACTTTTTAGCTGCTGATTAGCTTACTACATTAATGAAGGAGATTCAGGTCATGCAGGCATGTTGGAATTAGTAGCAGCTAAAACCATTTTGGCAGCTAAGATGCTGTCGATGTGAGTATTAGCTGAGATATGAACTCTGTTTTGGTTCATCCACCTTTTTTAAAAAGTTGATTAAATAAAGTACTTCCTGTTCCCTCCCTCCAGTCAAACAGGGAACAGTAGCATGGTATACATGCATTCACTGTAGAATTATGTTGAATGTCAGAATTCACACACTGAGTTATCAAATAGTAATACAGTGTAATACAATTCCTCTACATATGCACACACATACAAACTTGTAAATAATCAGAGACAGTTCTCATGGCAGCCATCTTTTCAGGTGAATCAGGTGCACTTTTGCTTACCATTCATATCACCATATGTCATGTAATGCTACTTATAGCAGGGGCGGATCCAGGGGGGGGGGTTAGGGGGCTCAAGCCCCCCCCCCCCCCTTATATCCCCTCCCCCCCCCCCCCCCTTTTTTTTTAATGCTGCACACACACCGAAAGTAAGAGAACGTGCCGTGATGGTGTTTCTGGCTGTGCCACAAAGCGACTTAAACAGTGTGGAATAAAAGAGTACTTTTCCGAGGACAAGGTAAGTGGTCAGCTATAGCTAGGTGGCTAGATTAGCTACGCTAAGCCTAAAGCCATCTTGAAATAGTTAGCCTAATTTTCCAGTTTCTGTACTATGTAGCTAGCTAGCTATTAGCCTGCTGCAACATCTAGCTTAGCTAGTACTGTACCAGTAAAGCTGTCTATGGGAATGCAAGTGGAAAGGGGAACGCGAACTGGCTCTGATGCTAGGACAAACTTTACTTCACACTGATCATGCCTAATTTCATACTTTACCAGTTACTTCCGTCAGTCAGTGTGTTACGTTTTCTCAAGACTTCTCTTAAAAGTACGATATCTCGGGAGCGCACTTGCAATGCTACTTACTAGGTCACCGGTTGCCATCTAGACAAGCCCTGACGGCAGTTTTTCCCTCTATGGAAAACCACAAGCATCCAAACTGCTAGATGCTGCTGCAAAAGTGGCAATTTCGGCCTCTAGCCAACTGTTTCTTGCGAGACTTGGAACTCTTCTCGACCATTGTTTTAACTATACATATATTCACTATTTATTATTGTGCTGTCATTATTTGTTTACTGTCTCACAAGCCCTTGCCAAGCCCCTTCTCTAGGTACTTCCTAGAACCAGGACTCCTTGTGTTCTGGGGTCATGATACATTACTGCTGCTGTGCTTTATTTGTATAATAAATTTGGTTTTCACACCACAAAGACCAGAAGAAGTGGTACCTGAAATGATTTAATAGTATATAATAATAATGTTAAAATTTACCATCTACAGTACATAATGTTTTAATGGTAAATGTGTTTACATTTACCCTAGCTATTTGCTATCAATATACTGAATATGACATGGTAGGCCACTACGGTGGGTAGGTTTTATAGGGCTTTTGAGGGCACAGGACTGAGGTTAGCCATACATGTTGGAGAAAATATACAGCATATATATCATTCACAACTGAAAGAGTGATCATGAGAAAGTGTGGGTGGTCATGCAAACTGCAATAGATAATTTTTCAATTTAACCAGAAGTGAAGCCCCCCCCTTAATAAAATCCTGGATCCGCCCCTGTATAGAGTTAGTATAATCTACAGGCAGTGGCAGATGATCAAGCTAGTGGCTGTTGGATTTGTGATGGTTTGAAGTTGTTCCAGTCCTGTTTCTCTCTATGAATGACTGTGAACTCATCCATCTCTACTAGGCTCCACTGCATGCATGATGTATATAAATATAAATCCCATATGCACATTAATAAGTATGGGATAGTTCTATCTATCTATCTATCTTGTCTATCTATCTGTCTATCTATCTATCCATCTACATAGTTTGAATATTTGACTGGTTACAATCCAATAATTTAATCATGTCACCAAGAGATATATGTATTTTTAAAGCATGACAAATACGACAAAGTTCAATATAAACATTTTGTCTTTGTGTTGGAAGTATTTCCTTATATGAAGAAAATCAAGGTCTTATTTACATAAAAATTCCTATTAATTTTGATCTCTCATTCTATACAAGTTACGCCTACTTGGGGGGAAAATGTGATGATTTATTGTTCAAGTTGTGGTTATCTAATGCTTACTTGCATTGTGGAAGTTGGTTCATAGTACCACCATTTCCTGCTAACCCCAATAGAATGAAGTATAAACAGAAGGAAGTTTAGTGCATGAACAGAATCCTTTTCCAGAACAAAGTCTACCATAAATTTACAATTCTTTACTATTGATAATCTTTTGTAGCATGCTTTTTAAAAACAGCTGTATAAAATGTAAGTTCACAGAAGTGAACACAGATTTGTCACATTCTTAGATGCTAGTCTTGTAATGAAACTATCACTGGAACTTCATAGAGCTCTCTTAGTTAGCCATGCTAGCTCAGTAAGCACGACAACCCTTTATGAAGCCTACCTAACAATCTCATGCTTAGTATTTCAGATGGTTTCTGTTCAGCAGTCAGCAAATCAGTAAAAATGATTCACAGATGTCATGATCTATGAAAATATGATGTCATGAAATATTTTTATAGATGCAGATTTGCCACACATCTCTATGAATGTTGTTTTTCTATGAGAAATGTGTGCTGTACAGTGGCATAGAAAAAAGCAAAGGGAATCCACCCTTTTAGTAATCACCGAGATACAGTTAATAGTATATTTTCAATTCTAACTTTCTATCTTACAGATAAAATGATTGTACATGTGTATACCCATGATGAGAAACTTATTGCTCTTCAGTTATAATACATTACATGATATTTGTGCATACATGTTAAGTCACAAATAACAAGTGTGACTAAATGAATTCCACGTATATTTCAGATCAATAAATAATCAATCAACTAAGGTCAGAGTTTAAGGAAGTCTAACATGCTGTAAACAAGATTTACTTGGAGTTAAAGGGATTTTTTAGCATTGAAGCATTACTATAATTGGTCGATTACTGACATTGAAACTTCTATAGCTTTATTGACTCCCTTGTGACAGCCATGACAGAGTGAAGATTGCTTACACAAAGAAAGATTAAAGGACCAATTTACTACAGAAGTTGTCTGTTACATTCTGTTGTGGCCAGGTATTAGGCATGTGACTATATATCACATCACAATAATGATGACATGGCTTCATCATCTATCATGCCTGCACTGTACACTATATTCATTCATGAGTCTGCAAGTAGCATGAAATTTCTCTGTTGGCTGACTGTTGAATACTTATATTTACAGCTGCACTCTATTCTCTACATGATTTTCTTCTAAGTTAAGTTTTCTAAAATTCAGAAATCATTGTCACACAACAAAACAGTGATTGTTATCCTATGTAGTAATGTTGCAGTAATTCTGGGTGTGCAATAATGAGCAGCAATAATAAAATTAATGATCCATGAATGGATTTTCTGAGACAAAGTGAACAGTATATTTTTTATTGCATTTAAAATCTTAAATTTTAATTTGACATCTTACACATAGAATGGTTGTGTATAGTGTACATGTACCCTCAGCTACTACTTTTTGCTTTTCAGTTTTCTCTATGATATTTGTGTATGCATGTAGCTCACAGCCAACAATAGAGCTAAATTTGTTATATAAAATAACTACTCATCAAAATCTAATAGATATTTTCCAAAGTATATACGTATTGTTAAACTGAATAGTAAGCACTTGATCTATGATGAGCTGGTTTACAATTTCTTAGTAAAAACACACAAGAACATTGTCAACACAGTACCCATAAACAACTTCTCATGCAAGCAGCAAGCATCACACTCACTGTCATTATGAACAGTTAACTGGTTCGCCCATCTCTAGAAGGCTCCACTCAAGTGCATGCATGATGTATATAAATATAATTCTCATATATAGAGTAATAAGTATGTAGACCTGAAATATTTGGCTGGTTACAATCCAATAATTTTATCATGTCACCAAGAAATACATGTTTCTTAAACCTTGACAAATGAGGTTGGCCTGCACATCTCTTTGCATTTTTGACCACAATTTGAGAATTTGACTCTTGTCGGTATGTATATTGTGAACTTTGCAACTCATGGGACGGATTCAGATTGCAATGCATCATTACCAACAAACTACACTATAATTATAGCTACATTAGAGCCCATCTAATGCAAACAATTTGCTAGGATGCTGCTTCTAGCACTAATCTATTTGAAAAACATTGCAGTTGCTGAAATGGTGTGATTTACAAGTCATCATTGACTGGTTCATTGGTTCTCCCCCCCCCCCCCCCCCCCCCCTTTTTAAAGCCCAAAAGGGGTTTTGGGGAGTATTGTTGGGGGGTTCAACAATCAGCACTCGGGGGGGATTATGTCCCTAATTCTTATTTTGTGCTCCTCCACTAGATATTTTATATTAAATTGCCAACGATAGCACACATAACCCTACAAGACAGCATTACCAACTAACTAGCTACATGAGAGCTTACTTAGTGCAACAGTTGTCTAGCAAGGCTACTTCTAGCCCTACTCTATTGGAAAAGCACCATAGTTGCTGAAGTGATGAGATTTATCAAGGTTAGTGTTACCTTCCACTATTTCGGCATTTTTTTAACTTACTCACTTGTCTTTGCCTGCTAGATATTTAATCCTTTACTGGTTGCCACTGCCTATATAATATAAGGAACTGTATGCACTCAACATTGGATGTCGTAACTGCATGCACCCAGTAGACTATTGATAATTGACATAAAATGGCCGAACATATGGATATGACAATTAAAATTGTTGGTTCTCAGTGGTTTGTGGGATATATAGCTATCCCGATCATGGCAACTTTGAATTTGATAGCAGGGTGCCGATTTAGGCTCTTCCGTCCTGGACAATTAAGACTGCTTGAACATGATTACTTTTGGTTTGATGAGGTGGGTGAATGGGAAAAAAGGCTGATGATCACAACTGCAGGCATTAATGATCTCTTCCGTCCCTTTCTACTGTTTCTGGAAAACCTTCCACCAAGGATAGCTGTACAGGCACCCAAGATTACTTGAAATCACTCTTGAGAAAGGAGGCACTCTAGGATAGCTTTGTCTGTTGACGTTTTGTTGTAGACATATGCAACATATTGTAGCAAAGTGAAGCTTTTGTTTGCTTATCTAAATGGAGTTGATTCTCACACCATACTGCAGCTTGTTTATTTTTTTAAATCGATTTTTTTTTTACCACACCCACAAATATAGTCAGCAGTTGACCGACTGACCGCCAATTATATTTGTGGTTTGTTGTATTTTTAGCTGTAACTTAATAAATTTCTCAGAATAAAAATACAGTAAGTTACAGTTTGGTTATAAGAATCAGCTCTGTTGAATAAACGAGCAAAAGCTGAAACAATGGGAACGATTTCTGTTAAGCATAGGTGCTTGTGCTGCTTTTCACTGAAGGACTTCTGGAAACAGCTATTCAAGAAAGCATTTACGATCGTCAGCCATTAAAAAAAAAACATTTAAACTATTTAAAATCAGTAGAGCAACTCGGCATGTACACACTGAGAATGGGCATTTAATACAAATTCTTCAATCTGATGATGTCCAAATTGGCATCATAGGTGTTTAATAGTCAAGAAGTACTTTTGCTGATATTTGATGAATATGCATGCACATTATTCTGTAGATACCCGTGCCTAATAAGGCAGTAGTTACAGTGCTGCTGCACTTCCTTGATGAGTTACCCATTTCTAAAATAGCCATCATGAAGTTTGGCATCATGTTTAGTGTGTACATGTACCGGACTAACCATTAGCACCCACACTCGGACTTCACCTTCCAAGTCACTCAGAGCACTACATGTAAGAAATCCAATCACGTACCGCCGAGGATCTTTTATTAGTGGTTGTGGTATTTTCCTGTAGTGCTGATATAGGTGTACAGTGTTAGGATTTTTGTATTAGGTAAGGCATCAACTTTCTCCTAGTCAATTATTACCCAACATCGATAACGAGCTGTTGATGGAAAACCTCATTCCTATTTCAATGATATTCAAACACTTCACATTGTGCACACTTGTTCCACTGCATTCTAATTCAAGGAATATATCAGGGCATCTACCCCACCTGTTCACTAAGATGGGAATATATCAGGGCATCTACCCACCTGTTCACTAAGAGACACTGCAATGGGAATATATCAGGGCATCTACCCCATCTGTTCACTAAGAGACACTGCAATGGGAATATATCAGGGCATCTACCCACCTGTTCACTAAGAGACACTGCAATGGGAATATATCAGGGCATCTACCCACCTGTTCACTAAGAGACACTGCAATGGGAATATATCAGGGCATCTACCCACCTGTTCACTAAGAGACACTGCAATGGGAATATATCAGGGCATCTACCCACCTGTTCACTAAGAGACACTGCAATGGGAATATATCAGGGCATCAACCCCACCTGTTCGCTAAGAGACACTGCAATGGGAATATATCAGGGCATCTACCCACCTGTTCGCTAAGAGACACTGCAATGGGAATATATCAGGGCATCTACCCCACCTGTTCACTAAGAGACACTGCAATGGGAATATATCAGGGCATCAACCCCACCTGTTCACTAAGAGACACTGCAATGGGAATATATCAGGGCATCTACCCCACCTGTTCACTAAGAGACACTGCAATGGGAATATATCAGGGCATCAACCTCACCTGTTCACTAAGAGACACTGCAATGGGAATATATCAGGGCATCTACCCCACCTGTTCACTAAGAGACACTGCAATGGGAATATATCAGGGCATCTACCCCACCTGTTCACTACGAGACACTGCAATGGGAATATATCAGGGCATCTACCCACCTGTTCACTAAGAGACACTGCAATGGGAATATATCAGGGCATCTACCCCACCTGTTCACTAAGAGACACTGCAATGGGAATATATCAGGGCATCTACCCACCTGTTCACTAAGAGACACTGCAATGGGAATATATCAGGGCATCTACCCACCTGTTCACTAAGAGACACTGCAATGGGAATATATCAGGGCATCTACCCACCTGTTCACTACGAGACACTGCAATGGGAATATATCAGGGCATCTACCCACCTGTTCACTAAGAGACACTGCAATGGGAATATATCAGGGCATCTACCCACCTGTTCACTAAGAGACACTGCAATGGGAATATATCAGGGCATCTACCCACCTGTTCACTAAGAGACACTGCAATGGGAATATATCAGGGCATCTACCCACCTGTTCACTAAGAGACACTGCAATGGGAATATATCAGGGCATCTACCCCACCTGTTCGCTAAGAGACACTGCAATGGGAATATATCAGGGCATCTACCCCACCTGTTCACTAAGAGACACTGCAATGGGAATATATCAGGGCATCTACCCACCTGTTCACTAAGAGACACTGCAATGGGAATATATCAGGGCATCTACCCACCTGTTCACTAAGAGACACTGCAATGGGAATATATCAGGGCATCTACCCACCTGTTCACTAAGAGACACTGCAATGGGAATATATCAGGGCATCTACCTCACCTGTTCACTAAGAGACACTGCAATGGGAATATATCAGGGCATCTACCCCACCTGTTCACTAAGAGACACTGCAATGGGAATATATCAGGGCATCTACCCACCTGTTCACTAAGAGACACTGCAATGGGAATATATCAGGGCATCTACCCCACCTGTTCACTACGAGACACTGCAATGGGAATATATCAGGGCATCTACCTCACCTGTTCACTAAGAGACACTGCAATGGGAATATATCAGGGCATCTACCCACCTGTTCACTAAGAGACACTGCAATGGGAATATATCAGGGCATCTACCCACCTGTTCACTACGAGACACTGCAATGGGAATATATCAGGGCATCTACCCCACCTGTTCACTACGAGACACTGCAATGGGAATATATCAGGGCATCTACCCACCTGTTCACTAAGAGACACTGCAATGGGAATATATCAGGGCATCTACCCACCTGTTCACTACGAGACACTGCAATGGGAATATATCAGGCCATCTACCCCACCTGTTCACTAAGAGACACTGCAATGGGAATATATCAGGGCATCTACCCACCTGTTCACTAAGAGACACTGCAATGGGAATATATCAGGGCATCTACCCCACCTGTTCGCTAAGAGACACTGCAATGGGAATATATCAGGGCATCTACCCACCTGTTCACTAAGAGACACTGCAATGGGAATATATCAGGGCATCTACCCACCTGTTCACTAAGAGACACTGCAATGGGAATATATCAGGGCATCTACCCACCTGTTCACTAAGAGACACTGCAATGGGAATATATCAGGGCATCTACCCACCTGTTCACTAAGAGACACTGCAATGGGAATATATCAGGGCATCTACCCACCTGTTCACTAAGAGACACTGCAATGGGAATATATCAGGGCATCTACCCCACCTGTTCACTAAGAGACACTGCAATGGGAATATATCAGGGCATCTACCCACCTGTTCACTAAGAGACACTGCAATGGGAATATATCAGGGCATCTACCCCACCTGTTCACTAGGAGACACTGCAATGGGAATATATCAGGGCATCTACCCACCTGTTCACTAAGAGACACTGCAATGGGAATATATCAGGGCATCTACCCACCTGTTCACTAAGAGACACTGCAATGGGAATATATCAGGGCATCTACCCACCTGTTCACTAAGAGACACTGCAATGGGAATATATCAGGGCATCTACCCACCTGTTCACTAAGAGACACTGCAATGGGAATATATCAGGGCATCTACCCACCTGTTCACTAAGAGACACTGCAATGGGAATATATCAGGGCATCTACCCACCTGTTCACTACGAGACACTGCAATGGGAATATATCAGGGCATCTACCCACCTGTTCACTACGAGACACTGCAATGGGAATATATCAGGGCATCTACCCACCTGTTCACTAAGAGACACTGCAATGGGAATATATCAGGGCATCTACCCACCTGTTCACTAAGAGACACTGCAATGGGAATATATCAGGGCATCTACCCACCTGTTCACTAAGAGACACTGCAATGGGAATATATCAGGGCATCTACCCACCTGTTCACTAAGAGACACTGCAATGGGAATATATCAGGGCATCTACCCACCTGTTCACTAAGAGACACTGCAATGGGAATATATCAGGGCATCTACCCACCTGTTCACTAAGAGACACTGCAATGGGAATATATCAGGGCATCTACCCACCTGTTCACTAAGAGACACTGCAATGGGAATATATCAGGGCATCTACCCCACCTGTTCGCTAAGAGACACTGCAATGGGAATATATCAGGGCATCTACCCACCTGTTCACTAAGAGACACTGCAATGGGAATATATCAGGGCATCTACCCACCTGTTCACCAAGAGACACTGCAATGGGAATATATCAGGGCATCTACCCCACCTGTTCACTAAGAGACACTGCAATGGGAATATATCAGGGCATCTACCCCACCTGTTCACCAAGAGACACTGCAATGGGAATATATCAGGGCATCTACCCACCTGTTCACTACGAGACACTGCAATGGGAATATATCAGGGCATCTACCCCACCTGTTCACTAAGAGACACTGCAATGGGAATATATCAGGGCATCTACCCACCTGTTCACTAAGAGACACTGCAATGGGAATATATCAGGGCATCTACCCCACCTGTTCACTAAGAGACACTGCAATGGGAATATATCAGGGCATCTACCCACCTGTTCACTAAGAGACACTGCAATGGGAATATATCAGGGCATCTACCCACCTGTTCACTAAGAGACACTGCAATGGGAATATATCAGGGCATCTACCCACCTGTTCACTAAGAGACACTGCAATGGGAATATATCAGGGCATCTACCCACCTGTTCACTAAGAGACACTGCAATGGGAATATATCAGGGCATCTACCCACCTGTTCACTAGGAGACACTGCAATGGGAATATATCAGGGCATCTACCCACCTGTTCACTACGAGACACTGCAATGGGAATATATCAGGGCATCTACCCACCTGTTCACTAAGAGACACTGCAATGGGAATATATCAGGGCATCTACCCACCTGTTCACTAAGAGACACTGCAATGGGAATATATCAGGGCATCTACCCCACCTGTTCACTAAGAGACACTGCAATGGGAATATATCAGGCCATCTACCCCACCTGTTCACTAAGAGACACTGCAATGGGAATATATCAGGGCATCTACCCACCTGTTCACTAAGAGACACTGCAATGGGAATATATCAGGGCATCTACCCCACCTGTTCGCTAAGAGACACTGCAATGGGAATATATCAGGGCATCTACCCACCTGTTCACTAAGAGACACTGCAATGGGAATATATCAGGGCATCTACCCACCTGTTCACTAAGAGACACTGCAATGGGAATATATCAGGGCATCTACCCACCTGTTCACTAAGAGACACTGCAATGGGAATATATCAGGGCATCTACCCACCTGTTCACTAAGAGACACTGCAATGGGAATATATCAGGGCATCTACCCACCTGTTCACTAAGAGACACTGCAATGGGAATATATCAGGGCATCTACCCCACCTGTTCACTAAGAGACACTGCAATGGGAATATATCAGGGCATCTACCCACCTGTTCACTAAGAGACACTGCAATGGGAATATATCAGGGCATCTACCCACCTGTTCACTAAGAGACACTGCAATGGGAATATATCAGGGCATCTACCCACCTGTTCACTAAGAGACACTGCAATGGGAATATATCAGGGCATCTACCCACCTGTTCACTAAGAGACACTGCAATGGGAATATATCAGGGCATCTACCCCACCTGTTCGCTAAGAGACACTGCAATGGGAATATATCAGGGCATCTACCCACCTGTTCGCTAAGAGACACTGCAATGGGAATATATCAGGGCATCTACCCCACCTGTTCACCAAGAGACACTGCAATGGGAATATATCAGGGCATCTACCCCACCTGTTCACCAAGAGACACTGCAATGGGAATATATCAGGGCATCTACCCACCTGTTCACTAAGAGACACTGCAATGGGAATATATCAGGGCATCTACCCCACCTGTTCACTAAGAGACACTGCAATGGGAATATATCAGGGCATCTACCCACCTGTTCACTAAGAGACACTGCAATGGGAATATATCAGGGCATCTACCCCACCTGTTCACTAAGAGACACTGCAATGGGAATATATCAGGGCATCTACCTCACCTGTTCACTAAGAGACACTGCAATGGGAATATATCAGGGCATCTACCCCACCTGTTCGCTAAGAGACACTGCAATGGGAATATATCAGGGCATCTACCCCATCTGTTCACTAAGAGACACTGCAATGGGAATATATCAGGGCATCTACCCACCTGTTCACTAAGAGACACTGCAATGGGAATATATCAGGGCATCAACCCCACCTGTTCACTAAGAGACACTGCAATGGGAATATATCAGGGCATCTACCCCACCTGTTCACTAAGAGACACTGCAATGGGAATATATCAGGGCATCTATCCCACCTGCTCACTAAGAGACACTGCAATGGGAATATATCAGGGCATCTACCCACCTGTTCACTAAGAGACACTGCAATGGGAATATATCAGGGCACCTACCCCACCTGTTCACTACGAGACACTGCAATGGGAATATATCAGGACATCTACCCACCTGTTCACTAAGAGACACTGCAATGGGAATATATCAGGGCATCTACCCACCTGTTCGCTAAGAGACACTGCAATGGGAATATATCAGGGCATCTACCCCACCTGTTCACTAAGAGACATTGCAATGGGAATATATCAGGACATCTACCCACCTGTTCACTAAGAGACACTGCAATGGGAATATATCAGGGCATCTACCCACCTGTTCACTACGAGACACTGCAATGGGAATATATCAGGGCATCTACCCACCTGTTCACTAAGAGACACTGCAATGGGAGTATATCAGGGCATCAACCCCACCTGTTCACTAGGAGACACTGCAAAAGTAATAACAAAATTAACATCAGAGAAGCCCTCCTTCAAGCATTTGGCTACAGTTGTACAGGGTAATGACGAACAGCAAATAATCTTCTCAATAATCAACTTGAAATTGTATTCTCTCGACGTTTTGCTAGCATTCATGAGGAATAATGAGATGCTAAGACGCGCATGAGCCTGCCCATAGCTAGCTATTCACCACGTGCTACAAAACCACACCTCGTCACACATGTCCAGCGTGCGGTGGAAAAATAAAATAAAATAAATTAATTAAAAAATAAATAATTAATAAAATAATAATAATATTAATAATAATAAGCAAATAAAAAATAAAATAACAATAAAGAAAGATAAATAAACAAAAATAATCAATTTAAAAAAAAATTAAATATATATACATGTATATATAATATATATTATAATTTTTATTTATTTTTATATGAAAAAAAATGGCCAAAGATGTGACTGTTTCCAGCTCAAGTGAATAACGTGGCGAGTCGGTGGCTGCAGTTGGTGGAGGAGAACCTGGTTTGGTCGACAGCAATGCCGAGGGGGAAAGAGTGCTTGGAAGTCAGTCTAGGAATGATCGCTGTCACTGTCTTGTATGCGTTGGATGCCTGTCACTAGATTAGCGCTCTTCCGTGTTCATGGTCCTGTCACTGTCAACAATCACTGTCAGGGCTCTCGATCTCGTCCGGTAGCCCTATCCCCTGCGGCTCAAAGCCTGAGTACCGTCGACCATGTAGAAACCTTCCGTCCGCCCAATCTGTCCTCGGTGAGGATTCTCAAAAGGTTACCACGTGCATCTCGAGTGTGCTATGTCACCATTTTGCATCTAATTTCAGCGCGTGTCTGCAGGTACTTTCCTTCTTGCTGCTTACAATTACCAAGGAGAGGTGGTCAGCACAGAAGCTTGGCCACTAAAGTTAACCTGATTATTAATGCTGAATCCGCCTGCTCTGTGGGGACTAGCAGCCCAATCTTTTGTAAATCTGTGAAATCACCCATGGATCTTTTGGCTAATAAGGTTTCATCCAAATTGGAGGAGAGGGTGACTATAAGGGTGCAGTGCGAATGCTAGCTCAGTAGACTCTCTAGCAGAATGTAATGATGATACTCTAGCTGATACTCTAGCTATTCTAAAGGAAAAATATCCCTTTCCTCAGTATCAACTTCACATTCCAGATGTTCCTTCAGAAGTTTTAGACTCTGATATGAATATATCAGGGGAGGAGGTAGCTAAGGCCATCAAATCATTCCCTTAATGGTTCCTCAGGTGGCCCACGTGGTCTTCGCCCTCAGCATCTAAAGGATATGACCAGGCCAGGGTCTGGTGAGGATGGCAAACAGTTTTATCTGCATTCATCAACAACATTCTTCGGGGTGACACTACTGAATTCATGATCCCTTTTTTCTTTGGTGCATCACTAATTGCTATATCAAAACGAGGTGGAGGTATTAGACCCATTGCTGTGGATTGTACCCTCTAGCTCAGGATGTAGGCCTTTCTTTGAACCACAGTAAGTGCGAAGGGGTATGCTGAGATCATACCACTCTGGCTGGGTTCCTTACTAATGGATATTCCAGGTCTTTTGGTAGTGAACCTACTAGAGTCATCCACCCCGTTGGGTTCACCGATTGGTTGAGCGGAAGGCATTGATTCAATCCTTGGGAAGAAGATAAATGCATTGCGTGTTTTGGGGGAGAGACTTAGTTACCTCCATGCTCATGCTCATGATGCATTGCATCTCCTCTGACATGACTTGCATTCCCAAACTTCTATATATATTACGTTCATCTCCTTCCTTCTCTTCTCCATTACTACATTCATTTGACAGGCTGCAAAGAGGAATGAATAGTGAGTGAGACAGTGAAAGTTTATTTTAGCGACTGTGCATGGACACAGGCATCACTTCCGGTGCATTCGGGTGGTCTTGGGGTCAGAAGTGCAGTGCAGTTGGCACTTCCGCCTTCCTTGCATCAGCTGCTGCCTGCTCCGATCTTATCCATCAGTAGGCCTGAGCTAAAAAAATTGCCTATTATTATTCTATGCTGAATTTTTCCCTGCCTATTATTCTTTCTAATGTACCCATTCTTCTTTTTTTGCCTCCCTATTATTCTAATGAATATAAAAGATTCGTTAAAAATAGCTATAAATACAAGTTCAGCGTTGATGATTATAATAATTTTAAGTTGTAACATAAGGATACAGTAGTTCAATGATTAATGCCGATTATTATATTGTAACATAAGGGATGTTTCAAAGTAATCTTGGAGTGTGCTAGTCTGCTGCTCATTGAAAGATGCCTTTAGAATAGAAAAAACATGTTCTGATGCTGCAGAAGTAGGTTGTATAAGCACTGCTTTCAGAAAAAAACCTTCCACCATTTATTGGGACAGAAGTTCTCATCAATGTCATCACACTTGACCAAATAAAGTGGTAATTCCTTTTTCAGTTCCTCAATATCATCTCTAGAAAAGAATGGAATGGCAAAGAGAGAATCAAGATCCAGTGCTGTTGACTGCATTTCATGTGCTTTTTGTGGATGAAAAAGACGCGCAGCCTTAAAGCTTCCGGGGTGCTTGCATGCTTTCCACACAACTGTTGCTGGAAGTAATCGATTGCAGGTTTAGCACAATTTCGAGAAAATTGAATCATCTGCTGTGGCTGAAAAGTGTTTATCTGTCTGGCAATTTTTTTAGACACTGCTTGAACATTACAGTGTGCTGAATGTATTGCAGCTAAGGTTGTGTTTATTTGTTAGCACTTCAATGCTAGGGGCCCATCTCCTTCAAGGAAATATGTTGCTTTGACGAAGTGTTCGCCCCAGTCCACAATTGCAGCAAGCTCCAACTGAAAATGTATGCACTTTTGCTTGTCCTGGAAGAAAGTAATAAGTTTTTTATTTGAGGCTGGAGCTGTATCACTATTCTCCAAAAGAAAGGGCTCGATATCATCATAATGTACCATTATCTGATGCATTACCTCCCACTTGCTCCACCATCATGTATCACTATAGGAAGCCATTGACAGACCAATATTTTGTTTCCAGGCTAACTTGGCCTTAGGACTGTGTGAGAACATTGTTATCCATGCACTCATAAACTCTAGGAGGTTTGGAACTTCAAAATATTCACTAGCCCTGTTTTAAGTGTATGGGAGAAGCAAAGCACATCCAATAATTTGGGGATAAACTATCTTCAAAGTACGTAAGGCAACACCATGAAGAGGCTCCATCACGCATGCTGGCCAATAGCATGTTTGGTTCAATGCTATATGTGGTAGAAAGAACTTTGATAAGCTCACGTTATTTCCTCTCCGGTTAAAGACTTTCTCCGGTTAAAGACTTTCTAATAATTGGATGCTGACAAGTCGCTGTTGTATCATGAAGGTTTCATCAACAAAGCGCAAAACTATAGCAAGTATACCATCAAAAATTACCGATACTGGCTTACCACTGATTTCTTCCTTGATAAGGGACTGTTCATACTTGAAAATGAAAGGAATGAAATCAGATAAAAACCTTCGAGACGGAAAGAATTTTCCTCCAGAAAATTTCTGAAGCAGTCCAATTTATTCAAGGGAATTCCAACTCAAAGAAAACATTTGACCACCTTGACACGAAATAACTTTTAATCGTCAGGTAAAGTTTCTCCCTTTAAATGAACTTCTTCACTATGCTTCCTTAGAAGGCATCAGCTATATTCATCTCTCTTGCATCTCTCTTTTTTAACTTTTATTTTCCTTTTATATACATGTTTAGCAGAACGAACATGATTACTGATGCTACGGAGCTTTAGGCTCAATTCTTCTCTACAAGCATCACAGAATAATTTTTTATTGGCATTCACCTTTAGAGATCCACCAGAAAATTTCTTTGCACACTGGTATTGTTTAATATTCTTGGGTTCAGCATTTGTTGTTCCTCTGCTGCTACGTTTCCCAGTTGGAGGTGGGTTTGAAACGATTTTTCTTTTACGTCTGAGCTCACTAGGTGGTGGTGCTTTGAGCATGCTGAGGAGAGTAGTAGGCTTTGAAGTACATGCCTCAATGTGTTCATCAGAATCAAACTAGATTCCTCATAATCCTCAAGCTCACTATCTGAATTGCTAGGCAATAATCACACTTGCACTTGCCTCAGACACAGACAGTTTTCTAGCAAGGCTAAAATCAATTGTAGTGTAGTTCTAGAACATTCTTCAACACTACATGTGGCATGCCATACCTCACATGTCACATGACATGACCCTTGGCCCTCATGAGTCATGACTCATGATGTTAGATTTAACACCATAAATCATGTGGTTGTGATAATTAATGGAGTGTACACAAATAGCCAGTGGACTCAAAGTTCACATTATTTCTCAGCATCATGCTAATTCTCAGAGGTACCTATATATTATTCTAAAAATTATGCCAACATATTGTACTCGGGCCTATCCATCAGATCCTTCTGGAAAGGTTGTCTAGTGTGCAGTGTACTTTTCAGGGTTATGCCCTTGATATGTGGTGTCAAAGTCATGATGCTTCACCCCTGGCAGGAAGTGAGTCCTTTCAGCAGAGAGCTTGGGATACCCCTTTAGTTCAGGCTACATTCGATCAGCTGCTTAAGTGATGCTCATTCTGAAACTTCTCGTGCACGTTTGTTAGCTAGGCACGGAAAGAATCTGGTACTTGGCCATCAGGAATAATGAGATGCCAGTAGCTAGCTATTCACCATGTGCTATAAAACCACACCTTGGCACACATGTCCAGCATGTGAACCGGCATACACATCTAGCAGATGTGGAAAGATGAAAAAAATTAACAAATAATAACAAATAATAATAATAATAATAATAATAATAATAATAATAATAATAATAATAATAATAATAATACAGTGGACTCTCTATAATAGAGCGACATTGGGACCAGCTGAAATGGCTCTATTAAGGGGAGTGCTCTATTAAGGGATGTCTCCTAAAACAAGACGTGAACACATCCAACAATCTGCTGTGCAGACGTAGACTGATATCTTTGGATTGGACATTTAATAATGACCCAGATTTGCCGCAGGAAATGAGCATATTTAGCACTCAGAAACGGATTTATTGCTTTCCAAAGAATCTTTCAAGGGTTTGACTGCCAGAGAGGTACCAATGGTCTTATCCACATCTCTCTCAAATTCTGCCAGCTTTGCAAAGTCATAATTTTGACCTAGAAGACCTCTGTGCAGTACAGACATGGCTGCGGAGACAGTTGGAGTAGGGATCTCGTCTTCTTCTTCCTCATCTTCTTCCTCATCTGCTGCTGCTGCCAAAGAGGCTAGGACATCTGGACAATTGCCTCGTCTGTCAAAGGCTGCACAATGAGAGCATCAGAGTCTGCATTTTCGGCCCATGTCTCAAAAGCATCTTGTTCCATAGGAATGTCACCCATTGAAAATTCGGCTGCAGCTTCCTCTTCCTCCTCTTCTTCTTTCCTAAGACCAGAGTGGCGCCAGCAGTTCTGAATTCTCTCCTCTTTGACATGATCTCCCAAGCATTAATCTTTTTGGCTAGATCTAAAGCAGTAGCTCTGTCAGAAGAGTCCAATTCCCTGAGAACAGTGTGCATCATATCGATAATGTTTCTTAGCAGCAGCAATGATTCCCTGATCCAGAGGCTGTAGAATAGACGTTGTGTTCGGTGCAACTTCAATGTTTGTGAGTTCAACATCATGAGGATGGGCAGTGCAATTGTCGGACAACAACAGGATCTTCTTCCTCCTCCTCCTCAGGTCTTTATCCCAGTGTTTGAGCCAGTCTGAGAAAAAGAGTGCAGTCATCCAAGCTGAAGAATTTGCGTCATAATCAACAGGGAGCACTGTGTTCTTGAAGCATCTTGGATTCTTGCTTTTTCCAATCACTTAGAGTTTCTTCTTCTTCCCTGTCATAGAGCAGCAGAACAGGATTGTTACACGTTCCTTGGACTTCTTTCCTCCCTTCCGTGTGTCAGTCTTGAAAGTCAAGGTGGAATCAGGTAAAGCTCTGTAGAAGAACCCTGACTCGTCACAGTTCCAAATGTCCTCAGCAGGGAATCTCTCTTGCAGGGAAGGCTAGACAGTCTCCGTCCAATTTTGCTAGGAAATCACATCTGCTGCCTTGCCTCTCCATGGAGCTTTTTGTGGCACAAGCCCTCCCTCTTCTTAAATTTGGAAAGCCAGCCCTCAGATGCCTTGAAAGAATTGTTCCCTAACATTTGTGCCATCTCTTGTGCTTTCTGTTTGACCAGAGGTCCCGATAAAGGAGCATTCTTCTCACGTGCAGCACTAATCCACTGAAGCATGGCAGAATTGAGAGCAGGATCTTTCGTAGAAGGTTGTCGTTTCCTTCCTCCTGCACCTGTGTTGTCCTTGATGCTGTCCTGCTGTTTGAGGAGCTTGCCAAGGATAGATCTTGGGATGCCAAGTCTTTCTGCTGCTTGAGATTGAGACAACTGTATAGGAATGAACATGGCACAATCCCAAAGAACTTAAATCCTTTACCTTAGGAAGAGCATTGTAAGCCTCTAGGAGATCCTTCTTTTCTTTGACTGACAAGTCTTTCCGGACTTTTTTGGGCCTAGATGTGGTTGCTGGAGGTGACCACCATCTTTGGACCTCTTCCCCTTGAGCTCCTTGTGCAGGTTCTTCACCTTGTTCCTCAGGTGGTTCTTGATGGAGAGTAGCTGGGTCTGGGAACTCAGTCTCCATTGCATCCACACACAAGGAAAGTAATTGCACTACACAAGAAAAGCAGCTGCACTCCTGCAGCTGCTCTATTAAGGGGAGAGGCTGCTCTATTAAAGGGTGAAAATTCATACATAAAGTGACAAAATGATTCCGTCCCAGAGGTTTCTGCTCTAATAAGGGGAGTTCTCTATTATGGGGTGCTCTATTAGAGGGAGTCCACTGTAATAATAATAATAATAATAATAATAATAATAATAATAATAATAATAATAATAATAATAATAATAATAATAATAATAATAATAATAATAATAATAATAATAATAATAATAATAATAATAATAATAATAATAATAATAATAATAATAATAATAATAACAACAATAACATTATAATAAACAAAATGAAATAAAATAATAATAATAATAAGGCAGGGGCAGTTGCAGCTTTGGCAGAGGAGAAGAAGAAGGCCAAATATTCCCACCTGGACCCATCCCATGTCTTCAGCCCTATTGCCATCGAGACTTCTGGGGTTTTCGGTCCCATGACTCTGACACTCCTGAAAGATCTTGGCCACCGACTAGCCCGGGATTACAGGTCAGGAGAGGTCTACCACCTTCCTCATCCAGAGGCTCTCTGTTGCTGTGTACAACGTGGTAATGCGGCCTCAGTGTTGGGATTGGCTGATATGTCAACCGCTACTGACTTCAACTAATATCATTACTTCAACTTATATAATTTAATTGTATAACTATCAATTGATTATTATAATAATAATCAAATAAAAAATAAAATAATAAATTTTAAAAAAAATCAAACAAAAAATTAATAATTAATGCTTCTCAGAAGTCATTCGGGGCCCACTCCAACTCATTGAGATTGCCAATACTGACCACATCAATCAGTGCCAATTGTAGCACGCACCAAGTGTGCTTTTGTAGCACGTGGTGAATAGCAGGCTCACGCGAGTCTTAGCAACGCGAGAAGGTTATTATAATGTTATGTCAACCGAGAGGATCTATAATGTTCTTGATTATGAAACTGTATATATTTTGGCACACACACACGTGGTAGCTCACCTGATCTAGTTCAAGGTCTCTGCTGCTATCTCATTGACCTTTGTGACATATTTACATGGCATCTTGGGTAGGTAAATATATGCACAAACATGAACATATCCATCTGATTTGACATCCACGAGTTGTTGGCAAATATTAAATGATTAAAACATGCTTATGATGCACATTCATGTTAGAGCCTTGCTCTTAATCTTTCTTGGTGCATGGGGACTTCCTTTAGTGCAGCAAGTATCTTCCTTGTGTTGTCCATGGAGAAGTTGTAGCCCATCAGTCCCACAGACCACACCTTACCTGATTGAGGCCACAGTTCTCCTGAGATATCAATGTCGTACCTATATCATCATTGAAGTTCATACAATAATGTACAGGAAGAGTTTGCTGTCTGAGTGTTATTGTCTTGCCTGTAAGTTCAGTCATTGCTATATATATGTTCCATCCAATCTATGAATGCCAATCTATTGCCTGCCAATCAAAACATGGTAGCATATTAACACCCTTTGCAACAGACTCATAGATTGGATGGAACATATCGACCAGTACTTATTATCGACTAGTTATACTGAGTGAGTGTGCAAGCCAAATATCCAAACCCACCCACACAATATGGGATAGTCGACGGGAATTTACAAAGCCCGCGCTACTCCCACGAAAAGAGAAGAGCTATTTGTGAGGTAAATTTCTCTACATTTGGGGACTATAGCAGTTGTGCGAGTGTTCGTGGGTATTACAAACTGTGCATTATATCTTTTTTGACGGAGGAATATTCTTTTTTGGCTCTAGCTACACTTGCCATGTCACTTAAGGCTGATTCACAGTTTGACACTCAGTCATCGTTACGTATCGTATCGTCCTATCGTAACGTATCGTCGTATTGTGAAACAGCAACGTCATGATAATACGATACGATAGGACGTTACGATGGATTAAGAGATTGGTTTTAATCTAGTGTCGAGCATCGGTCCAATCAGAATGCTGGCAAGTGGGAGGGTCACATGAAGGACTTTGTACCGTCACTAGAAGAAGAACTATCTCAGCTACTAGATGAACTAGAAGAACTATCACAGCTAGAACTACTAGATGAACTAGAAGAGGAAGAACTGCCGTCCAATAGCGTCCTCGCGATCGGTCAACAACTACTATCACATGAGCACCTTGTCAAAACCAGCAAAACTCGCCAATCGAGCGCTATAACAATATGATACGATAGAACGATACGATACGTTACGATAGGACGATACGGAACGATGGCTGAGCATCACATTGTGAACTCGCCTTTAGTTCTTTATCTGCCAAGTCCATGTGGAACTTTTTCTCTGTATCATTTTTTCTACATCATCACACTCTCAGTTGCATCATTACTCTCTCTGTTTCTCTGTTGCAAAGGGTGTTAATATGCTACCATGTTTTGAAGTGTATTGATTGGCAGGCAATAGATTGGCATTCATATTGTGCGCACAATCTATAGATTGGCATCCAATCTATGAATTCATAGATTGTGCTGCACAATCTATAGATTGGGCAGATTCATAGATTGGATGGAACATATATAATAGATTGGATGGAACATGTATATATATATACATAATAGACTGCATATTCCTGATGAAGTACAACTAATCATATGAACATAAAGCAGTTAATAGTTCCAAGGATCGTGGCTGTTCTACAAAAGTGGACAGTTCTTGTCAAGAGACTGTCTGAAACTATTGCTAAAAGTAAGAGCTATGAACACTGCAGAAGTTTGAAGCAGTAAGAGCTAGCCATAGCGTGTCAGAAAGACTTGTGGGGGGAAAGTTCAACTGACAACTGAAAATGGCTCGAGGATGAATGTGCTTATTATAAAGGCCTTCCATTAATTGCACACACAACTTAGTGGATTTTTTTCTTATCAATTAAAGAAGTCTTACAACTGCACCAATATTACTGTCAATGTGGAAGGCTATTAATGAAGGACTGCAGCCAACTTGAGATTCTTTATGCACTTCTTCAGCTTTGAGCCTGTAGCCTTCAAACGCAAGTGTTGTTGTTGTTGTTATTGTTTTAAGAATAAAAGTAATATGGCAGATCTACTGGAAAATATTTACTTTGCAATGTCAGTATATATAAGCTTTCTCTTCACCAACTACATATTATGGATAGATCTCTAGCTCCATGCTAGATGGCCTTCTTTGCAGAGCCCCTATATAGCAAAAGCTAGAAACTACATAAAGGATCACATATGGATACACATACACACATATATATATAATGATCACATAAAATATTATATAAACAAAAACTTCCCCAACTATTGTATAGGGTTTCATCCAGGATTTTTCATCTGGAGGGGTGGGGGGGGGGGGGGGGGTTTACTGACTTGATTGGATGATGTGAAAGTGTCCGACCACGTGTGGTTTTATTGTGAAATTTATGCTGTGGTCCTGATTCATATACCAATAAATATGTAGCTCATTCATATGCTTTCGAATAGTATTTTTTTGTTTCTCCATGCATGTTGACATGCATGCTGAAGATCATTTGCAATTAATAATTCACTATCGCAGTGAAGAAATAGCCTTCATTGTGGTGAACTGAAAAATAGAGTTAACAATAACTGTTGTACATGTAACTGTTTTGGTGTAAACTTACTGCATAACCAACCATTTGTCTTTTCTCTATATAAACGCAACTAGCTGGCAGTCACACTAGTCCCAGGCTAGTGTCTCACCCTGATACTATTAATGTCCATGGCTGTAAAATAGAAGTTCTACATAGTCAATATGCACTTTGGTATCTATGGGATGCCCGTTTAGAAAATATAATAGGAGTGATGTCATAGGAGTGATGTCATAGGAGTGACATCACTTCTTCTGTTGGCTTGTGTCTGTTGGCTTGTGTCTTCATTATATTTTGTAGGCATAATTCTGCCAACAGTCACTAAGGGATGGCATCACATGACATCACATGACATGGCATTGCTTTGCTTAGCACCAAAGGAATCTATTCAAGGGATGTATTATGTGTTGCTAGTGCATGTGAGTAATAGCCAGCTTTTAGGCAGGGTCACCTGTTTGATATAGCTGCAGTATCTGTAACATTTGTTCAAGGTGAAAATGTCTGGCACACAATATCTTACTTTTTTATGAGATAGCTGATGACCTCTTCTCCATACATGGCATTGGGCAGTCTTATTGTAGTCAGAGTAGGAAGACGCACCTCCTTGTATTCAATAGAATTAGATCAAGAGAGCGAGAACAAAGGATGTTGGACAAGGTTCCAAAATATGGATTAAGAATGAGAATATCCAGAAATATACGGCAAATATCAAAATCCACAAAATATGGAATTGAGAATGGAAACGTCTACTGACATAAAATTGACATGTGAAGAGGTTCTAGTTGCTAATCTTACATAATTTTATGCCATGAGTTCCTATGGACCTGCCTCCACCCAGTGTGGTCCAGTGTGTGTCCCCATAGAGCTACTGTATTGTCAACCTACTTCAACCTGCCTCAACCCAGTGTGGTCCCGTGTGTGTCCCCATAGAGCTATTGTTATCCTACTTCAACCTGCCTCAACCCAGTGTGGTATTGGTCCAGTGTGTGTCCCCATAGAGCTATTGTCAATCTACTTCAACCAGCCTCAACCCAGTGCGGTGTTGGTCCAGTGTGTGTCCCCATAGAGCTACTGTCAACCTACTTCAACATGCCTCAACCCAGTGTGGTATTGGTCCAGTGTGTGTCCCCATAGAGCTATTGTCAACCTACTTCAACCTGCCTCAACCCAGTGTGGTATTGGTCCAGTGTGTGTCCCCATAGAGCTATTGTCAATCTACTTCACCAGCCTCAACCCAGTGCGGTGTTGGTCCAGTGTGTGTCCCCATAGAGCTACTGTCAACCTACTTCAACATCCTCAACCCAGTGTGGTATTGGTCCAGTGTGTGTCCCCATAGAGCTATTGTCAACCTACTTCAACCAGCCTCAACCCAGTGTGGTATTGGTCCAGTGTGTGTCCCCATAGAGCTATTGTCAACCTACTTCAACCTGCCTCAACCCAGTGTGGTATTGGCCCAGTGTGTATCCCAATAGTCAACCTATGTACTTCAATGCCTAACCCAGTATGATGTTGGTCCAGTGTGTGTCCCCATAGAGCTATTGTCAAACTTCACCCTGCTTCAACCCAGTGTGGTGTTGGTCGAATATGTGTCCCCATACAGCTATTGTCAACCTACTACAACCTGGCTCAACCCAGTGTGATGCTGATCCCGTGCACATTCTGGGATGAATAATGACTTAACTTCACAGACTTACATCCACCCCTCCTTACTTTGTCTTTGATACACATCTCCAGTCCAACTTCTTCCAGCCCCTTCCACAAACTCTCTGAACATTCTCTGTGTCTCCTCCAACAGGCGAGCAATCCCTAATGCCACAAGGGGTGTGGTCAATAAAATTAATGCCTCATCATCACTTGACATATATGAAGGCTTAATATAAATATATAAATGGCGAGCTAAGCGATCCTTCACTGAGTAGCTCGATGGAAAACTTGGCCAGGCATGGCGCACGTATCTATCAACCATGCATATATATTTCTGTGTAGAGACATTTTATGATGACGCAAAACTCCTTTCTGAAGCTGCCAATGGCACCCTCACTAAAAAATGGCACCCTCACTCAAACACATGGAATTCCGATGAGTGGCATTCCAACACATGCAGCGCTGAAATACTGAAAAGCTCATTGAAAAAGAATTTCTCGTTGCCATTACCGAAGCATTCACCATACACGCATCCATAACAAAATAAGCACACTGGAAATAAGCACACTGGAAATTGGCATCATGGTGAAGAGAAAGGTAACGAAAACGTCAAGAGAAAACTGGTTGCACAGGAATTGAGAATGGGCTACATGTTTAATAACTGCCAGGAGGAATACTGGAATCTTATTCTGACATAGCTATTCAATTCAAATATGCTCTAGCTATTGGAGGTGGGATACGCCATATTTTCAAGATGATCCAAAAACTTAATACTGATCTTGGTGAGATAAACACAAGGGATAAATGATGCCTATAGTCAATAAGGGAGAGATGAGCTGCACCAAACAATGTCAAGAGTGCAACCTATCTCTTGAACAAGTTCTTGTCAGCTTCTGCATGGTCTTCCCTTTAGTTCTGTATATGACAATTCCTTCAGAAAGCACTACCTGATGAGCTCACTCTTAGTGTAGCGTGCTGCCCATCTTCAAGGGAACCTAGTTCCGAGCAGTCACTCTTAACAAAACTCTCACAGCCATACTTCCACATGCACATTTCGGACTTTGTCATCCAATCATGTTGCAGAGCGTCAGGCTGTTCAACCTTGCACCAGCTAGGAACCAGTAAGGCCACTTCCCCATATTAAAAAAAAAGGAAAGCATTTCAACATCATTGTGTACAGACCTAGGCCTTGAGCTATCCAGCACTGTGTTATGCCTTGAGCTATCCAGCACTGTGTTAGGACTTGAGCTATCCAGCACTTGTTAGGCCTTGAGCTATCCAGCACTGTGTCAGGCCTGCTATCCAGCACTGTGTTAGGCCTTGAGCTATCCAGCACTGTGTCAGGCCTTGAGCTATCCAGCACTGTGTTATGCCTTTAGCTATCCAGCACTGTGTTAGGCTTTGAGCTATCCAGCACTGTGTTAGGCCTTGAGCTATCCAGCACAGTGTCAGGCCTTGAGCTATCCAGCACTGTTTAGGCCTTGAGCTATCCAGCACTGTGTTAGGCCTTTAGCTATCCAGCACTGTGTCAGGCCTTGAGCTATCCAGCACTGTGTTAGACCTTGAGCTATCCAGCACTGTGTCAGGCCTTGAGCTATCCAGCACTGTGTTAGGCCTTGAGCTATCCAGCACTGTGTCAGGCCTTGAGCTATCCAGCACTGTGTCAGGCCTTGAGCTATCCAGCACTGTGTTAGACCTTGAGGTATCCAGCACTGTGTTAGACCTTGAGCTATCCAGCACTGTGTTAAGCCTTGAGCTATCCAGCACTGTTTAGGCCTTGAGCTATCCAGCACTGTGTTAGGCCTTGAGCTATCCAGCACCGTGTTAGGCCTTGAGCTATCCAGCAACTGTGTTAGGCCTTGAGCTATGCTAAGGTTAGGACAATGGCTAGAGCAATATTTAGAATCTTTGCTAGTATTTCAAATAATTGACATTTTTCCGTTTTTCCCCTCTCCATCACATCTTTGCTCGCCACTCGATAGGAATAATAATAATTACTACTACTACTACTACTACGACGATGACGACGACTACGACTATGATGACGACTACTACTATTACTTCTAGTAGTAGTAGTAGTAGTAGTAGCAACAGCAATTAATTAAACAAGTGCATTTACGATGATGTGAAGAATCTAGTGCTTCAGGTGAGTGATGACTACATAGTATTAGATTGCACAATGTACCTCTTCTGCCACAATAGCCAGAGCTTCTCTCAGGCCATAAAAGTCACTGACGGGTCCAGTAGGGTGATACCTATGCAAGATGACAGCAAAACATGCTCGCTCATTCCAATCATCCTTCCCCCTCACCTCCTACTTTCCCCCCACCCTGCTTCTATCTATCCTCTCCTCCTCTCAAAAAAAATTAAATTCTTACGTTCTCGTATGCCCCTCGACCCCCCAGTAGTGGGCCAGACATCCCATGTCTAAATCGAAGCATTTGACTCGTGTTTTCCTTCGCGACATCCTCTCCCTGGCAATCAAACAACGCACAAACAAGGAACATTTACTCGGTTAAAACTCCTGCAGGAGAGAGGGTTAAGAATCTTGTGAGAGAGAGGGGGGGGGGGGAGGTTAAACAGTATTGAGCTACCTATATATGATGCTGGATGCACAGGATGTAAGCACATAGCACTGACTGACTGACAATGACATCATCGCAGCGTCATAAGTGCCCAAAGGTTACAAAAAAATGAGTCAACAATGGATTCTATTATTACATCTGCATGCCAGATAGACTCCCTATAGTTAAAAAATATTCAGAAAACTAACTCCTTTTGGACAGGGTAACCGAGCAATTAATAATACAATTACTGACGGTTACAACGGCCACCATTACTGGGCTGCTCTCTCTTGTTCCATATGTGCTAACACTTGGTTGGGACCTAGCTAGTCTGCTCTCTCTTGTTCCATATGTGCTAACACTTGGTTGGGACCTAGCTGGGCTGCTCTCTCTTGTTCCATATGTGCTAACACTTGGTTGGGACCGAGCTAGGCTGCTCTCTCTTGTTCCATATGTGCCAACACTTGGTTGGGACCTAGCTAGACTGCTCTCTCTTGTTCCATATGTGCTAACACTTGGTTGGGACCTAGCTAGTATGCTCTCTCTTGTTCCATATGTGCTAACACTTGGTTGGGACCTAGCTGGGCTGCTCTCTCTTGTTCCATATGTGCTAACACTTGGTTGGGACCTATTCTCTCTTGTTCCATATGTGCTAAGACTTGGTTGGGACCTAGCTAGACTGCTCTCTCTTGTTCCATATGTGCCAACACTTGGTTGGGACCTAGCCAGGCTGCTCTCTCTTGTTCCATATGTGCCAACACTTGGTTGGGACCTAGCTAGTCTGCTCTCTCTTGTTCCATATGTGCCAACACTTGGTTGGGACCTAGCTGGGCTGCTCTCTCTTGTTCCATATCTAAAATGTGCTAACATTGGTTAGGACCTACATATTCATAGGCTGCTCTCTCTCCTCGTACCTAGACCATGGAAATGTTTGGTTAGGACCTAGCTAGGTGTGTACCTTGCTCTTGGGCCGAAGGAAATGGTAGCAGTGCCTGGAGCCCCCAACACCTTCTGGGAGTCACTGTAGACAACATCTACACCTGCCAAAGGTAACAACATATAGTCAACTGGAAAGCAGCTGCTGTCATCAGTATACATGTACTAGGGTGGTCATTACCTCATAGGATAACCAAATGTAAATATCATTGGCTGTCTCCCTCCCCCTCACAGACCCCAGGAATAGTTAGTTTGTGTGTGTGTATGTGTGGCGAGGGGGGAGGAGGGGGGTATAACTTTTTTCTCTTAAAATCCTGCATAAGCAACCACTGTTGCTAAAATATCAACCCGAGTGGATTACAATTGGAAAGCTGGTTGTCAATTAGAAGCAGGGTCACTATGAGTAAGTTCTTGGTTGAAGGTGTACAACCATTATTTTAAAAGGCCAACAATCGCTGTTGCTGTCAGTGACAGTCTCTAGTTGACTAATCCTGCTGTTTCTGGAAGGTTTTCTGCTGAGGAAGGAAGTACATGTACCTCTGTATCTACCTGGAACTACTCTGAATCTATTTAGGCCTTTGAGAAAAGAAGCACTCCTGATTACATTTCCTTGCTGAAAGTTTTGTTGAAGACGTAGTCCAAAATATAGTGCTCACCTCAACAGAGACAATTCTTCAAGTAAACTTCAGCTCGTTGTATTTGCATTCTAATGATATTAACTTTTTTGCTTGTGGGAGGAGTGAGTGAGTTATAGCTATAAATTAGACACCATTACACAGAGGGGAAGAACATTAAGACTGAGGTACATGTACCTACATGTTTGCAACTGGAGGGGCTGTCTCTATTAAGAGTAGATGGTATATTTGTGCACAAACACGCTAGAATACTCTCAAGGAAAACTAGAAGGTGGCAAAGAACACATGTTGAAACTAAGTTAGAAGAGCAATCATGTCATCAACCAGAAAGGTGTGAATGGAGAGGTCGGGGTCTTGGCAACACTGTTATGCAGCTGCAGTGTATTTCTTTGCTACACTTACTCCACTTGTCCATGAAGAAAGGTACTCCTCCTAGAGAAGCTACTGCATCCACCAGAAGCAGACAGTGGTACCTTTATACACACCACATACATACACACACACCACATTAGATGCACATACCACACATACATGTACATGCACATACACCACATCCATAGACACCAACACACACCACACATACACAACACACATATACACACCACATACATAGACACACACACCACATTCAGTACATGCACACTACACACACACACGCACACCACATCCATAGACACCCACACACAACACACATATACACACCGCATACATAGACACACACACCACATACAGTACATGCACACAACACACATATACACACCACATACACACACACCACATACAGTACATGCACACAACACACATATACACACACACCAGATACATACATAGATAGATACACACACAATGTACCATACTTTCTCTCTTTCTCTCTCTCTCTCTCTGGGACATGACCCCTTACCATATAAAATCATGTTCACCGATTCAATTCAGCTGTGAATCAGTTTCCATTGCATCCAAGTTTCAACCAATCATCATCAGGCGAATGAAAAACAAACTCAACACAATACTCACTGGCAGTTATTTACACTCGCTAGCTTTGCATTTACACTTGCTGGCAGTGCATACACTCACTGGCAGTGCATACACTCACTGGCAGTGCATTTACACTCACTGGCAGAGCATTTACACTCACTGGCAGTGCATACACTCACTGGCAGTGCATTTACACTCACTGGCAGTGCATACACTCACTGGCAGAGCATTTACACTTGCTGGCAGTGCATACACTCACTGGCAGAGCATTTACACTCACTGGCAGTGCATTTACACTTGCTGGCAGTGCATACACTCACTGGCAGTGCATTTACACTCACTGGCAGTGCATTTACACTCACTGGCAGAGCATTTACACTCACTGGCAGTGCATACACTCACTGGCAGTGCATACACTCACTGGCAGTGCATTTACACTCACTGGCAGTGCATACACTCACTGGCAGAGCATTTACACTTGCTGGCAGTGCATACACTCACTGGCAGAGCATTTACACTCACTGGCAGTGCATTTACATTTACACTTGCTGGCAGTGCATACACTCACTGGCAGTGCATTTACACTCACTGGCAGTGCATACACTCACTGGCAGAGCATTTACACTCACTGGCAGAGCATTTACACTTGCTGGCAGTGCTGGCAGTGCATACACTCACTGGCAGTGCATACACTCACTGGCAGAGAATTTACACTCACTGGCAGTGCATACACTCACTGGCAGAGAATTTACACTCACTGGCAGTGCATACACTCACTGGCAGAGCATTCACACTTGCTGGCAGTGCATTTACACTCACTGGCAGTGCATACACTCACTGGCAGAGCATTTACACTCACTGGCAGTGCATACACTCACTGGCAGTGCATTTACACTCACTGGCAGTGCATACACTCACTGGCAGTGCATTTACACTCACTGGCAGTGCATTTACACTCACTGGCAGTGCATACACTCACTGGCAGTGCATTTACACTCACTGGCAGTGCATTTACACTCACTGGCAGTGCATACACTCACTGGCAGTGCATACACTCACTGGCAGTGCATTTACACTCACTGGCAGTGCATACACTCACTGGCAGTGCATACACTCACTGGCAGAGCATTTACACTCACTGGCAGTGCATTTACACTCACTGGCAGTGCATACACTCACTGGCAGTGCATTTACACTCACTGGCAGAGCATTTACACTCACTGGCAGTGCATTTACACTCACTGGCAGTGCATACACTCACTGGCAGTGCATACACTCACTGGCAGTGCATACACTCACTGGCAGAGCATTTACACTCACTGGCAGTGCATACACTCACTGGCAGTGCATACACTCACTGGCAGAGCATTTACACTCACTGGCAGAGCATTTACACTCACTGGCAGTGCATTTACACTCACTGGCAGTGCATACACTCACTGGCAGTGCATACACTCACTGGCAGTGCATTTACACTCACTGGCAGTGCATACACTCACTGGCAGTGCATTTACACTCACTGGCAGAGCATACACTCACTGGCAGTGCATACACTCACTGGCAGTGCATTTACACTCACTGGCAGTGCATACACTCACTGGCAGTGCATACACTCACTGGCAGAGCATTTACACTCACTGGCAGTGCATACACTCACTGGCAGTGCATTTACACTCACTGGCAGAGCATACACTCACTGGCAGAGCATTTACACTCACTGGCAGTGCATTTACACTTGCTGGCAGTGCATACACTCACTGGCAGTGCATACACTCACTGGCAGAGCATTTACACTCACTGGCAGTGCATACACTCACTGGCAGTGCATACACTCACTGGCAGAGCATACACTCACTGGCAGAGCATACACTCACTGGCAGTGCATTTACACTCACTGGCAGTGCATACACTCACTGGCAGTGCATTTACACTCACTGGCAGTGCATTTACACTCACTGGCAGTGCATACACTCACTGGCAGTGCATACACTCACTGGCAGAGCATTTACACTCACTGGCAGTGCATACACTCACTGGCAGTGCATTTACACTCACTGGCAGAGCATTTACACTCACTGGCAGAGCATTTACACTCGCTGGCAGTGCATTTACACTTGCTGGCAGTGCATACACTCACTGGCAGTGCATTTACACTCACTGGCAGTGCATACACTCACTGGCAGTGCATTTACACTCGCTGGCAGTGCATACACTCACTGGCAGTGCATACACTCACTGGCAGAGCATTTACACTCACTGGCAGTGCATTTACACTCACTGGCAGTGCATACACTCACTGGCAGAGCATTTACACTTGCTGGCAGTGCATACACTCACTGGCAGTGCATTTACACTCACTGGCAGTGCATACACTCACTGGCAGTGCATACACTCACTGGCAGAGCATTTACACTTGCTGGCAGTGCATACACTCACTGGCAGAGCATTTACACTCACTGGCAGAGCATACACTCACTGGCAGTGCATTTACACTCACTGGCAGTGCATACACTCACTGGCAGAGCATTTACACTCACTGGCAGTGCATTTACACTCACTGGCAGTGCATTACACTCACTGGCAGTGCATACACTCACTGGCAGTGCATTTACACTCACTGGCAGTGCATACACTCACTGGCAGTGCATTTACACTCGCTGGCAGTGCATACACTCACTGGCAGTGCATACACTCACTGGCAGAGCATTTACACTCACTGGCAGTGCATTTACACTCACTGGCAGTGCATTTACACTCACTGGCAGTGCATTTACACTCACTGGCAGTGCATACACTCACTGGCAGTGCATTTACACTCACTGGCAGTGCATACACTCACTGGCAGAGCATTTACACTTGCTGGCAGTGCATACCCTCACTGGCAGTGCATACACTCACTGGCAGTGCATTTACACTCACTGGCAGTGCATACACTCACTGGCAGTGCATTTACACTCACTGGCAGTGCATACACTCACTGGCAGTGCATACACTCACTGGCAGAGTATTTACACTCACTGGCAGTGCATTTACACTCACTGGCAGTGCATTTACACTCACTGGCAGTGCATTTACACTCACTGGCAGTGCATACACTCACTGGCAGTGCATTTACACTCACTGGCAGAGCATACACTCACTGGCAGAGCATTTACACTTGCTGGCAGTGCATACACTCACTGGCAGTGCATACACTCACTGGCAGTGCATACACTCACTGGCAGTGCATTTACACTTGCTGGCAGTGCATACACTCACTGGCAGTGCATACACTCACTGGCAGTGCATACACTCACTGGCAGAGCATTTACACTCACTGGCAGTGCATACACTCACTGGCAGTGCATACACTCACTGGCAGTGCATACACTCACTGGCAGTGCATTTACACTCACTGGCAGTGCATACACTCACTGGCAGAGCATTTACACTCACTGGCAGTGCATACACTCACTGGCAGTGCATTTACACTCACTGGCAGTGCATACACTCACTGGCAGTGCATTTACACTTGCTGGCAGTGCATACACTCACTGGCAGAGCATACACTCACTGGCAGTGCATTTACACTCACTGGCAGTGCATACACTCACTGGCAGAGCATACACTCACTGGCAGTGCATTTACACTCACTGGCAGTGCATACACTCACTGGCAGAGCATTTACACTCACTGGCAGTGCATTTACACTCACTGGCAGTGCATACACTCACTGGCAGTGCATACACTCACTGGCAGTGCATACACTCACTGGCAGTGCATTTACACTCACTGGCAGTGCATACACTCACTGGCAGTGCATTTACACTTGCTGGCAGTGCATACACTCACTGGCAGTGCATACACTCACTGGCAGAGCATACACTCACTGGCAGTGCATTTACACTCACTGGCAGTGCATACACTCACTGGCAGAGCATTTACACTTGCTGGCAGTGCATACACTCACTGGCAGTGCATACACTCACTGGCAGTGCATTTACACTCACTGGCAGTGCATTTACACTCACTGGCAGTGCATACACTCACTGGCAGTGCATTTACACTCACTGGCAGTGCATACACTCACTGGCAGTGCATACACTCACTGGCAGTGCATACACTCACTGGCAGTGCATTTACACTCACTGGCAGTGCATTTACACTCACTGGCAGTGCATACACTCACTGGCAGTGCATTTACACTCACTGGCAGTGCATTTACACTCACTGGCAGTGCATACACTCACTGGCAGAGCATTTACACTTGCTGGCAGTGCATACACTCACTGGCAGTGCATACACTCACTGGCAGTGCATTTACACTCACTGGCAGTGCATTTACACTCACTGGCAGTGCATACACTCACTGGCAGAGCATTTACACTTGCTGGCAGTGCATACACTCACTGGCAGTGCATACACTCACTGGCAGTGCATTTACACTCACTGGCAGAGCATTTACACTTGCTGGCAGTGCTGGCAGTGCATACACTCACTGGCAGTGCATTACACTCACTGGCAGTGCATACACTCACTGGCAGTGCATACACTCACTGGCAGTGCATACACTCACTGGCAGTGCATTTACACTCACTGGCAGTGCATACACTCACTGGCAGTGCATACACTCACTGGCAGTGCATTTACACTCACTGGCAGTGCATACACTCACTGGCAGTGCATACACTCACTGGCAGTGCATTTACACTCACTGGCAGTGCATACACTCACTGGCAGTGCATTTACGCTCACTGGCAGTGCATTTACACTTGCTGGCAGTGCATTACACTCACTGGCAGTGCATTTACACTCACTGGCAGTGCATACACTCACTGGCAGTGCATACACTCACTGGCAGTGCATACACTCACTGGCAGTGCATTTACACTCACTGGCAGTGCATTTACACTCACTGGCAGTGCATACACTCACTGGCAGTGCATACACTCACTGGCAGTGCATACACTCACTGGCAGTGCATTACACTCACTGGCAGTGCATTTACACTCACTGGCAGTGCATTTACACTCACTGGCAGTGCATACACTCACTGGCAGTGCATTTACACTTGCTGGCAGTGCATACACTCACTGGCAGTGCATACACTCACTGGCAGTGCATACACTCACTGGCAGTGCATTTACACTCACTGGCAGTGCATTTACACTCACTGGCAGTGCATACACTCACTGGCAGTGCATACACTCACTGGCAGTGCATTTACACTCACTGGCAGTGCATTTACACTCACTGGCAGTGCATACACTCACTGGCAGAGCATTTACACTTGCTGGCAGTGCATACACTCACTGGCAGTGCATACACTCACTGGCAGTGCATTACACTCACTGGCAGTGCATACACTCACTGGCAGTGCATACACTCACTGGCAGAGCATTTACACTTGCTGGCAGTGCATACACTCACTGGCAGTGCATACACTCACTGGCAGTGCATTACACTCACTGGCAGTGCATTTACACTCACTGGCAGTGCATACACTCACTGGCAGTGCATTTACACTCACTGGCAGTGCATACACTCACTGGCAGTGCATTTACACTCACTGGCAGTGCATTTACACTCACTGGCAGTGCATTTACACTCACTGGCAGTGCATTTACACTCACTGGCAGTGCATACACTCACTGGCAGTGCATACACTCACTGGCAGTGCATACACTCACTGGCAGTGCATACACTCACTGGCAGTGCATTTACACTCACTGGCAGTGCATTTACACTCACTGGCAGTGCATACACTCACTGGCAGTGCATACACTCACTGGCAGTGCATACACTCACTGGCAGTGCATTTACACTTGCTGACAGTGCATTTACACTCACTGGCAATGCATGTCACATGATATGCATGTGATTCAAGTCTTGACTAAATGCTATAGTGTATAAAAACTGTAACATAGCAAATGGATAATGATGGGTGTGGTTTCATGTGCATAGTCTCGATAGTCAAGACCCAGAAATTGGGTAGATTCGGCCCTACGTCTCGATTGAAGTACTGGTCTTAGTTGTGGGATGGACCTGCCGCACCTCCTTTACAAGCAATTTCCTGGCTCTATCGACCACAAGGTATCTTCCTACAAGATTGGGCGATTATGACCAAGGAGCACAGGATGTGTGCAGGAAGGGAGAACTGGGGAAGTCCATCTTTATGTTCTTTAATCCCATCTTTAAATCACCCTCACAAGTATTACACACAGACATTTCTCATTTTTTGCTCATCATGTGACGCAGAAAACATTGACCCACACACTATGGTTGCTATGGTAAAATCACCTGACCTGTGGCAGAGGTCGCCTATTCCTCGGAGTGGCTGGCAAGAGCCGGTGGAGGGGTTGCCGTGACACACGAACAGGACGTCAGGCTTGAAGGCACGCAGGCCCTGCACGGACATGACAGGCACTGAATATTGTGGGGAGGCAGTTCAAGGACACAGGCTTACATGGATATGACAGGGACTATATATTGTGGGGGGGGGGGAGAGGGGAGAGTTTAAACACATGACATCATGCAGCAAATAGATGACAATTAGCTGTATCGTATTGTCATTGTTTTACTGTGGTTGTTGTTGTTATTATTGTTTGGTAAACCTTGAATGAAGAAAGGTCTGACAAATGATTGTCAACCAACTTACACCTCTAATAAAAGCCCATCCACACTTAAATATGACAACTTTTGATTTATAAACGCATGGGGAGCACTCGCAAGCAGCCTGGAATTTTTATGGCCTCAATCCCCCTGCCAATCCCCCCTTCAAAAAAAAAAGGCAATAACAAGAACAAAACTGAAGCCTCTTACTTGCTTCTGATGCACACCCACCCAAGCCCCATGTCTCCATGTCTTCTGTCACCATGTCTTCATGTCTCCATGTCTCCATGTCTCCATGTCTCCATGTCTTCATGTCTTCTTGTCTTCTTGTCTTCTTGTCTCCATGTCTCCATGTCTTCATGTCTCCATGTCTTCATGTCTTCATGTCTTCTTGTCTTCTTGTCTTCTTGTCTCCATGTATCCATGTCTTCTTGTCTTCATGTCTCCATGTCTTCTTGTCTCCATGTCTTCATGTCTTCTTGTCTTTTGTCTCCATGTCTCCATGTCTCCATGTCTTCTTGTCTCCATGTCTTCATGTCTTCATGTCTTCTTGTCTTCATGTCTCCATGTCTTCATGTCTCCATGTCTTCTTGTCTCCATGTCTTCTTGTCTCCATGTCTCCATGTCTTCTTGTCTTCTTGTCTCCATGTCTTCATGTCTCCATGTCTTCATGTCTTCTTGTCTTCTTGTCTCCATGTCTCCATGTCTTCTTGTCTCCATGTCTTCATGTCTTCTTGTCTCCATGTCTTCATGTCTCCATGTCTTCATGTCTTCTTGTCTTCATGTCTCCATGTCTTCTTGTCTCCATGCCTTCTTGTCTTCTTCTCTCCATGTCTTCTTGTCTTCTTGTCTCCATGTCTCCATGTCTTCTTGTCTTCTTGTCTCCATGTCTTCTTGTCTCCATGTCTTCTTGTCTTCATGTCTCCATGTCTTCTTGTCTCCATGTCTTCTTGTCTTCTTGTCTCCATGTCTTCTTGTCTTCATGTCTTCTTGTCTCCATGTCTTCTTGTCTTCATGTCTCCATGTCTCCATGTCTTCTTGTCTCCATGTCTTCTTGACTTCAAGTCTCCATGTCTTCTTGTCTCCATGTCTTCTTGTCTCCATGTCTCCACGTCTCCATGTCTTCATGTCTTCTTGTCTTCTTGTCTCCATGTCTTCTTGTCTTCTTGTCTTCATGTCTCCATGTCTTCATGTCTTCTTGTCTTCTTGTCTCCATGTCTTCTTGTCTCCATGTCTCCATGTCTTCTTGTCTTCTTGTCTTCTTGTCTTCATGTCTTCTTGTCTCCATGTCTTCTTGTCTTCATGTCTTCTTGTCTTCATGTCTCCATGTCTTCTTGTCTCCATGTCTTCTTGTCTTCTTCTTGTCTCCATGTCTTCTTGTCTTCTTGTCTCCATGTCTTCTTGTCTCCATGTCTTCATGTCTCCATGTTTTCATGTCTTCATGTCTTCTTGTCTTCATGTCTCCATGTCTTCTTGTCTCCATGTCTTCTTGTCTTCTTGTCTCCATGTCTTCTTGTCTCCATGTCTTCTTGTCTCCATGTCTTCTTGTCTCCATGTCTCCATGTCTTCTTGTCTTCTTGTCTCCATGTCTTCTTGTCTTCTTGTCTCCATGTCTTCTTGTCTTCTGTCTTCATGTCTCCATGTCTTCTTGTCTTCATGTCTTCATGTCTTCTTGTCTCCATGTCTTCTTGTCTTCTTGTCTCCATGTCTTCTTGTCTTCTTGTCTCCATGTCTTCTTGTCTTCATGTCTTCATGTCTCCATGTCTTCATGTCTCCATGTCTTCATGTCTCCATGTCTCTTGTCTTCATGTCTCCATGTCTCGATGTCTTCTTGTCTTCTTGTCTTCATGTCTTCATGTCTCCATGTCTTCTTGTCTTCTTGTATCCATGTCCCTATGTCTTCATGTCTTCTTGTCTCCATGTCTTCTTGTCTCCATGTCTTCTTGTCTCCATATCTTCTTGTCTTCTTGTCTTCATGTCTCCATGTCTTCTTGTCTCCATGTCTTCATCATATCTTCAATCTTTACGTCTTCATCTTCTTTAAAACACTTGAAGAGACTTCTTAATAACAAATAAGCTGCTTGAGGGAGTTGAGGGGGGATAGATAAACAGTTAAGGGGGTTCAGTTAAGGGGGTTCAGTTAAATTAAGGGGGTTTAATATGTGAACATTGCATTTTATCCCAAAAGCCTTCTTAAACAAACTATCTCACTGATACAATATCCAAGGAGACAGGTCGCCACAATAACATGCCACAAGAACTGCTCAGTTCCATGTCAGGAAGCGCTAAACTATCCCACTACTGCTCCTCTCAACTAACACACCACAGCAGTGAGACATCTTGGTGCCACCATATCCAGAATACTAAAGTGATATCACATCAAGAGTGATCACATGACTGACACTTTAGTGATATCACCAACATAGCATGAGACTAGAGTCATGACACAACCAAAATGGTTATCACATGACCATTATCACATGACCAGACTAATATAACATGACTAGATCACATGACTAGAGTGATATCACATGACTAGAACTTGATTTGACTGACATCACGACTAGAGTGATATCACATGACCTACTGAGTGCCTACCTCTTGGTAGAAACAATCTTAAGACGACACTTCCTATAATTTAATAAGCAATTGGGGGGGTAATACTATGCTCATTGTAATCTTGCACCCTTGTGAGCACTCTCAGTAGAATTATGGTAATGCCCATCCCCAGCATGGAACAATCATCGGTGTCCGAATCGAATATTGTATTTGACTTGCTAATCAATTTTTGTGGGTTGGAGATTCCTCAAAAATCTCATGAAACATTTAAAAGAGTATGGATAATTAGAACATCAGAGGATATCAACAGGATGGAAGAAGGACAAACAGTGAGTAAAGACTTGCGTGCTTATAGTGGGAAGTTTGTAGCTAGTAACCCTAGCTTCTCCCTGCACTGTCACTGTCTGAGCCCAAGGGGGCCATGAAATACCTGAAGTTATTCCTGATGAAGGCTAGAATGGCTGAAACAGCTAAAGCTGCTACTCTAGCATTCTTCAGTGAATCTCTCCATCTTCGGATCCTTCTACCTTCATAGATATTCCACAAACACAGAAGAATTTTCTTTATCAACTTAGCAGCTTTTATAGTAGAGAAACGTCAAGAGAGTAAATTTCAAGTTGATTAGTGAGGAAGTCATTCTAACAAAATAAAATAAAATTTAAAAACTTCCGAAGCCCCACCCCTTCCATCTATAGGCCAGCTACATCTTAACAGAAACCCCTCCCCCTCTCCCCCAATAGACTTATGAATTATCTATCAGAGCGAGACACTCGACTATTTATGAAAGACCGTTTCGTCTCAAGCGAACATACATACGCACCACACGGAGCAATACACAGCCTCCACATACATTATGAACTGCAACATCGTAATTCTGCGCATGCGCTTAATTGCACCGCTAAGAGACGGTCCAGTGGAACGATGGAACCCACAGGAACAAAATGAAAATGGGAATGAGAAATGAGCGAGGGAAAGCAATGCGTGCTGTAGAAACTGAGGAACTGAGGAGAGCTATGAAGACTGTTTTGCCTCAGGCATGCGTACTTACACATATTTATCACCCGGAGCAACATGCTTTGGCTTCTATCCTTACAACATGCTTTCACTCGACACCCAATGTTTGAACATTGCCGAGTTATTAGGGGGGGCCATCAAGAAAATTAATCTCATGCACACAAACATTTCCCCTCGACCGCTTCCCCCCTCCCCCCCCCCCCCCAAAAAAAACTGCACGAGACATGGACCAAAATTTGCCACACAGCCGCTTGGACCTTTCTCTCCTCTGCTCAAGCTTAGCCTGTAGACATGCTAGCCGCCAATACAACAGTCCCTTTCAAACTTCTCCAAACTTCTCTTCAGCACAAGGGAGAAGTGACCGACCTCAGAGTAGCTTCTTTGAGTCTAATAATTGTACGTGAGAACAGTGAAGATTTGGTACTGTGAAATCAAACAGGTTATTAAGGCTACGTTTTCCCAAACTATGGTCCTAGAAACAAAGGGAGTCATTGGCATGGAGAGGTGAAGTGAAGCACCTCGCCAAGCCTACAAGCCATCCCTTCACACTCGTACCTGGTAAGGCATTATTACCTCTTCTATTATTGATAGGCTGAACACTTCGGCTTCAGGACTCTCCAAGACTTCTACAGCACTGCCTGAGGGTGAGAGTGGTGTGTGTGTGGGGGGGTAGTGGACGATGCGAGGGCTGACAAACCAGACAACAGTAAAAAGAAGAGAACATAACATGTACTAGAGTACACTCATACGGCTGTGTATGTGTAGTGCAAACTAGTATGTCAGGTTAACTTGACGAGCTACTAATGGTAGGAGTTTCTTGGCTTAAAGGGTAACAGTTGCATTTTTAATTAAAAAACAACAACTTGTGGTTACCCTTTATAGCAGATTCTGTAAACTTCATGGTGTGGATTTGATATATAGCTCAAAAGATAGGGCTCTCTGTGTGCTCTCTTTTGATACTAAACTATTTTTCATATGTACAGTATATAAAACTATAGCCAAGTTACTGGAGCTAAAGTGGAGGGAATCTCAAAACCTGAATGCCTGATTTTGCCACATAAATATCTCGAGATTGCCAGTGCTAGAAAGTTGAAATTACGCTTGACCACGTACTGACATTTTAACGCCTAATAAAACATTGCATAGAGTAGGGCTTCCTCTAGCCACTGGTGCTAATTTCAACTCTCTAGCACTTGGCAATCTTGAGATATTTATGCAGCAAAATCAGGCATTCAGGTTTTGAGATTCCCTCCACTTTAGCTCCAGTAACTTGGCTATAGTTATACCTATGAAAAATATTTTAGTATTAAAAGAGAGCACACAGAGAGCCCTATCTTTTGAACTATATATCAAATCCACACCATGAAGTTTACAGAATCCATGGAGCTATAAAGTGGTAACCACAAGTTGTTTTTTTGGGGGGGTTTTAATGCAACCGTCTCCCCTTAAAAGATGCTGCTGTGCATTCCTGATAGTTGAGGTTATGATAGTAGTGGAGTAGGAAATCTGTTCATATAGGGAGGGCTGGAGATTGCATGGCTGAGATCATTCTTGGTTACAGATAAAGCTTGCAAGACGGCAAACTATAGAGGTTCAAGGTGTCTTAAAGTTGATAGAGGTTCAAGGTGTCTTAAAGTTTATAGATGTTCAAGGTGTCTTTAAAATTTATAGAGGTTCAAGGTGTCTTAAAGTTTATAGAGGTTCAAGGTGTCTTAAAGTTTATAGAGGTTCAAGGTGTCTTAAAATTTATAGAGGTTCAAGGTGTCTTAAAGTTTATAGAGGTTCAAGGTGTCTTAAAGTTTATAGAGGTTCAGGGTGTTTTAAAGTTTTTCCTAGAAGGACTGACCTTTTCTCTAAAGTTTAGTTTAAGTAAGACAAACAAAGAAAAGAAAAATAATAATGAATTATTGTACAGCCACAGGCTATAAGTGTCCAAATAACTATCTCCTGTGAATCTATTCTTCGGCAACTTCTACGAGATTAAGTTTGTCACTTCTTCGTCTTCTTTGTCTGTGAATACACAACATTATGCAGTGATTTAGGCTTTGCTAAATCATAAAATTTCTCAAGTCTTCCTTCTCTTGAGAGTGGAGAAGTTACGTTCTTCTGCTGTAGTTGTGACAGGTATCGGCATGTGAAGCTTCAGAAGGCATGCAAGAATGTAGCATCATTTTCATGCTTGACTGGTCATTGGGGGAAATCACAAACGATTTGTGCCCTGGAAACTTATCGAACATGCATGGCCCTCCAGGGTTAGAACCTTGACAATATCTATCATCATGTAGCATTTTGTACGTGAAGTCCGAGCTTCTCAAGGTCAGCGTCAGTCTGGATCAAGTTGCATACATCTTGAGGTACTCAAACCATTTGCACTGTCAAGAGTTCAGGATTTTCGCAATCTTTCTGACAAACAAAAAATGTCTTTTAAAAAACAATGCACAGAAATTGCTGCAGCACTGAAGATTCCACGCCCCCTCATGTGTCGAGTCCTGCAGTTCTCAACTGGAACGCCAAATATGTAGAGACCATATTTAATGTTTTAGGGATAAATAGATCACTTCAGCAAAGTATTGCCTACTGCAATGGCCAACTTCATCTTCCACAATGTCACACACTGCAGTGACTCCCTCAAGCAACAATTAACTGTTCATGATATGAGGGTTCTAGGACATATACCCCCTGGCATATACCACCCGGACAAAAAAAACAGACAATTACCCCCTGGACAAATACCCCCCGCCCCATGCAAAATACCCCCTGGACATTTACCCACCCCATAAATAGTTTCACCTATCACATATATATATAGGATTTTAGGATGAAAGATGGGATTTTATTGCCCTAGCCCTAGCACCCCAAGCCAGCCCCAAGCACTAGCCCCTAGCCTTAGCCCTAGCCATAAACCTTATACATTTTATTTCCCCTCAAAAAAAATGTTTTGATGGGGGGTATATGTCCTGGTGGGCAATTGGCATGGGAGGTATTTGTCCACGTGGTAATTGTCTGGGGGGTATATATATATATGTCCTGGGGGTATATATGTCCTGATAGGGATATGAGATATCTCAGGTGTCATCAGCCGCAGGTTAGAACCAGCACTACAAGGTGACCTCTGACAATAACCAAATGTAGGACCTTGTGGGGCCATACGTGTGTTGGTAATATCGGATGACATACTTGCCATCACGTACCTGTGAATATTAACACACCAATCTCAAGCATTACTGTCGGATTAGAAACTCCTGCATGGCATTATGTTCTTCGTGCGGTAGCCAATGATAGCAGATGCAGTAAAGATTCTAGTGGAAGTTCAATAGCAGCAGATGTGCTTCTTGAAGCAGTGAAGGTTGCAATAGATAAGGTTGCAATAGATCTCCAGGGGCAAGAGAGGATTCATGATCATTAACTCTTTAATAACCTACAAAAAATGTTTGCATAAGAAACTGGGTCTGCTTTTGTAATGACAACCGTCAGATCTGAGTTGACACCTAAGCACAGTAGTAGCAATGTACTTTGAACTGTGAGCAACACAAATGAAAATTTCTTAACCCACTAAGCCCCCAAAAAATGTGGCAACTTCTCCCACAACTTCTCCCAGAATATAATTCTTTCAAGCATTAGTCGGGATATTGCTGAACCACCAGCACAACACAAGACTTGATGAATGACACACTACCTGGAACAAGATGATCAGTTTGAACAGTGATTCCATTAGGTCATCAGACCTCATCATTTGAGTGGCTGTACTAGTGCCAGGGTGTGGTTTGTGTGGTGGCTAGCTAGCTACTGGTATATAACAAGCTCATGAGCATCTCAGTATTCCTGATAAAGTTAGAGCATCTAGTCGAAACATCGAGAGGGTGAATTTCAAATTGATTTTTGAGAAAGTCATTGTATCAACAAGGTACAAGGTAGAAGTCTGGTATAAATATCTTCAAGTTCCACTTCTTTACATTCAAGTCGAAGAGCCCGTCAACTAGGACACCTTCTCCTCTTGGACATTATAGCAAAGAAGCTAGCTCTGTGCATTTTTTACTACATTTAAGTAAACATGTGTGATGGTTTAACCTATAGTAGTTTGGTCAGCCATAGACCAACCCTTTACAATATCTGCAATCACCTTTCTCCATAGCTATCGAGAATCCTTCATATCGATTTTTTTTTTTATTTTTTTTTTACTGCAGCTCATAATTGCTAGTTTGCTGTTCTGTGTTCTCACTTTTGAGAGTTTCAACTTCATAATTATTGAGCAAAACTAAATGTATAATCTCACAATATGGTTGCCAAAGGTCTGGTGACTGCCTCAGTTATGTGCCAATAGGAAATGTTTTGTATTGATAAATGTGTAAATTTAGTATACATGTATTAGCACTAAGATATGAAACCACATCACCACTACTATGTATGTTGGTATCTATATATTGGGGGAGGGGAGCAGCTGTCCAAATATTGACCTCCCCCAACCCCCTCCACTTCCTACTCCTACTTACCATATCTCCATGCCACCTTTTTTGCTCTTTCTCCACAAATGCCTCCATTATTCAAAATCAGAACCCTGTCTCCTTCCTCAACCAGGTTAGTAAAAGCAGCCTCCATGCCTGCATAGCAAGTCCCACTGATAGCTATAGTGAGAGAGTTAAAGGTCTGGAAGAGGTACTGCAGCCCAGCTATAATGTCGTCCATAACGTCCAAGAATTCTTTGTGCGTATGGCCCACCACATGGGAAGACATGGCCTGAATGATCCGTGGGTGAAGTTTGGAAGGTCCCGACTCAAGCAGCGCCGTGTTGCTCGAGATTTTTTTAAGGTTCAGAATCCTCCTATTTGGAGGTTGCACGAATTCCATCTTCACTCCAGATTGATGACAACCACGAACCTTTACCCAAGCTATTAACCTTTGGGGGGCCACGACCCATTTCAGAATCTCAAAACTTCGTGCCCCCCCCCCCCAATAATATATTATTATAATTATTATTATTATACATCGGCATATCACATTCATAAAACACCAGACTCCAGTATCGGTGTACCTGTTTCTTGTTTACAAGATCAGAGGTTCTTGGAACTGTTTTGTTGCTTAGAGCACATCGTAGGTCTGATTCAGGGTTCAATCGGTTTCTTGCCTTTGATTTAATAACCAAAAGGGATGAAAGCCACTTTCACAGAGGTAGGTCGATGAAAAGAGGACTAGAATTTTCAAGGCAATTTAACTTGTTATGGAGAAGCTTGGGTACATTTTTGGCCAAAAGTCTGAAAAACTGAGTAGCTGGAACTCCTCTTTAGCTGCTGTTATTGATGAACTCAAGGAACTACTCCTGCACATCTTCAGGGAGGTTGTCCACCAAATCCGAGCATCGGAAAGGGTTTCTGGCAACTATCATCTGGCTGCTCTCCATATCAACCCCGGGAAAGTATCGGGCAAATTCTTCTTTGAGAACAAAAGGTGTGCTTTCATGTCCTTCTGTAGCTCCTTGCCCAGTTGTTTCTCACCCAACACCCTGAGCAGTCAGACGGTGGTAAGGAGAGAAATTTGCACTGTCCAGTTTTCTCCCCCATAGGTCCAGCTTGGCTATGAAGATGTTGATGGCACATGAGTGCACGATAATGGTTCTATTCCTTCCTTGAAGTTTTAAATTTAGGGCATTCAAAGCTTCGAAGATGTCTGCCAAGTATCCTAGGTGCAGCTTGAAGTCTGAGTCTCGTACAGCCTGAAGGAGATGCTCGGCCTTCTTTCCTTGGCTCTCCAGAAATATCTCGAGCTCGTCGGCAAGCTCAAAAAAACGCCCAAGCACATTCCCTTTCGAGAGCCAGAGAACGGCTGTGTGAAAGAGTAGATCCTGATGTGTGGCATCCATGTCCCGGCAGAACTGGCGGAAGAGCCTTTTGATGTAGTTGACAACCTGGATAACCACAGCCATGGTCTTCTTGAGTACAGCTGGCAGTGTCTTGGAGGCAAGGGCTTCACGATGAATGAGGCAGTGTTTTGTGAATACATCAGCATTTTTCTTCTTGACAAGAGTGATGAATCCAGAACAAGAACAAGAACCAAGCATGGCAGGGGCCCCATCTGTGCACACCCCAACCAGCTATCTCCATGACAGCTTCTCCTCCTCAAAGTAGTTGGAGACCATTTCCATGATGTCACTCGCTGTTGTCGATGTCATTAAGGATTTACAGAAGAGGAATTCCTCCTCGGCCAAATCCCCAGAGAGGTAGCGTGCAAAAACCGTTAGCTGAGAGCATTAGGCGACATCTGAGCTTCTCCTCCTCAAAGTAGTTGGAGACCATTTCCATGATGTCACTCGCTGTTGTCGATGTCATTAAGGATTTACAGAAGAGGAATTCCTCCTCGACCAAATCCCCAGAGAGGTAGCGTGCAAAAACCGTTAGCTGAGAGCATTAGGCGACATCTGTGGACTCATCCAACTGAATGGCGAAGAAGGGTGAAGCACAAATTTTCTCTGAGACCTGTGCCTTGATGTTCTCAGACATTTCATCGATGCACTGCTTGACTGTGTCTTTTGAGATGGCAATCTGCTTATTGGCACTTCCCTGACCAAGGACAAGACAGGCTGCTTCAAGGAGGCATGGCTTGACGAGTGTTTCTCCAATTGTGCGTGGTTTCTTGGTCTTGGCAATTTGCATTGAGTAGGATGCCTCAACGATCTTCTTGTCCTGGAGGACAACAACTCCCACATGACTATCCAGCCGTAATCTCTTGACTGGCCTTCTTTAAGTCGAAAAAAAGTCTATCTCTTTACTCACCAGGTCTGGGTGGACCTTGCCGAGATGTTCCTTGAGCTTGAATGGTCTCATGGACTCATTGGCAAGGGTCTTCTGACAGATGACTCACTGAGGAACCTCAAGTCCACCATTCAGCACAAATGAGAATCCATAGCTCAGGTAGCTGTCATTGTAGGAACGTTTCTTGGACATGGTGATGCAGTGGTGACGATTTCTCTTTTCCTCGATCTTTCCTTCCCTTCTGATTTGTTTTGATTCTGGCTGAGCGGGCGAATGAACAACTGGGAGACACCTAAAATGGTACTCCTGTACAATCGTGGTCCCGAGTGAAACTGGGTAAAGGGTTTCGCGGAATACCTTCACCAAACCGCACCCACTTACGAAGACCACGCCCATATCACGTGGTCGCAACATTACAATTAGTCTTGTGGTCAGCCTGCTCATAGTTGAGTGCTGTGTTATCCGTTGAAGAATAAAGTGAAACTACCAAACAAACTACGGATCAATTCACATACGGCCAGTAGCCCCGTGAAATTCGTGCGCGTGTAATTAACTAAAAGCATACACAACCAGGTGTTAATGGACTATCGTCCTTTGAAGACATTAATCAGAGTATTACTGAATATAGACTCTGGACTATCATCCTTTGAATGAATATACACTCAGCATTAGTCCTCAAGATGCATATGTTTCTTGGTTCTACAGCTCAGGCAATGGGTCCTGCTAATGTATCTGTGGTCTCGGGAGTATCCTGTATGCGAGGCAAGCCGAGATGCTGGCATCAGTCCACAAAGAGGGGTGGATATCTACCAGTGGCTGAGGGAAGTCTGTTCGACTAAGCTATTGCAAGCACCAATTGTGCTTGGAGGGGTGGTGCAAATCGATGAATCGCTCTTCCGACACAAACCAAAGGTTTATAGACAGATATAGTATATTTAGAAACCTACTTACTTTACCTTATCTACTTTATCTTATCTTATCTTACCTTATCTGGATCCCATTATCTTACTTTACCTAATCTAACATACAGCACCACAGAGGCAGACCTCCAGCCCAAGAAGTCTGGGTGTTCGGAATGGTCGACATCTCGACCTCACCAGCCTTGGGATACATGCAGGAAGTGGCGAAAAGAGATGCAGCCACCCTACTGCCCATCATACAAGCCCATATTGCACCCAACACAGTCATCCACTCAGACCAGTGGAGGGCTTAAAACCAAGTTCGATCGCTTGCTGGTGTCTCTAGCCACCAAACTGTCAACCATTCCCTGCATTTTGTAGACCCTGGGTCGGGTACCCATACACAAAACATTGAGTCGTATTGGAATAGAGTAAAGACCAAACTGAAGAGGATGAAAGGATGCCATGCACATCAGACTGGAAGCTACCTGGATGAATTTATGTGGCGAGAGCGGCATGGACAGTCAAAACACATTGCATTTAATAATATAATGTTAAATATAAGTCAGCAATACCCTGTATGAATGATATGATAATGAAATGTATGTATAAAATAACAATTGGAAAAAAATAGATGGGCCATTAATTAGGTTCCATTAACACCTATGCTTTTAGTTTAATTATTTATTTGAACTTAATTACACGCGCACGAATTTCACGCGGCTACTGGCCGTATATGTGAATTGATCCCAAACTACTCATCAGCCAATGAATTTTCACTTTCCTAGTCGTTCTTTTGGTAACAAGGGAGAAAAACGCTGTTTTAAACTACAAAGAAGCCATTGATTCTGTTATTGCTCAAAGGTAAATGAGAGGAACTTGCTGCCTAGTGGACTATATATAGCTATAACAGAAGAGATCTAGCTTTTATTACCAAAGGCTACACTAACTGGAAGGATGCTCGTGTTGCGTTAAAATAGCTAGCTAAATTTAATTTTTATATCTCTTACCATTTCTATCTTACCATTGTATATAGGAGATCCATTTTTCTAAGTATCATCAAGATGCTGAATGTCAAAATTTCAAGTTCAGTCATTCATATTATTGTAATGTATTTTATTAAATTGCCTATATAAGTGTGGGAAAGGTACAGGGTATGGTTATACAAAATTGGGCATAGCCAGGCCCCCTGCACTATATACTATATATTTGCCTTGCCAATGCAAAATGTACTATGTATACTTACATACATACATACGCACTTGAGACATGACATGAGACATGACACAAAAGGAGTTTATGAGTCAATTATGTGTGATTGGATCACCAAGTCAATTGTCTGATGGGATGACCACTTTGACCCTCTGATGGCCTGAATGAAAGCAATGAACAAATGAAAGCTACAAAATTCAATGATCTATCTTCAGCCACTTTTTAGCTAAGGGCAAGGGATTAAGCATGGCTAGGGCTATATTCCCTAGCCATCCCTTAGACAGGCTTAGCCCTAGCCTTTAGCTTAAGTTTAGCTGAAGCAGGATCATTGAATTTGTAGCTTTCATTTGATTTGTTCATTTTGTTAATGTGCACACAACTATTCCTAGATATCCTTTACCCGGTTTCACTTGGGACCACGATTATATATAATAATAATATATATATATAATAACTTCCTTGACAAAAGTGAGTTGTGTACAGTAGACATGAGTGCATGGTAACATGGTTGATGAACACCCACCAACCGACAGTGGGGCCATATTATTTAACTGAAAATTGTACAGGAGTATCGAGAAAATTTGAAATGGAGGCACAAAAATAGCTGCTCATTTTGGAGGCCTTCATGACCCCTCAACAACTTGCCCATGACTCTACGTTCAGAACCCTGGAACTAGAGGAACAAAGGCATGGGGTCTTGCATATTCGACCCTTTACCTTTCCTTTGGGAAGAGTCTTCTACGCTAGCAAAGCAGCATGGTGGTTTGTTTTTATAGTTAACGAGGTATTTTGTTGAAAGTTAAATTGCTGTGGGAGTTAAATTGCTGTGGGATAAGAGTTACATCCACATCTCTGAAGGTGAACTGAAGGTGCCCAGTCAGGATTTGTATCATCATACAGCAGACTTAGCTTGCTTAGTATTAAAATAGACATCCCAACTAGAACCCATTTCTCAACGCACAATGACCTTCTCAATAATCAACTTGAACATTATTCCTGGTGAAGGCTAGAGCATCTAGTCAAAACGTCGAGAAAATACAACATTTATTGAGGTTATTGTACCTTCTTGAAGTGGCTAGAGCATCTAGGTGAAACGTCGAGAAGTTAAAATTCAAGTTGTTTATTGAAAAGGTCATTGTAGAAGCTATTGACCAGCTAAAAAGTGTATAGAGAAAAAAGTCAGCTCGGTTGTTTTTTGATGTTTTTATTATTATTATTATTATTATTGTGAATTTTACAGTACATTTGTGAGAATGTGAGTGATATATACGATGAAGATGTTGAGTCTGTTAATTGTACCGATGGCATAACAATAAGATCTACTGAAAGCTATTATAGATTAGGAGAGTGGGGGACAAACATGCATTTGCTACATGGACATAATAAGTGGAAGGTGCATGGATTATCGGGATCAAAGGTAGAGAGACCATAAATTTTCAGTTTAATAGTGGCCATAGTCTGTTGCACATCTATAGGTGGAATGATGTTCCAGAGCCTGGGTAGTCGAGTAAAATAAAAGTGCCTGGAAAGATTATTACACATCCTCGAGTGGTTGAGCTTTAGTGACAGTGATGATCGAGTGTTGGTGGAGGTGAAAGTTATGTGGCTCGATATATTAAAGCTGGTAGTTGTATTTTTTATGCTCCTTATGAAAAACATAATGTCAGCAAGTTAAAAAAATACATCAGTAGAAGAATCTTTAGTTCAACAAGTCTAGACTTATAGTCCATGGTGTAATTGTTTAGAACAAATTTTGTAGCACGTCTTTGGATTCTTTCCAATGAACCGAGGTCTCCAGAGAGGTGAACCATATACCAATTGAGATATAACGAGAGCTAGATAAAGGGTCTTTTTGGATTCCACAGAGTTGACATGACTGAAAGTTCACATAGGCACTTATATGCTTTACTTAAAATATGATTGTAGTGAAAATTCCAGCTCAGATCATTTGATACGTATGTACCAAGGTCTTTGTAGTGGTCCACTGATGGGAGTTGATCATTAATGTTGTAAGGAATGAGATTAGAGATGCTGATTTTGGTATGAATTGGAGAAGAGCACATTTACCTACATTAAAGGAGAGGGACTAAAGTCCACTTCAAATAGTCTCTTTGAAAGGCCAATCAAATCTGCTTTTGAGTAATCCAATATATATTTATACTTGCATTTTGTCCTTGAACTTTTATTTGGGAAAGAAGCAATTTCAAAAGAGATGAGAAAGTGATGAGTAGGATACATATTACTAAAGTGCACTGACAATTTGCCGATCAATTCTGGATTGCTGGTCAACACCAAATCAAGAATATTACCTTTAGAGTGGGTTGGTTTAGAAACCAGTTGAACAAGATTGTGACAAAGTCACAGAACAGGGATGAGGAAACAGACTTACTTGAGAGTGATTGCCAGTTAATATCCGGGAAATTAAAATCTCATAATAATTAATTTTGCTTAGGAAATTAAGAAGGTCAGCACAGTAATTTTGTGAAGAATTCGGGGCAATATATACTGCACAGACTGTGTTACAATAATCTCCAGTTTGGGTGGGGATGGCATTACTTTAGAATGAAGGGATGAATTAACAGCAAGCATTACGCCACCTCCACGAGACTCCCTGTCCTTTCTATGTTACCAGTATGAATGGAGATAGCCAGGTTTCGGTAACTGCTATTATGTCAAAAGAAGAGGAGTAGATAAGGGACTGAAATGTGTTTAATTTATTAACAAGACTGCGTGAGTTAAATGAGCATACAGATAGTCAGTCAGACTGAAGTGCACTGGTTGATGAAGAAGCATCAGAGTTGTTGATTTGTGGTTGGGTAGGTTGAATGGGAGGAGGGAAGGGATGTGGATGGTTGGATGTATTGATGGTTTCAGGGCACAGATCTCTTGCTTCTAGCTAAACTCGTGTATCTTCTCTCCCTGAAAGTAATAAAGGCTAATAGTCGATAAAAGCTGGTGCCTCCGACAGCTAGCCGCAGCCAACACGGCTCGATTCCTAGTCGTGCAGTCCGCTTCTAGAGTGGCTGACCCTTTACCTTTTGTGCAGACGGGAGAACTGATAATTATTTTTCGCGCAGATTACCAAAATGCATGGGAGAACCCTAGCCCTAGCCCTAGCCCTAGCCCTAGCCGCAAATTCTCAGCAACTGTGAGAAAGTTAGTGATAATAAAGTGGCCCTTGCCAAGCCAATTCATATCTGATTTAGTTAGAACTTTGCTTCTTTATATCTGCCACTTTAAATATTGTTGGTTCATTCCCTTTTACTTCTGTAAAATATGCCATGTGTACTGTGCACTAATATAGCCCTGCAGGGTGTCAGTATTATTTAAATATAGCCAGCTACAATACTTCATGATAGGTAATATTTTCTCTGTAGCCTTATGTACAAGATATTCAGTGAAGGGTTAGTGAAATGCCGAGACACTAGTTAGGTATGTAAAGCTCTGTTGCTATTCCACATGAGCTCATTTCTTGCTCTAAGGATCGTATGTGAGAAGGAGATGGAGATTTTTCGAGTGTTGTCAAACAGCTTCCAGAACATACGTGAGTTCAGACGGGAGGACACACCGAAGGTCTGAAAGGGTCTGGGGAAGCGAATTATCTAAGGCACCAATTTCCAAGGTTGTTAGGGAGGCTTTAGTGCCCTTCCTTCCCTTTTTCTCCTCTGCCACCACTTCCCTATCCAATACATAATACACTCTCCCACCTCCTCCATCTCTGCATCACTTACTCCCTCCACATCTTTCCCCCATCAATGCCACCTCTCCATCCTTACCCACTTTTCTATACTCATCCAGCCTGCCACAATTCTGCGCACCTCATCCACTGGTAACAAGCCGATCCCATTGAATTCCCCCACAGTGGGGGATCTAGGATTAGTGAAAGGGGGTTGTCACTGTGGCGTGTGCTCACTCACCGAAGGTTTTACTGACCATGCCCACTTTATGGCATAGTGAGGATGTTCTGTGCCTGTCAAAAATGATGTGATATATAGTACAAGTGTGAGAACTAGGTCTCTTTCTCTTTAACTTATCCATATTCATCAGCTAGTTTTTAGTAGCCATGTGCTTTTCTGGCATGTAGCTATAATTATTTCTGTGGTGTATTTGCACTAATTTTAGGCAACAGTATATTTGAATAATTAACTGTCTTGCATCTGTTCAAAATTTCAATTTGTAAAAGACCATTCCAAATTTGGGCAGACATACATGTACTGTCCATTATAATATCTGCACTTTTCTTGCATGTAAAATGTTAATGTGTGCTATACCAGAAGCAATGTCTGGATGAGCACAGAAATAGTGTCCATACAGACTAGAGCTTGAAAATTATGCAACCAATGCAACCCCCCTGGATCCTCCACTGCCCCACACATACCAAGAAATGTCCAGCATCTTCCCCTGTTCCACTGTCACACATTGTACATCTCTCATCCCCACGTCTCTTCTTACCCTCCAACAACCCAGCTGATGCAGTCCTCAGTCTAAATTGCAACCTCACACCTGCCTGACTCTGCATGGACTTCACATACCTCTCCACCTGGCACCATTCTTTGCTAATTTGTACACCTTCAGCATACTCTTGCTGTTTATGCAGAGACAAGTAGGTAGCTCAGACTGTGGGCTGTTTGCAATATCTACAGCAACTGCTCTGTGCCATTCTGTTTCACCGCAGGATTGTTTGTGGGACCAGGAACTCATGCGTTGTCACTTGTCCGAATGCTTCAAACAGGGAGATATGTCACCCTTTCCAGGAAGTGCACAACCAAGGTCACACGATATATTCTGCCAACAGGAAGTAGTTGAGGTGTTCTGTCACTGTCGTCAGCCGTACACTAACAAGAGGTTCATGATCGAATGTAACCTGTGTCGTGACTGGTTTCACCGTGACTGTGAGAAAGTGCCGAAAGTTGTGGAAGATAACATTCCGTTTTATGTAAACATTGCAAATAATGTGTATATGCAGTTTGAAGTGTTTAACATGAATTGTAGATTCTCTACAATTCTGAGCACAAAATTTTGATGTTGGGTTTTTAATGAGTGAGCAAGCTATAATATGTTTTTTTTTGTTATGTAGTGGGAGAGAGAGGGGTTGACATGAAAACATGTTTGTCTTTATGAGATTATGGTAAACTACAGCGCTACTAGAACATTAGCAGTCTGATACAATTTCAGACTGGATACAACTTCAGACCAGCCCCATGCAGCTATAATATGTTTTTTTTGTTAGTGGGAGAGAGAGGGGTTGACATGAAAACATGTTTGTCTTTATGAGATTATGGTAAACTATAGCGCTATAATCCTACTAGAACATTAGCAGTCTGATACAATTTCAGACTGGATACAACTTCAGACCAGCCCCATGCAGCTATAATATGTTTTTTTGTTAGTGGGAGAGAGAGGGGTTGACATGAAAACATGTTTGTCTTTATGAGATTATGGTAAACTACAGCGCTATAATCCTACTAGAACACAATTTCAGACTGGATACAACTTCAGACCCAGCTATAATATGTTTTTTTGTTAGTGGGAGAGAGAGGGGTTGACATGAAAACATGTTTGTCTTTATGAGATTATGGTAAACTACAGCGCTACTAGAACATTAGCAGTCCGATACAATTTCAGACTGGATACAACTTCAGACCCAGCTATAATATGTTTTTTTGTTAGTGGGAGAGAGAGGGGTTGACATGAAAACATGTTTGTCTTTATGAGGTTATGGTAAACTACAGCGCTATAATCCTACTAGAACATTAGCAGTCCGATACAATTTCAGACTGGATACAACTTCAGACCAGCCCCATGCAGTCTGAAATTGTAACCTCGATTTAGCGCATGCGCAGAATACCGAAATACATTTTGAGACTGGGTACAATCTCAGACCGTTACACCGGGAATGGCGCTGCTTTCGGTACAAAGAAATAACGACGTTGACCAAAAACTGAAAACGAGGCGACTGGAAATCCCGCGTGCGCACCTGAATTACATATCCAGGGCCTCTGCGCAAACGGCAGGAAATGAATCAGCAAGAAATTTGCTTCCAGGTATAAGTGGTAGCCATTTTATGGCGCCGAAAAACTTACCTATCCCGTAAGCCTTCTCTGTGCAAGTCTCTTCCAATTTTGAATCGAGATAATGAAATTGCATGGACAAAAAGCCCCATAACTTTGAAATGGATGCTCCAATGCCCCTAAAACTTTGGAAATGGCTAGTAGATGCTTACAACAACATTTATAAATGATAATAAAAAAATATAAAAAATAAAAATAAAAAATGGGTAGGCCCCCCCCTTAACCTCTCCACATCCTCCGACCACCATCCCTCTGACCTGTCCGTAATCTCCTTCCTTCCAATTCCTTTTCTCAGCTGCAGCTAAAACTTTTTTCTTCCATATAAGGTTTGATTCAAACCAACATCCAGCTTGCCCAAGTCCTCAACTACCACCCTAGCTACATTCATGGCTTTACTTAAAATATATAATCTATGACCAACTTTTTCTCCCAATATTCCAATGTTCACCTCACCTCACAGCACTGCAATTCTCATTTCCTAAATCAGATCTCCAACCCTAACCAACCCCAACAACCTCTTTCTATAACTGTTTGGGTTTTCCTCCGCTCCTAATCCATTGAAGTCCCCCATCATAACAACATCGAAACCTTTCTCTTTGTACTTGACCACATCTTCCTGCAATACCTCAAACAATCCCTCTGTCTCTCTCACTCTCATTCCTTCTGGGTTCACTTATACTACCCATCCCATAGTTTTCCTTCTCCCCTGCTCTGCTCAACCACCCACAGCAATCCTTCTCTTGACTTCGTCACCCCAGATTCTAAACTCTTATCCACCAGATCCCACACCTCCACATGCCCGCCTGCCATCCTGCCGTACCACTGATATCTTGCTCGGCTCTCCTCGTCCTCCTTATTCTCCACCTAACCCCAGCACATCTAACTTCTTCAAACCCGATACTACCTTCAAATCTACTTCTCTTAACCTCCATCCTCCACAAATAAATTAATCTGCCTCAAGTTTGGTAAAGATTTGTCAAGTATTGAGAGAAAAACACACACACATTCACATGCACACACACACATAAACATAAACACACAGATGCACAAACTAAGACAATGCCTTGTCACTTAATGCTGTGGGCAGATCAACAAAAGGGAAGCAAGAGGCTGTTTTCATTTTCCCATGTTATTGAAACAGTTTTTCATGAGATAGTTCTGGTGAAATGTATAGTATACTCTCTCTCTATATATATATATATATATATGTATAATGTGCCCAAACAACATCTTTCACAAGCCATGTGATGACCCATCGCTTCAACAAATTATTGTTCTTCATTAATGTATTTACATGTGTATATGTTTGTATGCATGTGTGTGTGTATGCATACATCCCTTTAGTAGAAGATGACAAAGCTTTTTCTGATTTCCGATGGGGCAAAAGTATCTGGTGGATCTTCTCTGATTTCTATGGCATCACAGTCGCTCCATTAAGACATTTGTCATCATTGTTATCCAAGTCTTATACTTCCATGTATGAGGTGATTTTTTCAGAAGTAAATGATTGACATCGATGATGGTGGCTTATCTGGAATGGCAATCCTGAATTTTCCACCCCTGGACTCCCTGCTGGTCCACTTATATATTTGTTTGTTTGTTTGTTTGTGTGTGTCTGTTTGTATGTTTGTCCGATGACCAACACAACTGTGCCATTGCAAGTCCACGTTTACAATGCTCAGCTCATGTGATCGCTTGGTTAATGCCTCTCCTGGCTGACATCACTTGAGTGCTGATGATGAGTGATGGTGGTTTTCACTTTTTGGAGAGCAGGAAATTGTCATGCCATATAAAACTTGTAATCCCCAAAAATGCTACCAAAAAAATTCTCACAATGCTGCCTAAAATCACAATGCTGCCTAAAATGTTTTAAAAAAATCTTAAACTCTAAAAAAAAATATGAATTTTAGGTAGATAATTTATTAAGGCTTAGTTGTTGGTCTATGATTCGTTAAAAATCATGCAAGTTAATTCACATCTAGTGTTAAGGTTAATTGGTGTTCCTTGTGCTAGCATGCTCAGCTAAATAACATTGTGTACAAGCATGCGACAGGCAATTCTCGGTCCTCTCTTGCTGGAGTTCAACATGAGTGCTTGTTTGACAGAAGCATTATCAACATATGATTAACTACCTGTGTGGTAAAAGACGAGGTTTACCAACTTACCCACAGTCATTTGGCAAAGAACAGAAACATGGGCTGAGACAACAGGCATGAGAAAGATGGCCTTCTTTTTTACCGTGGTGAAGACTTGGCTCTCACCTTCGCCGTGTGGTGGTGGATAAGAAAGAACAAGAGAGGCTTATCAAAGATTGCCATGATGGCATTTATAGTGGTCACTTTGGGAGAGACAAGACAATGAGCAAGGTTTGTCTCTTACAAAACAATGTTTGGTTAGCTAGAGTGCTCTCACCTCCATGTCAGAGAAGTAGCAGTTTAAAATTATAAGTTGAATGTGAGAATATCCTGACCCGCTCATTTCCTTTTGGAAAAGGAGGTGGAGCACCACTTGCCTCAATCCTGCATGACCATCTCTACTTTGGAGTTAAAATATTACTTGGACAGTGTTCGCATTTAGCATGTCCGTTGTAAACTAATGGTCCCATTGAATTTTTTCATCCGTGAAGGTTTCTGGGACTTATGGAATGGTCAGTTATGTTGGGTAACATTTCAAGAGGTGTGATATATGTCAGAGGGTAAACAACTGGCTAGGAATGGCCAAGACTGAGTTACATCTGATCCCTGTAAATTCAGTTTGGAGTATATATATACATTGACCTAATAGGTGAGTGATACACCGAGTGTTGTTTTTATCCAATGTCCTGCTATATTTATACGTATACCTCCTACTGCCCTTTTAGTGGATTTCTTTACTTATTAACTATCTACTCATTACATGTTCTTTTCCTGAGGCCCTCCAGAGGGCTTGGCACACTTCCATGGAGCCATCCAGATGCTTTCCATCAGAGCGACTCAGACCCGAGCCTGGAGGGTATATATATATATATATACCCATGTGGATGACCTAGCCCTATGGAGTACATTATTATTATTATTGTTGTCATTATTATTATTATTGTTAATATTACCGCACGCGGGGAAAAATTCATTACTGTTATTGATAACTTTTGTAAGTGGCTCAAGGCTGCACCTTTTTCCGACGAGACAACAATTGATGTAGCTGATTTTCTTTTTTCTGTCTTTTGTCGATGGCCAAAGATGATCAAGGGAGGGAATTTATTAATGCGGTGTCGAGGTGTCATACTTAAGCATTACAGTTCAATTGACTATGCTAATCCAGTTGGGACACCTTTTTGCAATGTTATTTCCACTCATGCAGTATATAGGCATATACAATGTATAGACACATGCTGTATCTTCAATATTATGATCAAACATCTTGCTCATCTTAAGTATATACCACTATTCTAATAATAAACTAGAATGGTGGCTTTCAGCTGATATTCTAATTGGTTGACTCAAGGTCTGATAGACTTTTGAGAGGATGTTTGATACAAGATGGTTCCAGGTTAGGTCACTTGAAATAATTACACCTATATAGATCTTTAACACTCATTTTTGGAGTTCATGCAAATGTCATCCAAAGAGTAAACAGCAGGCACTTGTGAGAAAATCCTTAAAAGGCGATGTTAAGGGAGGCTTTTACCATTAAAAAAAAAAAAAAAAAATTTTTATTGCTCTATTCTATACATACCTTGATGCATGTAGTTGTTATGTTTCAAGTTTCAGAGTATTTCAATGCTCCATTATGAAGTTAAGCACCTTTTTGTGCATTCTATTTCACTTTATCAAGCTATATACAAAATACCGTTTGAATCTTGAAGACGGCGCTCCTGTCAAAGGTAAGCGTATCTCCCTAACTGTTCATGATAGAAGTCTGGAAAAGGACTCTAAATGAAGCTCTCAGTAAGCTTCCAATTACCATAGTTACCACGCAGCCCTGTGCTGTCATGACATGATCTGCGCATCCTGTCAGGCAACCGTCATCATTTCGATTTTTACCAAAAAAATACCCCCCAAAAACACACCCACTTTTCATGGCTTCTCCTGAAAATCACTGTTTCCGAATCTGGAAATATTCTAACTTGCTCATTTTTTAATGTATACAAGATTTTAATATATCATTTGAAAGCCCTTTCCCTGCTCTAAAAAGTGAATGATTAAAACATGTTTAAGTCCATCCATGGTGAAGGTATGCATATGGATATACATACCATGTTTAGAACTTCAGGTTGACCTCTCTTAAAATTCAGTTGTTGTGCTAATGATATTTTTAGCCATTCACTTTTCACTTCTATGATCACTCTAAGCACTTCCTAAGTGGGAAGTGGTTAGGACTAAGTGGCCATGAGTTAGAATATTTGCCCCTGATACTGAGGTGGGATCCATAACTTCACCTAGGTAGTAGATATGCAAAATCTGAGCATATCAAAAGAAAGCACATTCAATACAATGCATCTTGATAAAATTTCACCTGCATTGATAAATAAATAAAAAAAGTTATGACAAGTTGTGTCGACCACCCCAGAAATGGTAAAAGCCTCCCTTAAAAGAGAGATGCCAATCAGTCGACCATTTTGCGAGTGAGAATTGAAGAAAGATACATCATAATACCTTTAAAACACTTGGTATATATCATCTGCATATAAGAGTTCATCTGCATATAAGAGTAGAGAAGATGAAGAAATGGTGGTTGGAATGTCATTTATGTAGATCAAAAATAGTAACGGACCAAAAATACTGCCTTGTGGAACACCTGAACTGACTGGAAGTAGATCAGAGTGGTTATTACTATTTAGTGATACCATTGACCATGAGAGTCTAGGTATCCTCTGAATCAATGCTACAACTCTCCTGTTATACCAGAACTCCACAGTTTGAAAAGAAGCTCTTGATGAGACACTATCAAAAGTTTTGCTGTAGTCCACCAAGTACACTACGTCTAATTGAGATTTCTCATTAAGTGCAATGTCTGCACTGTGGACTAAATGAAGCAGCTGTTTAGTTGTTGAATGCCCCTTTAGAAATCCACTGAGTTGGAAAGATAGATTGTGAGATGAATCCCATAACCTTTGTGTAAATTATCCATTTCATGACAAGAGAAATACAACAGAGAAGGAAGATTGGTCTGTAGTTTCTAACCGATGATGTGTCCCCAGACTTGTATATGGGGGCGATAACATGAACATGCCAGTCTTTGGAGATTTGAGTTTGAGTTAGACTCCGAGTAAACAGGTGTCTGACAGGCACACATATTGCAGGAGCAATGGACTTCAACAATCTCAGTCCAAGACTATCAGGATCAGTGGCTTTAGATATGTCTAGAGCCGAGTAAACATTGGAGTCAGATATGTAAATTTTGGCAAGGGTGGTTGATGGTGATAGCAGTTTCCAATGGGGTAAGAAGATATGAACTTGTGTTATGTACTGAATGAAAATAATAGTTAAATAGATTTGCCTTTGCCTTTCCACATGTTCACAAGTGCTATCCATGAACAGAGTAGGAGGAATAGAGTTGTTCTTGGTTGTACGATTGATATAACTATTGCACTTGGATTTGTTTTTAGATGAGAAGTTCTTTATCAGATTTGTTTCAAAAGCTGATTCAGCATTTAAGATGAGTTAACAATCTCTTCAAAAGTGTGTTCATCAGATTACTTGGGGAAGGACCAAATAGCATTTCCTACTGAGGCAATTTAATTGGAGGTTTAAGTGCAGAGCTAATCCACTTAGGTCTTTGGTCCGATCTTAACCTGACCTTTGGTTCATTGCCTGACTCGTCAGGATCTCTTTAAATGCCTGCCATGCCTTTTCAATCTCACTTGAGTTAAAATCAGCATCCACGAGATAAGAACAGAGGCCAGGAAGATCTGCTTTAGAATAATCAAATACAGCATGGCTTGAAATTTGAAGGTCTTAGCAGGATTACAAGAGATATAGAAGGAAAGAACATAGTAGTCAGAAAAGGAATCAACAGAGGGGCCAGAAACCAGCAAATCTGAGTTTGTAAAAGAGATCAAGAACTTTTCCTTTGACATGGGTTTAGCGTGTCAATGAGTTGCTGATGATTGTGTTCAAACATAAATTCACAAAAGAGATTTGATTTGATTGATGAAGACCAGCAGACGTCTGGTATATGACAAGCAGGAGTGGAGGAGAAATTTGTACGAATGTGTGAAGGCCTCTACAATGGGGTGGAAGGTAAGATAGTACTGGACAGAGGTCAGTCAAGGTTTGGGAAAGAGAGGGGACTTAGGCAGTGGTGTCCTTGTCATCAACATATATGTGTCAGGAATGGTGGATGAACTAGAGGGAGCTGAGCTGGGATTGAAGTTGGATGGTACATGGTGTGGTATTGCTTTATGCAGATCATATTTTTAGCAGCCACAGGAGTGGAGTTGCAAGATATGTTCGATGTGGTGCAGAACTATGCAATAAGATGGAAGTTGAAGTTTAATGAGAAGAAGAGTTAGGTAATGGTCATTGGGAAAGGGAGAAATAGTGTGAAGTGGAATATTGGTGAAGAGGAGCTGGAAGTAGTGGAAGCATTCAGATACGTACCTGGGTGTGGAAACTGAGAGGGAATGTACACTTGGAGAAAATGAAGATTAAAGCAGAGGAATGGATTGGAAAGGCAGTGAGTGTTGGATGAGTAAAGTGAACGGAAAAACAGAAGTGGATAGAGGTAGGATGGTGTGGGAGCTGTTGGCTAGGCCAAGCCTGGAACATACTGCTGAAGTGTGGCTGACAGGAAGACAGACTTTGCTTGTACGAAATTAGGGCAGCTCAGTTTGAGAGGAAGAAGCCTATTATGAGCTGGCAACACAGTGGCAGGAGTGGCAGTGCTGGGGGACTTGGGATGGAGGAAGTTAGCAAAGAGGAGAGCGGAGAAAGAAATCCTCTATGGTAGTAGGCTTGCACAGGTGGAGGAGGGTAGACTGATAAAAATTGTGACAGAATAGATAGAATATATACTGTTGAGGAGGAAATAGATTTGAATGACCAGCTAGTCAGTGAGGTAATGGAAGGTGAAGATGAAGAAGAGAAATGTGTGTGATTGGTAGGAGGATGTCGAGAGTAAGAGCAGTTTGAAGTTGTATAGGTTGGCAAAAGGTGGAGCAGAAAAGTGTACAAGGTCATTATAAGGTTATGAGGACGTGAGGTTGATGTTTAAGCTGAGGACAGAGTCAGCAGGTCAATTACAGGATAAGAAGTGATGTAGGATGATATATGCATGTTGAGTGACAGAAGGAAGTGGAAGATGTGGGGTACTTTCTAATAGTCTGTGATGAATTTGGAACGGAACGGAAAGCATTGATGAATGAGCTGGATGGAATTGAGGGAGCTGGAATATGGTTGGAGGAGTTTGAGAGGGATGGGCACTGTGGGGAGGTGGCATTGTTGGTTGGGAAGATCAAAAGGAGGTGGAAGGTGTGAGTAATCGGGTGATGGTGGAAGTGTGTGGCTGCATTTTGCAGTGCATAGTGAAGTACATATTGGCAGAGGAGGAAGGGACTGATTTATGGCCTTCCCCCCTCCCGTACTCCACCATAACCAACAACTCATTTGAGTCACATAGAACTAGATATGTATGTCAGATATGTATGTCACACAACACAGCACAAGTTATCTTACCTCATTTACCTGACATTATTTTATATTTTATTTATTTATTTATGTAGTGCACAGCAAATTATATACCCCCTCCACCAACTTCCACCACTTAAATCTGGCTACTTGATTTTGACTTGTAGACTATCAGTACTCTTCCTCCCAAATCACGGTTACTACTTAATATTATAATTATTATAATATTTATATTTGTGGCATACATTATGTCATATAAAATATATATATATATATACATATAGAGAACAACATGCCATACCTCAAGTTAAAAAAGTTTAAAAGTTCATGCGATGACTAGGGAAATGGCTCGTCCCCAACCCTGATGGCAAAGATCCCATTACTGAGGCTGCATTCCCACGCTGCACAGCCACAGAAATCCGCTGAAGAAGATGTTGATGGGAGTCCTCTTCATAAGTCACTGACCTCAGGCGGCGTCCCAACTCCCTGAAGAATGCCTTTGCTTGAGGCCCAAAGGATCCACACGTCTCTACCGCCACGGGTACAAACTTGTATGCCGAGTCCAGGTGGGCGTACTTTTCACCCTTCAAAATCTCCGCCTGTGCTGCCACTGCACCAGCCTCAGTGACTGCAGCCAAAAGGTTGGATGGGGCAAAGGTGTCACTGCAGGTTGCAATTATATACTATAAAGTATTAAGAATAATTTTAGTTGTCATGCAGATTCTTGTGCGCATGTGCATACTAAAACCATAGCAGCTGCAGATTCCAAATCTTTTAAATGGCAGCTAGCTGTTTTATTTTCCCGAGTGGATAAGAAAATAGACGTCAGAAAAGGAGAGAGAAAAGTCAAAGCACACTTCTGAAACAGCAAGAATCAGATTAGGAGGGGGAAAGTGTAAAAATCGTGGGAGAAGCACAGCAGCGTGGCTTCCTTAGGCTCAAGTGAAGTTCCATTCTGACTTAACTCTATTCATGTCCAAATGGAAATGATGGTCACGAGTTGTTACTCGTGAACTGCTACTTCTCAATATTATTATTGATTCCAAAATCCAATCTGATGACATCAGATCGGTTAGGCCGGCAGATAGGGATGATTTTTAGGGATGATTTTTTATTGCACCTTCACTCCCGCCAAACAATAGGGATAAAATTAAAAAAAGGCGGGTAGAATACCGGAAGTACTGATACCCTTCCCGCCACCTGTCCAGGTAACACCCACTCAATTAACACTGTCCGAGTAAAACTGTTGGAATGGCGTCCAATGTGGGTCCTACGGCTAGAGGGACTGATGGCTCAGATTTCTTGCACAGGGAAAGAGTGGCTAGTCATTACACAATCAGCGCGAAGGTGAAGTCCAAACTTAGGAAAGTGTTCCTGCTGCAAATTCTTTGTGCGGTGCTTTGCATATGGCTAGGGCTAACGGTCTACTTGGATTTTGTGTGTCTAATCACCTTTGCTGGTTACGTTTGTGGAATCCCCTTTGGCTACCTAGCGCTCAAGAGAAACAACTCTTCTTACATGAACATATATGGCTGCTGTTGTTCCATTCTTGGTGTGTTTCCCATGGTGTATCTTCTCTACACATCACTCTGGACTGGCTATGTCTCAGACTATCGTTATTTGAGGTTGCTACTGGCAGCAGTTGTAGTACCGTGCAACACTATTGGCATGTTTTTTGCGAAGCAGTTGATGGAAGCCTGGACCAGGAATCATTGATGTTACTGAACATTTTTGTATTCTTGTATAATTCTTTTATCTTCTGTGTTGGTTAATGTATTAAAATGGGTAAAGGGTCTAGACTAAGATTAATGTATTAAAATGGGTAAAGGGTCTAGACTAAGATTGAGGTGTGACATGGAGGGTTGGCCCAGAAAGGCTAAGCAGGGGAAACTAAGAGAAGATAAGAGGAATGGGATAGTAAGAAGGTTTGAGGAGAGATGAAAGTTAACGATGTTTGTTTAATGCACGGGTGGAAGGGAAAATTTGGTGAGAAGAGAAGGACTGGGAGGAAAAAGTAATACTTTGAAGTGGTATAAGTTAGAGATGCATGTGAGGTCTGTACAGGGTCAAGAAGGTGTGAGACTGATGTTCAGGCAGGACTAGATTGTTAGCTGCTGAGGTACAGAATGGCTGGGGGGTGTATGTGTGATCGTGGAGTAGGGGAGGATGCAGCTCATTTCTTGGCTGTCTGCAAAGAATATGAGAGGGATCGGCACAGAATTGTGGGTGTGAAAAGTGGCTGGATGGATTAGAAAAAGTTGTTAAGGAGGGCTATGTGGAATAGCTGTTGGGGAAAGGTGTGGAGGTAAGTAATGCTATGTTGTGTGTGGAAGTAGTGGCAGAGAACTCGCTGGATGCAGTGAAGAGTCCAACACTTTTGACAAGTCAATGCAATAGCAGGTATATATATATATATATTTACATATATATATATATACAGTATACGTATATATATTTACATATATATATATATACAGTATACGTATATATATATATTTACATATATATACAGTATATGTATAATATATATATGTAAATATTTAAAGTTAAGAGGTATTAGAAAAAGTGTTGGCAGAACAACCCTGGGCTAGGGCTAGGGCTAAGTATAGCGAGTGAGGAGTCGGTTGAGTTGTGGGTGTGTAGAGGATCCCTGATTTGATCTTGGTCACTGTCAGAAACGATGACTATTTACTCTGGTGCCCACCCACTGCTTGATATAATTGGCCATTCCTTGGGGACACAGTCCAGCAATGTAAAGTGCCTGGGACTTCCAAACTCTCCACTGGGGAGTATTGACCAGACTTCCCGTTCTAAATTTTGTGCTTGCATGGCAGACAGGAAAAGGAGGTTGCTGGGGGCAGGAGGGAGTGTGCTGCCATCTCAGATGCTCCGGAGACAAAGGGAGTGTGCTGCCATCTCAGATGCTCCGGAGACAAAGGAACCAAACTGAAAATTCTGAGTCATACATCAAGTCTGGGCATTTCAAGTGCCAGCAGTTATCAACAAAGCCCTAACCCACTGCCAGTTCTATCCTACCTTGCTTGTGAAGAATAGGTTGCTGAGAGAAGTGCTGCTATAGCAGGTGATGACACTGCTGAGTAACGACCTCTCATCTCATGGCAAACACTCAAATATTTTCCTGTTCGCCGATGAGTGTATGAAGCTGGTTGCCTATGCCTTCAAGCTGATCTGGATAACCCAAGAGCATACAGCTGTACATGGAAGCTCTTGTTTAATGAAATGAAGTGTGCCCTCCTTACTTTTTGCATAAGAGATCCTCCAATTTCCTCATCTTATCAACACAATATCCCAGTCAAATCTACCCACAATGTCCTAGGAGTAATCACCTCCTCCGATCTCTCTTGGACAGCTCATTATAATCATTTGACCTCAAAGGGCATACAAAATTATTTCGCTGTTTCAGCACACATTCAGCTCTCATGACTCTGTGTCAGCCAAGAAACCGCCGGAGCCACATATCTGTCGTAAGATCACAGCTTTTGTTCTGCTCTCGAGTTTGGCATCCACATTAATCAAGGAATCCACAAGATCAAAAGGAGTGCTGCAAAGCTCATCTTAAGCAAAGCTCATCTTAAATGATTTGTCTGACTGCAAGATATAAGTTTCTATATACCTTTAATGTGTGAACTTGAACTCAAGGACATGATGCCACGTATAAGAAGCCTCGAGTCTCCAGTGTGCCACTTAGACATTCACAACTATATTAGCTTTAGCTCTAACAGAACAAGATCAGGTACCAGTGTATGATTCACAGTCACCCATTGCATATCAAACAGTACACACTAGGTGCAGGTGACCAAGTCAGAACTATGGAACTCCTTTCCACAAATCTATCCTCCAGCTCCAGCAAGCATAATATCAGCAGATTTTACATAATATCAAAAACAACTTACTCCATATTACAATCCAATCTGATGACATCATAGTTGAATGTTCGGCTTGCAACTGCTTGGAGTAAAGCAACGCACGCATGGGACGCAGCACTACATACACAGTACGCATTTGCAGTATTTTGCTAAGCTGTGTACTTAGAACAACAAAACAACCGGGTTAAGGTCGTATTCGAGAATGATGCGATCCTTTACCTAATTGCAAAACAGCCAGATCAGCACACAGGCAGGCAAACACACATCCACGTGGCACCGCCCCCATCGTGCAATGGCAGGTACTGTTGGAGAGCTTCTGAAGAAGAACCACCCCAGCTTAGAGGAGGAGGTCTTCCATTACATTTGTGGTAAGTGAACTTTATTATGAATATACGGAGTTCTCTTCTTGATCCATTAATATTGAACCAGCATGGCTTGTAGCTTTGTGTGAAGGGAAGGGGAGAGTAAATATGTCTGTGGGGGTATATCCAGGCCTGGAGAGTGCCCTCAAATGGAAGAACTGGTTTAGTAAGATTTTGTTCATGGCTGCCAGCATCTTCGAGCAAGGGTGTCCGATGTGTTGTCAGGGACATCCAGGGTTCATCCATGGAAGAGTTACCAGAGTTCATCCACAGATGTCCACATGTACCCCATGATCCCACTGTCAGAGTATCTGCATTGAAAAGTTACTAGGGACAGCCAGGGTTCATCACAGACAGCAGAGTTTCTAGGGACGAACCCTGGATTTTCCTAGTCACTTTTCATCTGCAGATGACTGGTGTCATGGGTTATATATGGACATCCGCGGATCAACTCTGGATATCCCTAGTAACTCGGTAATCCATGGATGACACCGCACACCCTGAAGCGTACTTACAAGAGGATGCAGTGGTCTAATTGGTTTGGCCCACTTTTCAAAATGACAGAAACATCAAGGTCAGCTAAAAATCACTTTGACAACCCTCAAAAGACAGCATGTACCAGCTTTGGTTGTTAGTGGCACTCAAAACACTTCCAGCATATCCTTGGTAGACATAGGAAACTGGCAGACTAAGCACATGGTACACCATCAGGACCACCAGGTTGGTCTTCCCTGTGCTCTCTTTCTGGTTGGCTTTCCCTTTCCTTGTTAGTCTCGCACACGTAACAGCGTATCTAAGTCCACCCACAACAATCTTGGGACTGGAGGGCTCCACACTTTCCAAAGATCTGCTGCTGTTTGGCGATTCTGAATGTGGGAAGTGCTAAAGATTGTCATTAACAACCCTGGGCCCTGCTCCCCCACCTAACAGAACTCCCCTTGCCCTGCTCTCCCACCTAACAGAATTCCACCTGCCCTGCTCCCCCACCTAACAGAATTACCCCGGCCTTCTCCCCCACCTAACAGAATCACCCCAGCCTTCTCCCCCACCTAACATAATTCCCCCCGGCCTTCTCCCCTAGAAATATGAAGCTATTATTATAAGTGGGTAGACCAAGGAAATCGTGTATGTTCAGTATCCTGGGATATCCTGTAATGTCCCTAGTGGGTGTGTGACTACACAGCATGACTCCTAGGATACTCGGTCAGGGTTTCCATAGTGTGAGTGACTAATGTGACTATACATGGCTGGAGCATGGCTGGACCATCTGCTGGGATACTACATAAGTTCTCCAGGATTCTTGCTGCATGGCTAAGGACCATCTCAATAGGAACATCCCGCGACAGTCCCAGGTATCCCAGGACGCTAATGCAGGATCTAAACGTGCCATGATACCAAGTATTCCGTGATGCTATCCTAAGTATCCTGGACATCCTTGGGAACCAAGGGCAAGGTGGAGGCACTGCTAGATACTCCTCAAGAAAATAGTTTCGGGCACCTCAAATCCCCTCCCCCCCCAAACTTCACCCCTTATGAAAAGAACTCTATGAAAACCTGATTTGATGTTCAAAGTTCATTTATACCAAGATACTTGCTAGAGCTCAGTCTAGGGAGCAAACCTCACAGAGATGTGGACGGACAGCAGCAGAAATATGAGCTCTAAGGTCCACCCCCCCCCCAACCCCAATTAACCTTTCACCTTTTACCACACCCCTCTCTTCTCTTGTATTTTTGTCCCCATCCCTCTGAACTGCCTCAGGCGTGCTTGAGTCTCCGGAGGACTTTAGGAGTTCGGAGGACATATATGAAGCGGTGGGAGAAATTTTGTTGGACTCCATAGAAGATGCCGATGAGGAGGATATCAGATGTTTTTGTGATATGCTCCATCAGATGCTTCATGGCGGGAAGAAGGGAGGTAAGGATGGCACCCAGAGAAAGGAAGACGTTGGCAAGTTGCTAGACACTCCAGTCCAGCTCTCTTCAAAGTTGAGGATGGAAGGTATGCAAGGTAAGTGTCAGGAGCCAGCTCACCATCCATATGCCAGAGTGACCCAGGAGCTTATAAGAGAGCATGTGCTTTTGTAACTATTATAGCTTATAAACTAGAGTGGACCAGTGTGGTCTTATAAGAGAGCATGTGCTTGTAGCTTATAAACTAGAGTGGACCAGTGTGGGCTTATAAGAGACCATGTGCTTGTAGCTTATAAACTAGAGTGGACCAGTGTGGGCTTATAAGAGACCGTGTGCTTGTAGCTTATAAACTAGAGTGGACCAGTGTGGGCTTATAAGAGACCATGTGCTTGTAGCTTATAAACTAGAGTGGACCAGTGTGGGCTTATAAGAGACCATGTGCTTGTAGCTTATAAACTAGAGTGGACCAGTGTGGGCTTATAAGAGACCATGTGCTTGTAGCTTATAAACTAGAGTGGACCAGTGTGGGCTTATAAGAGACCATGTGCTTGTAGCTTATAAACTAGAGTGGACCAGTGTGGGCTTATAAGAGACCATGTGCTTGTAGCTTATAAACTAGAGTTGACCAGTGTGAGCTTATAAGAGAGCATGTGCTTGTAGCTTATGAACCAGAGTGGACCAGTATATGTACATTTGTGCCAGCTGCTTCTAGTTCTTGTGTGTGTGTTGCCTCGTGCCTTGCTGATCTAAAGAGGCGGAGTAGTCACACCTCTTATGTTAGTCTAAACCATAAAAACTGAAGTCTCCACATTTACCACAAGTGAGACTGTCTCACTGTGTGTCTTGAGTGAGGCTCACTGACATTACTTTGTAATGCACCAAACACTGACAGCAGCTGTTTGGTGATGCACCCACCAACCATGAAACTTAAAATGTGTGGAGCTGATACTAGCTGCTGGCACCACCAATTGTGTTGATGATACTTTACCTACTATGCCACAAGTGCCCAGGCGACATAAGATTATTTAAACACTTGTATATAGTTTGTTGTTGTGTTGTTCTTCTATTTGTTGTGCTGTTCCATTTGTTGTTGTGTTCTATTTGTTGTTGTGTTGTTCTATTTGTTGTTGTTGTACTCTTGTTGCTCCACTTGTGGCAAACATCGTGTCTGGCATGCCAACGACAGATACTAAGTCTTCCTCTGTCAGCAGCATCTGGACACATGGAAACGAATCAAAGAAGGTTGGGTCTGTAACCATATTCTGGATATTATTGTTGCTGTTGTTGTTATATCATTATTATAATTATATTGTTGTTGTATTGTTGTTGTTGTTGTATTGTTGTTGTTATTATATTATTATTTATAATAATTATATTGTTGTCATTATTATATTATTAACATCATCATTGTTGTCGTTAACATTTGGAACAGAGTGCAGACCAGAAGAAGTTGGACAAGGTTGATGCTAAACTCCGTCTGAAACAGGAGAAGAAGGCTCAGAAGGAAAGAGAAGTGCAGCCTTCAGAGTACGTGAACACTCTAATACATGCACACCAACACACGCATCCTACGCACTTAGCCCCCTTATGGTCACCTGACCCACCCCCCTTCTCAACTCTTTCTCACCTGACCTTTAATAGAGCATGGCCGAGGTGGGTTTGGAGGGGTTAGTGGGAGGAGCAAACATCTAATGGATATACTGACTCACTTCCTTCACACACACACTCACACACACACACACACTCACACACACACACACTCTCACACACACACACACAGTGTCGTCTGTGCTGGCCCCACTACAAACCAGGCCACCAGTAAGCAGGCCAGTCGGGTGGAAGCTTCTGGCGGCGTAATGGGAGATATCAAGATTGAGAATTTTGACATCGCCTTTGGAAACAAGTGAGGACTGACCCTATTAAATATAATGTGCTGCATGTGTGGGCTGCTTGACAAGCAAGTCTTATTAAATATAGTGTGCTACATGTCTGGGCTGCTTGACAAGCGAGTCTCGTGCTCTGACACTGATGGCCACTGGCTACTTGTACCCACGAGTCTACGCAGCAAACACTCTGTCCTCCATTACCCACCCTCTGCTTGAGTCTTCTCTCTGTCATCTATCTTGCCAAGCCTGCTAAGACCCACAACCATCTTCTTCTGTTCATCTGCTTTTCTGAACCCTCATCATCTCTGTGCAATTCCCTATTCAAGAACCATGTTTTGCTGGAGGAGACGTCGCACCGGAGTAGAAGTCGCTTCCCTCAAATTTGCCATAATTAAATTTTAAAAATCACCGGAGCAGAAGTTGCATACTAAATACAACAGACATGTGGGAGAGAGCTAATGTGACCTTACTGATCTTGGTAGGCGTGGTCTACTGGATCTACTTCTTTCTCCATCTCCCACTAGCTTCTCACTTGCTCTGTGCTCGTTTGTCTTCCAAGACTTCTCAGGAAATCCAACAACTTTGAGCTGACAAGCTGTAGTAGCTCACACGCTTAGTTCCAGACATTTCACTCACAAAACTGAGAGCACTGCACTAGCTGGAGTATGAGGTCACGTGTAGCCACGCCCAGTGATTAAGTTGCTCCACTGCCACTTATGAATCGACACATGCTGTGTGTAAGCCGCACCCCTGAAATGGAAAGGATGATTTGGAGTGGATTTGGAGTTGTTGCTGCTACCTATACTCTGGGACATATGTAAACCTTTGATGTTGATGATGATGTTGTTGATGATGTTGATGATGATGTCGTTGTTGATAATGTTGTTGATGATGTTGTTGATGATGTTGTTGATGATGTTGTTGATGATGTTGGTGTTGTTGATGATGTTGTTGTTGATGTTGTCTCAGTGTTCTGCTCGCCAGTGCGGAGCTGAGTTTGTCCTTCAATCGCAGATATGGACTAGTGGGAAGGAATGGTTAGTGGACGTTTCATAGCTCCTGTTGGAGAAATGGCAGCTTATGTACTGACATTAGCACAAAGTTTACAAGAATACTAGAGTTAGATTACAAGAGTAGTTTACAAGAACTCTGTATGCCTGTAGGTACCTAGTGTATATTAGGGCTAGGGCTATTCCCTGGTGTGTATTAGGGCTAGGGCTATTCCCTGGTGTGTACTAGGGCTAGGGCTATTCCTGGTGTGTATTAGGGCTAGAGCTATTCCCTGGTGTGTATTAGGGCTAGGGCTATTCCCTGGTGTGTATTAGGGCTAGGGCTATTCCCTGGTGTGTACTAGGGCTAGGGCTATTCCTGGTGTGTATTAGGGCTAGAGCTATTCCCTGGTGTGTATTAGGGCTAGGGCTATTCCCTGGTGTGTATTAGGGCTAGGGCTATTCCCTGGTGTGTATTAGGGCTAGGGCTATTCCCTGGTGTGTATTAGGGCTAGGGCTATTCCCTGGTGTATATTAGGGCTAGGGCTATTCCCTGGTGTGTACTAGGGCTAGGGCTATTCCCTGGTGTGTACTAGGGCTAGGGCTATTCCCTGGTGTGTACTAGGGCTAGGGCTATTCCCTGGTGTGTACTAGGGCTAGGGCTATTCCCTGGTGTGTATTAAGGCTAGGGCTATTCCCTGGTGTGTATTAGGGCTAGGACTATTCCCTGGTTGTATTAGGGCTAGAGCTATTCCCTGGTGTGTATTAGGGCTAGGGCTATTCCTGGTGTGTATTAGGGCTAGGGCTATTCCCTGGTGTGTACTAGGGCTAGGGCTATTCCCTGGTGTGTATTAGGGCTAGGGCTATTCCCTGGTGTGTATTAGGGCTAGGACTATTCCCTGGTTGTATTAGGGCTAGAGCTATTCCCTGGTGTGTACTAGGGCTAGGGCTATTCCTGGTGTGTATTAGGGCTAGGGCTATTCCCTGGTGTGTACTAGGGCTAGGACTATTCCCTGGTGTGTGGTGTGTATTAGGGCTAGGACTATTCCCTGGTTGTATTAGGGCTAGAGCTATTCCCTGGTGTGTACTAGGGCTAGGGCTATTCCTGGTGTGTATTAGGGCTAGGGCTATTCCCTGGTGTGTAGTAGGGCTAGGGCTATTCCCTGGTGTATATTTGGGCTAGAGCTATTCCCTGGTGTGTTAGGGCTAGGACTATTCCCTGGTTGTATTAGGGCTAGAGCTATTCCCTGGTGTGTACTAGGGCTAGGGCTATTCCTGGTGTGTATTAGGCTAGGGCTATTCCCTGGTGTGTACTAGGGCTAGGGCTATTCCCTGGTGTATATTTGGGCTAGAGCTATTCCCTGGTGTGTTTTAGGGCTAGGGCTATTCCCTGGTGTGTACTAGGGCTATTCCCTGACCAGTGTATATTAGGGCTAGAGCTATTCCCTGGTGTATATTAGGGCTAGAGCTATTCCCTAGTGTGTATTAGGGCTAGGGCTATTCCCTGGTGTGTATTAGGGCTAGGGCTATTCCCTGGTGTATATTAGGGCTAGGGCTATTCCCTGGTGTGTACTAGCGCTAGGGCTATTCCCTGGTGTGTACTAGGGCTAGGGCTATTCCCTGGTGTATATTAGGGCTAGAGCTATTCCCTGGTGTGTATTAGGGCTAGAGCTATTCCCTGGTGTATATTAGGGCTAGAGCTATTCCCTTGTGTATATTAGGGCTAGAGCTATTCCCTGGTGTGTATTAGGGCTAGGGTTATTCCCTGGTGTATTAGGGCTAGAGCTATTCCCTGACCAGTGTGTATTAGGGCTAGAGCTATTCCCTGGTGTGTATTAGGGCTAGGGCTATTCCCTGGTATGTACTAGGGCTAGAGCTATTCCCTGGTGTATATTAGGGCTAGGGCTATTCCCTGGTGTTTACTAGGGCTAGGGCTATTCACTGGTGTATATTAGGGCTAAGGCTATTCCCTGACAGTGTATATTAGGGCTAGGGCTATTCCCTGGTGTGTATTAGGGCTAGGGCTATTCCCTGGTGTGTATTAGGGCTAGGGCTATTCCCTGGTGTGTATTAGGGCCAGGGCTATTCCCTGGTGTGTACTAGGGCTAGGGCTATTCCCTGGTGTGTATTAGGGCTAGGGCTATTCCCTGGTGTGTATTAGGGCTAGGGCTATTCCCTGGTGTGTATTAGGGCTATTCCCTGGTGTGTACTAGGGCTAGGGCTATTCCCTGGTGTGTAGGGCTATTCCCTGGTTTGTATTAGGGCCAGGACTATTCCCTGGTGTGTACTAGGGCTAGGGCTATTCCCTGGTGTATATTAGGGCTAGGGCTATTCCCTGGTGTGTATTAGGGCCAGGGCTATTCCCTGGTGTGTACTAGGGCTAGGGCTATTCCCTGGTGTGTATTAGGGCTAGGGCTATTCCCTGGTATTAGGGCTAGGGCTATTCCCTGGTGTGTACTAGGGCTAGGGCTATTCCCTGGTGTGTATTAGGGCTAGGGCTATTCCCTGATGTGTATTAGGGCTAGGGCTATTCCCTGGTGTGTAAGGGCTAGGGCTATTCCCTGGTGTGTATTAGGGCTAGGGCTATTCCTGGTGTGTACTAGGGCTAGGGCTATTCCCTGGTGTGTACTAGGGCTAGGGCTATTCCTGTTGTGTACTAGGGCTAGGGCTATTCCCTGGTGTGTATTAGGGCTAGGGCTATTCCTGGTGTGTACTAGGGCTAGGGCTATTCCTGGTGTGTATTAGGGCTATTCCCTGGTGTGTATTAGGGCTAGGACTATTCCTGGTGTGTACTAGGGCTAGGGCTATTCCCTGGTGTGTACTAGGGCTAGGACTATTCCCTGGTGTGTACTAGGGCTAGGGCTATTCCCTGATGTGTATTAGGGCTAGGGCTATTCCTGGTGTGTATTAGGGCTAGGGCTATTCCCTGGTGTGTACTAGGGCTAGGGCTATTCCCTGGTGTGTATTAGGGCTAGGGCTATTCCTGGTGTGTATTAGGGCTAGGGCTATTCCCTGGTGTGTACTAGGGCTAGGGCTATTCCCTGGTGTGTATTAGGGCTAGGACTATTCCCTGGTGGGCCAGGTCAGCGTTACTTTCGTTGCGACTTTTCAGCTTGTCAAACCTGTCACTCTGGCATGCATCAACTTATCAACCCAAACTAAGTTTGTTTATCAAAGACATAGTTAGTTCTTGTTGCACACCAGGTTTTATTGAAAAATTCCAAACGGTCTAGCAGCTAGATATTAATGAGTACCCGTTATTTTCGTTACGAATTTTGGACATGAAAAATTGTCTTTAAAGTTCATTTGTGAATCCTAGAAAAAAGGCTCCTTCAATTTTTTTGATTTTCAATTATGTCTTACAGAATGTAGTTGACTATCAATTCCCCTGGTTTATTTGTTACATGTTCAATCATAATGGGTGGACAGCACCCATTATGCTAAAAAGTGACTGTTACTTTCGTTACGTTACTTTCGTTACGTTCCTTTTGATGCAAGTATTGATGGGAATGTGTTGCACTTTTATACATAATTATAGGATTCCAACACCAAATTACTTAAAAGTTTAAATACATTTATATTTACATAAAGATAATGTACAAAACATCACTGTGTGTGGGGGGAGAGGGGGTGCAGCAAGATGGACTGCAAGGTTGCATGAATGAGGGGGTGAGACAAAGGTTGCAAGGTGGCAGAGGGTGGGGGTGAGGAGGGGGTGGTATAATATTGATCTGAAAGTTTGGTCACAAATTTAGTTAGTTATGTTCCACTCCTCAAGACATTTAACTATCTCCTTTTCATCACTGTCACTGAGAGTAACAAACCGGCTATAGTTGCTGATAGGAGCTGGTGGGCTAAGTCTGCAGAGAATGTCCTCTCTGGGTACTGGAAGTGGGTCATGTTTTGTAGGCCAGTTCCACCTATTCAGCCCACAACTCTTCATAAATGTGATGACAACGTGAGTAGGGAAGCTTTGTACCACCTCGCCAATCCATGCCTTCCTATCGTACACTGCTGCCAAGAACTCTCCAGCTTAGAATTCAGATACTATAAAATTTTCACCAACGTCCATCTCCATGTCTTGCTTCTTCTGTTGCTTGTTTGGGACAGAAAACTCCTGTGTCAGCTGAGAGTGTACGACCATCCCGTCAATATTGCGCAGGTAATGATAGCCACGTATTCCAGCTACTGCTGGAGATGCATCCCAGAAAGCTTGCATGAAGCCCATGTCATAATTTGACTTGTTGATATCTGCTTCATTCATCACTGTAACCTCCACCGTCATCATATTACATGTAGATGCAGCTGCAGCGAATGATGAAGCATCCCTAACAAGCACCTGCCATGCCTTCACCCTGTTGTGGACATGCCGCTTTACACTGCCACCAGTCCCGTCAACTGGGCCTTTGCCACGCGAAGTTGCAAAGAAGTTCCAGGTGATGCTGAGGCCATGTGCCTCCTCAAGCTTCTGCAACGCATTTACAATAAATCGCTCTTGAACTGAGCTGATGTACCGTCGGACCAGATTGACAATTTAGTTATATCATCTGGTAGTCGGCTAAGGAGATTGTTCATATATGGGAGGATGAACCACTTCGAGTGATCAGTAGAATCTGAACAGATGACACCACTGTGGTGTTCTCCCCCGTACCACAATGAGTGGTGAATAGAGAGACAGGGCTGTGGCCCCAATGTGCTGACTGTATCTCATCTTGTTAGATGCATTCAAAATTCTCCGAAAAGTCCCTTGAAGTAGTGCATGAAATTTGTTGAAGTCAGGAGAAGTTGCTTCTACATCTGCACGCTCTATGTTGTAGCTCTCGGCTTGAGCTCGCTTTACAAGGCTGTGGATCAGGAACTGGGAAGAAGTTTGAGAATGTGCTGTTTGAGGTCCTCTGTTATCCCATGTTGGACTTTGTGCAACCTTTCATTGCCGTCTTTTCCCCGTGACAACCAGGTCACTGCTTTCTCAACCATCACCACTGAATTATGTTGCTCCAGGAAGAGCTTGCTGTTCTCCACTCCTCGCATTTGCCAAGCCAACACTCTGTCTTAGGGTTCTTGCACACCCAGCTGTCTGGGGTTTTAGAACTATACTTCTCCAATGCTGGCTCCAACTTGTGGAACGCATCAAGTGCAAGTATACATCCCAAAGTAAGTTATTATACTATTTCCAGTAATTCATCCAGAGATAAATTGCCAGCCACGAATCATTTGAGTGTTTTGAGGAAAAACTGTCTAAATTAGCTCATTCTTTTCAAAATAGGCACATTAGGTTCCTTGGTAACATTATGAAATACTTTCTACTCTTTAGAAATGAGAGAGACTTGAATATAGGACATGAGGTGGGTAGACTTTAGAACTTTGTAAGTCAAATCTGAACATCAGGGTACTGTGCCAAAGAGAGGCCACGAGTCTCTTTCAGCGTACACACCAAATGGCGTGATTGTTTCTTTTCGCCAGCATGAGTAGTTGCTCGGGCGTCTTTGCGACCTGTTTGCAACGTTAATGGCCTGATCTCCCTTAACAGTTGTGCCAGATCCCCATCTTCATATGTACATATGTCTAATTTTACGTTACTTTTGTTACAAGCTTACCTTCCACTTACTTTTAAGTTATTTTCGTTACGTTACTTTCGTTACAAACCTTTGAACTGAAATAAACAAAAATTTATTCCTGCGATCTTTACCAAATTTTTTGGTGTCCTTTAAAATCCCCACACAAAAAGTAACACATAAGTGTAATATCTTTATGGTATCATATATTATAGCATGGAAAACTTTCAATTTTTTCCCTCGAAATTACAGTTAAATTTTAACTCAACTTTCAAACACTGCTGTACTGTGTGTATGTTAGATATCCACATAAAACCAACTTTATTAAAGGTCCCAAGGAGTGTATTTTTAGGTTCATAAACATTTTGGGCCCTATGACAAAATATTTTTTTAGCTTTCCATGTCATGATTTTGTGACCTGGCCCTGGTGTGTATTAGGGCTAGGGCTATTCCCTGGTCTGTATTAGGGCTAGGGCTATTCCCTGGTGTGTACTAGGGCTAGGGCTATTCCCTGGTGTGTATTAGGGCTAGGGCTATTCCCTGGTCTGTACTAGGGCTAGGGCTATTCCCTGGTGTGTATTAGGGCTAGGGCTATTCCCTGGTGTGTATTAGGGCTATGACTATTCCCTGGTGTGTATTAGGGCTAGGACTACCTGGTGTGTACTAGGGCTAGGGCTATTCCCTGGTGTGTACTAGGGCTAGGGCTATTCCCTGGTTTGTACTAGGGCTAGGGCTATTCCCTGGTGTGTACTAGGGCTAGGGCTATTCCCTGGTGTGTATTAGGGCTAGGGCTATTCCTGGTGTGTACTAGGGCTAGGGCTATTCCCTGGTGTGTACTAGGGCTAGGGCTATTCCCTGGTGTGTATTAGGGCTAGGGCTATTCCTGGTGTGTACTAGGGCTAGGGCTATTCCCTGGTGTGTATTAGGGCTAGGGCTATTCCCTGGTGTGTACTAGGGCTAGGGCTATTCCCTGGTGTGTACTAGGGCTAGGGCTATTCCTGGTGTGTACTAGGGCTAGGGCTATTCCCTGGTGTGTACTAGGGCTAGGGCTATTCCTGGTGTGTACTAGGGCTAGGGCTATTCCCTGGTGTGTACTAGGGCTAGGGCTATTCCCTGGTGTGTACTAGGGCTAGGGCTATTCCCTGGTGTGTATTAGGGCTAGGGCTATTCCCTGGTGTGTATTAGGGCTAGGGCTATTCCTGGTGTGTACTAGGGCTAGGGCTATTCCCTGGTGTGTATTAGGGCTAGGGCTATTCCCTGGTGTGTACTAGGGCTAGGGCTATTCCCTGGTGTGTACTAGGGGGCTATTCCCTGGTGTGTACTAGGGCTAGGGCTATTCCTGGTGTGTACTAGGGCTAGGGCTATTCCCTGGTGTGTACTAGGGCTAGGGCTATTCCCTGGTGTGTATTAGGGCTAGGGCTATTCCCTGGTGTGTATTAGGGCTAGGGCTATTCCTGGTGTGTACTAGGGCTAGGGCTATTCCCTGGTGTGTATTAGGGCTAGGGCTATTCCCTGGTGTGTACTAGGGCTAGGGCTATTCCCTGGTGTGTACTAGGGCTAGGGCTATTCCTGGTGTGTACTAGGGCTAGGGCTATTCCCTGGTGTGTACTAGGGCTAGGGCTATTCCCTGGTGTGTACTAGGGCTAGGGCTATTCCCTGGTGTGTACTAGGGCTAGGGCTATTCCCTGGTGTGTACTAGGGCTAGGGCTATTCCCTGGTGTGTACTAGGGCTAGGGCTATTCCCTGGTGTGTACTAGGGCTAGGGCTATTCCCTGGTGTGTACTAGGGCTAGGGCTATTCCCTGGTGTGTATTAGGGCTAGGGCTATTCCCTGGTGTGTATTAGGGCTAGGGCTATTCCCTGGTGTGGGCTAGGGCTATTCCCTGGTGTGTACTAGGGCTAGGGCTATTCCCTGGTGTGTATTAGGGCTAGGGCTATTCCCTGGTGTGTATTAGGGCTAGGGCTATTCCTGGTGTGTACTAGGGCTAGGGCTATTCCCTGGTGTGTATTAGGGCTAGGGCTATTCCCTGGTGTGTACTAGGGCTAGGGCTATTCCCTGGTGTGTACTAGGGCTAGGGCTATTCCTGGTGTGTACTAGGGCTAGGGCTATTCCCTGGTGTGTACTAGGGCTAGGGCTATTCCCTGGTGTGTACTAGGGCTAGGGCTATTCCCTGGTGTGTACTAGGGCTAGGGCTATTCCCTGGTGTGTACTAGGGCTAGGGCTATTCCCTGGTGTGTACTAGGGCTAGGGCTATTCCCTGGTGTGTACTAGGGCTAGGGCTATTCCCTGGTGTGTACTAGGGCTAGGGCTATTCCCTGGTGTGTATTAGGGCTAGGGCTATTCCCTGGTGTGTACTAGGGCTAGGGCTATTCCCTGGTGTGTATTAGGGCTAGGGCTATTCCCTGGTGTGTATTAGGGCTAGGGCTATTCCTGGTGTGTACTAGGGCTAGGGCTATTCCCTGGTGTGTATTAGGGCTAGGGCTATTCCCTGGTGTGTACTAGGGCTAGGGCTATTCCCTGGTGTGTACTAGGGGGCTATTCCCTGGTGTGTACTAGGGCTAGGGCTATTCCTGGTGTGTACTAGGGCTAGGGCTATTCCCTGGTGTGTACTAGGGCTAGGGCTATTCCCTGGTGTGTATTAGGGCTAGGGCTATTCCCTGGTGTGTATTAGGGCTAGGGCTATTCCTGGTGTGTACTAGGGCTAGGGCTATTCCCTGGTGTGTATTAGGGCTAGGGCTATTCCCTGGTGTGTACTAGGGCTAGGGCTATTCCCTGGTGTGTACTAGGGCTAGGGCTATTCCTGGTGTGTACTAGGGCTAGGGCTATTCCCTGGTGTGTACTAGGGCTAGGGCTATTCCCTGGTGTGTACTAGGGCTAGGGCTATTCCCTGGTGTCTACTAGGGCTAGGGCTATTCCCTGGTGTGTACTAGGGCTAGGGCTATTCCCTGGTGTGTACTAGGGCTAGGGCTATTCCCTGGTGTGTACTAGGGCTAGGGCTATTCCCTGGTGTGTACTAGGGCTAGGGCTATTCCCTGGTGTGTATTAGGGCTAGGGCTATTCCCTGGTGTGTATTAGGGCTAGGGCTATTCCCTGGTGTGTACTAGGGCTAGGGCTATTCCCTGGTGTGTACTAGGGCTAGGGCTATTCCCTGGTGTGTATTAGGGCTAGGGCTATTCCCTGGTGTGTATTAGGGCTAGGGCTATTCCTGGTGTGTACTAGGGCTAGGGCTATTCCCTGGTGTGTATTAGGGCTAGGGCTATTCCCTGGTGTGTACTAGGGCTAGGGCTATTCCCTGGTGTGTACTAGGGCTAGGGCTATTCCTGGTGTGTACTAGGGCTATTCCCTGGTGTGTACTAGGGCTAGGGCTATTCCCTGGTGTGTACTAGGGCTAGGGCTATTCCCTGGTGTGTACTAGGGCTAGGGCTATTCCCTGGTGTGTACTAGGGCTAGGGCTATTCCCTGGTGTGTACTAGGGCTAGGGCTATTCCCTGGTGTGTACTAGGGCTAGGGCTATTCCCTGGTGTGTACTAGGGCTAGGGCTATTCCCTGGTGTGTATTAGGGCTAGGGCTATTCCCTGGTGTGTATTAGGGCTAGGGCTATTCCCTGGTGTGTACTAGGGCTAGGGCTATTACCTGGTGTGTACTAGGGCTAGGGCTATTCCTGATGTGTATAAGGGCTAGGGCTATTCCCTGGTGTGTATTAGGGCTAGGACTATTCCCTGGTGTGTATTAGGGCTAGGGCTATTCCCTGGTGTGTATTAGGGCTAGGGCTATTCCCTGGTGTGTATTAGGGCTAGGGCTATTCCTGGTGTTATTAGGGCTAGGATGGTGTGTACTTTACTTCTTCCTCATTTTCTCTCTAACTATCCCTTCTCCCCCTCCCCCTCTCCCCTCCACACACACACACACACATCCACTGCTTCTCTCTACCTCATATCCTCGCCATCCTCCTCTCTTTCTTTCCTTCCTCTCCTCTCGTCTCCTCTCTCCCCATCCTTCCTTCCTTTTCTCTCCCTCCTTCCTCTCCTCTCCTCTCCTCCCCCTCCCTCCCTTCGTCCTCTCCTTCCAGGAGTGGGAAAATCCACCTTGCTTCGGTCCATCGCTGGACGAGAGCTGCGTCTTCCAAGTCATGTGACCATGTTGCATGTGGAACAGGAGGTGGTGGGAGATGACACGACGGCTCTAGATAGCGTGCTGGAAAGTGACGAAGAAAGGACACGTCTGCTGAGGATGGAGCGGGAGCTGGTGAGAGAGAAAGGAGAAGGAAGGTAGGCAGAATGCAGCGAGCGCTTCTGTGTGCGCATGCTGATAATAATCTAAGAAGATTTTACTTGTGATGACCCCTTACCAATATAGGTGTTTTTACATCTGAAGACCTTTATTCAATATTTTCAAACAACTGTCAATATATCTGCCTCGCAGTGGCCTCCATCTTTTTCCTTCAAATAATCTATTTTATTTGATGTTTAATCAAAGAGCAAATTTAAGTAAGCCATTGTATCTTGTATATATATCACACTAACTCAGAGTTAGTTGATAGTTTAATTCACCATATACGTACCTACTGCACGAGGAAGTCATTTGACAAGGATAATACTTCATGAAAATACTGAAATTCTGTTAAAATGATGGAAAGTTTACGGCTGGTGAGTTTCCATAAAGCAAACCTGCCAATGTCAAACTTAGTTTAGTAGCTGCAGTGGTTCTAGCTAGTGTGAGTGCCTGCTTCTCTGTAGCTGTTCTCCACAAAGTGATTATCTGCATGTCCTGCAGAAGCTGCAATCCCACGAACATGTCTGGGCTGAGAAAGAACCTGTTTTGCTCTCTACTAAAGAATAGACTGTGACTTTCTACTCGAGCTGTAAATATTGCCGAGTCTTGGTCACGTGCAAATTTTTGATGACGTACTCACATGAATATTGCATAGCACATGGAAAAAGTTCACGTTTCGATGATCACTCACAAAATTTCATGGCCCTGTGGACTTATACGGTAATTATTATTTGCCGTATTTTCCGTAATTATGTTGCAAATACTTCTGATGACCCCTTACCATGGTTAATGCCTTACTTGTGAAGACCCCTTACCACTTAAGTTACAAAAAAGTTTTTTTTTTTCTATTAGTTTTGAAGGATTTTAACCTAAATCATGTACAGTATGTCAATGGATTGGTGTACATGGTTTTAAATGGTAAAGGGTCATCTAACTGGTTGTGGTCCACATGGATACAGTCTTGTTTCTTAATCGATATAGTTGGTTGTTTTCAACATTTGTTGTTCTTTGTTTGAGCATGAGCAGTGGGGAACTTCACCAACTCAAAGCTCTGCAGAGTCCAACCATTTCTCTAACTGTTTTTCAGTACTCATATCAGCCCATGCCATGTCTTGTTACTGTTGTTGGCTGTACCCACGTAGGATCAGCTACAGCCTCCTGTAACAGCTGCACAGGAGAACTCCCACCAAACAGCAAATGTTTTGGTAGAGGATCGACTACAACCCTCTTTGGACTTGGTAACCATTGGAGCAGGAACTCCGCAGACCAGCCAGTGGACTGAGCTGAGGCCATTTGTTGGGCTTCACAATACGCATTAGCTTCATTGCACCGTCGACAAACTTTCCTTCCTGATGATCATTACCAACTTCTTTATTCTGCGATCGAGTAACAGCTGTTGACGTGCATTAGCACCCTCGGACTCTTCCGGCCCTTTGCATGTAGATAGATATGTGTGAACAGTTCTGGGTCAAATCAATAAGGCATGCACTAGTACTGCCCGATTGGTGTACGATTTTAAAAGAGGAGATCTAAGAGGAGATCTAAAAGAGGAGATCAAAGCAATAATTATAGGGAGCATAATTATAGGGAGCAAAGCAATAATTATTATCGGGGATCAAAGTAGGGGATCAAAGCAATAATTATAGGGAATTAAATTATAGGGAATCAAAGCAATGATTATGGTGTGAACCTGAATCCATAGCATGTGGCTGGTGTTCAAGTACATGAGTACCTGTTGCTTGGAGTCTCATAGTCTGACCGTTGAATAGCGAGATTTCCCAGTGCCCACCATTCGGTTTGTTACGCTCCTGATCACCGACACCTGCTGATGTTGATCCAGTGTGTGTCCCCATGCAGCTATTGTCAACCTACTTCAACCTACTTCAACCCAGTGTGGTGTTGGCCCAGTGTGTGGCCCCATGCAGCTATAGTCAACCTACTTCAACCTACTTCAACCCAGTGTGGTGTTGGTCCAGTGTGTGTCCTCATGCAGCTATTGTCAAACTACTTCAACCTACTTCAACCCAGTGTGGTGTTGGCCCAGTGTGTGTCCCCATAGAACTGTTGTCTATCTACTTCAACCTGCCTCAACCCAGTGTGATGTTGGTCCAGTGTGTGTCCCCATAGAGTGTATGGGATCCGATCCAATGCTGTAATATAGTATGAATGAAATATTGTCTTAGACTCTCTCTCAACTCTTCTAATGTATATATATAAATATATACCGCCAAGTGCCTGGGAAGCACCCACTCTGGAGCAAACTTCCACCAGACATTTTTCTCGAACTCAATGATTCAGGGATATGCGTAGCAAGCACCCACCCACTAAATATCGCAGAATACGTGAAGCTCTTCCCTTTGCCTTTTCTGCGTATGACAAGCACATGCACAGTTGCCGCGCAAACAGCTGACTTGCACTCTTGTTAATGAATAAATCTAGTCAGAATCAACGGATAATATTGTAGCATGAAAATGGCAGAGCATCATCTCTGAGGAGTCGTTGGCTAGTTCATTCCTTACTCGTGGCCTCCAATAATCTTGATGGCACTGAAGATGTGCTCATCAGAGACAGAGCAGACTGAGAGAGCTTGACGCCGAGAGAGCTTGACGCCGAGGAAGATGGCAACGTTGAAGATTCCTTCCAGGATTTGGACGACGAGGACGCTGATGGCATTGCCCCTGCCGGAGTACTGAAAAATTTACTCCTGCAGCATCAAAGCTTCTTTTTTTTGAAATACTCTTGGTGTGCGTTAATAGGATGAATTAATATATATATATATACATATTTATATGAATATAATATATATATATTTATATGAATATATATATACATATTTATATGAATAATATATATATACACACATATATGAATATTATATATGTACACACACATATTTATATGAATATATATATATATACACACATGAATATTATATATATACACACATATATATGCACACATATATATGAATATATATAATATATCTTGTCAGAGTGGAACATGGAGAATAGTTTCACAAGCTGAGGCAAAGAAAATTACTCTCCTTGTTCCACGGCGAGTGTGATAAATTGTTATCCACTTAGTGTGTTCTTAATAATCAGTAGACTTCATATAATGCCCCGTCGGCCAGCCCGCATCGATACCACCCACACAGTTGAGTCACTCTAGTTTCCTTGACAGCATTCATAGTTTTATTGCTGGCAATTAGGTGCTTATAGTTCTTGGAAAACCATCGTTAATAGCTACACACATGCCCAGTAGAGCATTAAATAATGAGTGAAATATGAGACACTATAATGTGTATAATGCTGCATGGGAAATACACTACACACTGAGTATGTCAAATATATGTATATATATACCTGCTCATATAGAGGAGTACACCTGCTCCTAGATGAGTATTGATTGTGAGGCAGTCTTCAATGTTTATGATCTCACTCTGTTAGTGTATAATAATTATGTTTATGTTGTTCTTACAGACCTGACTCCAGCGGCAGTCCTACATCTGGTGGACTAGCTGAGGTATGGTTCCCCACACACATACACACATACACACTGCATGTGTTGATAGTCCCTCCCCCTCTAGTTGTAATTATAGCAACCACGCCCCCATCTATATCCATGCCCCCCGTCTATATCCATGCCCCCCGTCTATATCCATGCCCCCCGTCTATATCCATGCCCCCCGTCTATATCCATGCCCCCCGTCTATATCCATGTCCCCCATCTGTATCCATGCCCCCATCTGTATCCATGCCCCCATCTATATCCATGCCCCCATCTATATCCATGCCCCCATCTATATCCATGCCCCCCATTGCCCCCATCTGAATCCATGCCCCCCATCTGTATCCATGCCCCCATCTATATCAATGCCCCCCATCTGTATCCATGCCCCCATCTATATCCATGCCCCCCATCTATATCCATGCCCCCATCTATATCCATGCCCGCCCCCCATCTGTATCCATGCCCCCATCTATATCAATGCCCCCCATCTATATCCATGCCCCCATCTATATCAGTGCCCCCCATCTATATCCATGCCCCCCATCTATATCCATACCCCCATCTATATCCATGCCCCCCATCTGTATCCATGCCTCCCATCTGTATCCATGCCCCCCCCCATCTGTATCCATGCCCCCCCATCTGTATCCATGTCCCCCATCTATATCCATGTCCCATGCCCCCCATCTGTATCCATGCCCCCCATCTATATCCATGCCCCCCATCTGTATCCATGCCCCCCATCTGTATCCATGCCCCCCATCTCTTTCCATGCCCCCCATCTCTTTCCATGCCCCATCCATGCCCCCCATCTGTATCCATGCCCCCCATCTATATCCATGCCCCCCATCTATATCCATGCCCCCCATCTATATCCATGCCCCCCATCTATATCCATGCCCCCCATCTATATCCATGCCCCCCATCTATATCCATGCCCCCCATCTATATCCATGCCCCCCATCTGTATGCATGCCCCCCATCTGTATCAATGCCCCCCATCAACTGTAGAGAGGTCCAACTTTACTCAAGATTAGAATGTGCAATGATATGGGTTTGGTATAGGGTGTGGTTTGGTATAGGAATCTAGCTAATGAAATAAGAGCTGCCCCGGACTGTGGCTCACCTCATCTCCATGGCTGCCTCCTCACGCAACACTGCTGCTGTGGCTCACCTCATCTCCATGGCTGCCTCCTCACACAACACTGCTGCTGTGGCTCATCTCCATGGCTGCCTCCTCACACAACACTGCTGCTGTGGCTCACCTCATCTCCATGGCTGCCTCCTCACACAACACTGCTGCTGTGGCTCACCTCATCTCCATGGCTGCCTCCTCACACAACACTGCTGCTGTGGCTCACCTCATCCCCATGGCTGTCTCCTCACACAACACTGCTGCTGTGGCTCACCTCATCTCCATGGCTGCCTCCTCACACAACACTGCTGCTGTGGCTCACCTCATCTCCATGGCTGCCTCCTCACACAACACTGCTGCTGTGGCTCACCTCATCTCCATGGCTGCCTCCTCACACAACACTGCTGCTGTGGCTCACCTCATCTCCATGGCTGCCTCCTCACACAAAACTGCTGCTGTGGCTCACCTCATCTCCATGGCTGCCTCCTCACACAACACTGCTGCTGTGGCTCACCTCATCTCCATGGCTGCCTCCTCACACAACACTGCTGCTGTGGCTCACCTCATCTCCATGGCTGCCTCCTCACACAACACTGCTGCTGTGGCTCACCTCATCTCCATGGCTGCCTCCTCACACAACACTGCTGCTGTGGCTCACCTCATCTCCATGGCTGCCTCCTCACACAACACTGCTGCTGTGGCTCACCTCATCTCCATGGCTGCCTCCTCACACAACACTGCTGCTGTGGCTCACCTCATCTCCATGGCTGCCTCCTCACACAACACTGCTGCTGTGGCTCACCTCATCTCCATGGCTGCCTCCTCACACAACACTGCTGCTGTGGGGCTCACCTCATCTCCATGGCTGCCTCCTCACACAACACTGCTGCTGTGACTCACCTCATCTCCATGGCTGCCTCCTCACACAACACTGGAGGCTCACCTCGTCTCCATGGCTGCCTCCTCAGACACTTCAAGATATCATGAAAATCCCTACTGGTGGCGTTCTCCCTCAAGCCCTCTGAACTGTGCAAGGGCAGCTGTTGTAGTGAGCATGGAAATCGAAATTCCCTTGTGGAGATCAGTGTGGGAGCAGCACTGGTAGGGCAGCCACCTTGTGGGAGCAGCACTGGTAAGGCGGCAGCCTTGTGGGAGCAGCACTGGTAGGGCAGCCACCTTGTGGGAGCAGCACTGGTAGGGCAGCACCTTGTGGGAGCTGGTAGCCATCCATTTAATCGGATAGTGGCTATGGCTCTGCTGCCTGATTGGATTAAGTGTGACTCTTGTGAAGACATAGCAGGACAGGGCGTGTCTTTATTAGGCGGGTGTTCATGGTTGGAGGACAAAGCGTGTGAATAGGCACAACAGGAGGAGTTAAAAGCAACCACACGCCTAATAAATCACCTCCCCCTCCCCCGCATGAATTCTTGTGTTTGTCACCGCCTGCGAATATTTAATCCCTCGAAAATATCCAGCAATAAAGTACCTCCCTCCTCGGAAATATTCAGCGATGCAGTAACTCTCTGTAGTGTATTTCTATCCTTCCTTAGAGAAATATCCACCCATGTGCTGTGTGTGTGTGTTGTGTGTGTGTGTGTGCTGTGTGTGTGTGCTGTGTGTATGTGTTCCCTCACACAATAGCACTTGCAATCTCTAAGCAAAGTGAGCACACACTTTCAGTTGGTTGAAAGTTTCTATGCCATAGAACTATCCTCTAGTACCCCTCCACGTACCAAGAACCCATCATCTTCCTCAGTGATTTAGGATTTTGCTGGGCACATGTAGCAAGCACCCACTATGCTGTCCTCAGTGATCTAGGATTAGGCTGGGCACATGTAGAAAGCACCCACTATGCTGTTCTCAGTGGTCTAGGATTAGGATGGGCACATGTAGCAAGCACCCACTATGCTGTTCTCAGTGGTCTAGGATTAGGCTGGGCACATGTAGCAAGCACCCACGGTGCTGTTCTCAGTGGTCTAGGATTAGGCTGGGCACATGTAGCAAGCACCCACTGTGCTGTTCTCAGTGGTCTAGGATTAGGCTGGGCACATGTAGCAAGCACCCACTATGCTGTTCTCAGTGATCTAGGATTAGGCTGGGCACATGTAGCAAGCACCCACTATGCTGTTCTCAGTGGTCTAGGATTAGGCTGGGCACATGTAGAAAGCACCCACTATGCTGTTCTCAGTGGTCTAGGATTAGGATGGGCACATGTAGCAAGCACCCACTATGCTGTTCTCAGTGGTCTAGGATTAGGCTGGGCACATGTAGAAAGCACCCACGGTGCTGTTCTCAGTGGTCTAGGATTAGGCTGGGCACATGTAGCAAGCACCCACTATGCTGTTCTCAGTGGTCTATGATTAGGCTGGGCACATGTAGCAAGCACCCACTATGCTGTTCTCAGTGGTCTATGATTAGGCTGGGCGCATGTAGCAAGCACCCACTATGCTGTTCTCAGTGGTCTAGGATTAGGCTGGGCACATGTAGCAAGCACCCACTATGCTGTTCTCAGTGGTCTAGGATTAGGCTGGGCACATGTAGCAAGCACCCACTATGCTGTTCTCAGTGGTCTAGGATTAGGCTGGGCACATGTAGCAAGCACCCACTATGCTGTTCTCAGTGGTCTAGGATTAGGCTGGGCACATGTAGCAAGCACCCACTATGCTGTTCTCAGTGGTCTAGGATTAGGCTGGGCACATGTAGCAAGCACCCACTGTGCTGTTCTCAGTGGTCTAGGATTAGGCTGGGCACATGTAGCAAGCACCCACTATGCTGTTCTCAGTGGTCTAGGATTAGGCTGGGCACATGTAGCAAGCACCCACTATGCTGTCCTCAGTGGTCTAGGATTAGGCTTGGCACATGTAGCAAGCACCCACTATGCTGTTCTCAGTGGTCTAGGATTAGGCTGGGCACATGTAGCAAGCACCCACTATGCTGTTCTCAGTGGTCTAGGATTAGGCTGGGCACATGTAGCAAGCACCCACTATGCTGTTCTCAGTGGTCTAGGATTAGGCTGGGCACATGTAGCAAGCACCCACTATGCTGTTCTCAGTGGTCTAGGATTAGGCTGGGCACATGTAGCAAGCACCCACTATGCTGTTCTCAGTGGTCTAGGATTAGGCTGGGTGCATGTAGCAAGCACCCACTATGCTGTTCTCAGTGATCTAGGATTAGGCTGGGCACATGTAGCAAGCACCCACTGTGCTGTTCTCAGTGGTCTAGGATTAGGCTGGGCACATGTAGCAAGCACCCACTATGCTGTCCTCAGTGGTCTAGGATTAGGCTGGGCACATGTAGCAAGCACCCACTATGCTGTCCTCAGTGGTCTAGGATTAGGCTGGGCACATGTAGCAAGCACCCACTGTGCTGTTCTCAGTGGTCTAGGATTAGGCTGGGCACATGTAGCAAGCACCCACTATGCTGTCCTCAGTGGTCTAGGATTAGGCTGGGCACATGTAGCAAGCACCCACTATGCTGTCCTCAGTGGTCTAGGATTAGGCTGGGCACATGTAGCAAGCACCCACTGTGCTGTTCTCAGTGGTCTAGGATTAGGCTGGGCACATGTAGCAAGCACCCACTATGCTGTTCTCAGTGGTCTAGGATTAGGCTGGGCACATCTAGCAAGCACCCACTATGCTGTTCTCAGTGGTCCTGGGCACATGTAGCAAGCACCCACTATGCTGTTCTCAGTGGTCTAGGATTAGGCTGGGCACATGTAGCAAGCACCCACTATGCTGTTCTCAGTGGTCTAGGATTAGGCTGGGCACATGTAGCAAGCACCCACTATGCTGTTCTCAGTGGTCTAGGATTAGGCTGGGCACATGTAGCAAGCACCCACTATGCTGTTCTCAGTGATCTAGGATTAGGCTGGGCACATGTAGCAAGCACCCACTATGCTGTTCTCAGTGGTCTAGGATTAGGCTGGGCACATGTAGCAAACACCCACTATGCTGTTCTCGGTGGTCTAGGATTAGGCTGGGTACACCTGCAGTATATGACTATGAATGCAGCAGTTGAATGTTGTGCTGAATGTTTCTAGAAAGTGGGAGGGTCATGTGCGTCTGTCTCTAAGTGTCACATCCTCTAATGGAGACTGTCCCTCCAATTCTATCAGATGTATAGCTCTAACTTTAGAATGCAGGTAGGATAAGCTTCAGTTTGGTAGAGTAGTTTGCAGTGTTGTAGTGAGCAAGAAGCCTCAGCTGGTCCACAACAAAACTTAAGCTAAGAAATCAGCTTTAAATGCCAACGTTCCAACCAATAAACTTTGACCTTTAGAGTGGACTATTTTAGGGTGATAAAAAGTGTCATCACTGTGTGTGTGTTTGTGTGTGTTTAGTCATCTATATCTCCCCTCCCTCCCGCTTCGCCCCCAGTTGTATCAGAGGTTGGAGGAGATTGAAGCTGACAAGGCACCCGCTAAGTAAGTAGTAGACGTACGTTTATCACTTTCCAAGTGCATTAGACCACACCCACATCTAATTATGTTTGGTGCGTATCCATAGGCTTTGACACTAACTGGAACATGATAGTCACATGACCATCTTTTGTACACTGTCATTGTCACATGACTGTGGTCACATGATCATTTGATTTTGGAGGCATGATAGTCACATGACCCAGCTATTTGCTACAGGGCTGCTGGGATACTCGCTGGTCTGGGCTTCTCTCCGGAAATGCAGAGGAGGGTGACAAGGTGCGTCGTACATTATTAGCGATCATGTGATATTTCATTCTGACACTTGACTCGTCAACCCTACAATGTTATATGATGTGTCGGCGCAAGACATGTGACCAGCTTATTTAGCCAGTGCTGGGAACACTGTAGGAAAGCAGAGAAAAATGGCGCACTGTTTGGTGTGTGTGTGTGTTTCATGATTCTAAGTGAACAATTCTCGAGTTACCTGCAGACAAGAGGATAGGAGGAGTTCTTTGAGCTTTAGAAAGTGAGTGTGTGACCTACTGGGAGTGAGAGGAAACTTGGGACTGCAAAAGAAACTCGAAATGAAGGTTCTTCCAGGCACAGAGATGCCCTCTTGATGAGTGGGGTGGCTGTCTGAGAACTTGAAGACACATGTGGTTAGCTAATGTTTATAACTAGCTACAACTAGTTGCTGCTAGCCATACCCGGTACCTTGCGGCCATGTTGGAAGCTGACTAGCTGCTAGCCATAGCCTGTACCTTGTCATGAGTGAAGCTGACTAGCTGCTGGCCATAGCCTGTACCTTGTTATGAGGGAAGCTGACTAGCCGCTAGCCATAGCCTGTACCTTGCCATGAGGGAAGCTGACTAGCTGCTAGCCATAGCCTGTACCTTATGAGGGAAGCTGACTAGCTGCTAGCCATAGCCTGTACCTTGTCATGAGTGAAGCTGACTAGCTGCTGGCCATAGCCTGTACCTTGTTATGAGGGAAGCTGACTAGCTGCTAGCCATAGCCTGTACCTTGCCATGAGTGAAGCTGACTAGCTGCTAGCCATAGCCTGTACCTTGCCATGAGGGAAGCTGACTAGCTGCTAGCCATAGCCTGCACCTTACCATGAGTGAAGCTGACTAGCTGCTAGCCATAGCCTGTACCTTGCCATGAGAAGCTGACTAGCTGCTAGCCATAGCCTGTACCTTGTCATGAGGGAAGCTGACTAGCTGCTAGCCATAGCCTGTACCTTGCCATGAGGGAAGCTGACTAGCTGCTAGCCATAGCCTGTACCTTATGAGGGAAGCTGACTAGCTGCTAGCCATAGCCTGTACCTTATGTGGGAAGCTGACTAGCTGCTAGCCATAGCCTGTACCTTGCCATGAGGGAAGCTGACTAGCTGCTAGCCATAGCCTGCACCTTACCATGAGGGAAGCTGACTAGCTGCTAGCCATAGCCTGCACCTTACCATGAGAAGCTGACTAGCTGCTAGCCATAGCCTGTACCTTGTCATGAGGGAAGCTGACTAGCTGCTAGCCATAGCCTGTACCTTATGAGGGAAGCTGACTAGCTGCTAGCCATAGCCTGTACCTTGCCATGAGGGAAGCTGACTAGCTGCTAGCCATAGCCTGTACCTTATGAGGGAAGCTGACTAGCTGCTAGCCATAGCCTGTACCTTGCCATGAGGGAAGCTGACTAGCTGCTAGCCATAGCCTGCACCTTACCATGAGGGAAGCTGACTAGCTGCTAGCCATAGCCTGCACCTTACCATGAGTGAAGCTGACTAGCTGCTAGCCATAGACTGTACCTTATGAGGGAAGCTGACTAGCTGCTAGCCATAGCCTGTACCTTGCCATGAGTGAAGCTGACTAGCTGCTAGCCATAGCCTGTACCTTATGAGGGAAGCTGACTAGCTTGTACCTTATGAGGGAAGCTGACTAGCTGCTAGCCATAGCCTGTACCTTATCAGGGTTGTATACAGAAATTTTGCCAAGGGGGGGCGAACTTGAGATATGGAAAAATAAGGGGGGGCGGAGAGCCTGGATGGTGCGGAAAGGGGACGTGCACCCTGGGCTTCCGCGTGGAGTACGAAAGTGTTTTACCCACAGGTATTTTTGCAGTACTAACTGTATATATAGCTGCTACTTATGATGGCATGCACTTTTTCTAAAATCTTTAGTACAACATTCCATCTTAAATATTTGCTGAAGTTGCATGCTACGGCAATCAGCATATATAGATTAAATATAGTCACTTGTCACTCGTATAATGGAGGTGGGCTTTTGTGAAATCGAATTATGTTGCATTCCATGCATTTTCTTACAAAATCATGGACAACAGGTTTCATACACAATTTTTCTCTAGTTCTCTAGGGGGGGGGGGGGGGGGGGGGGGGGGTGGAAATGGTTGGTCACTTGGTGCCCTAATTTTTGTTAATATTTTCTTAACATGTTCATAAGTCGTAAAAGGGGGGTCTGGGGGGAAGATCCCCCCATATTTTTTTTTGCTTTTACAATGTCTGAGGATAGCTATTTTGACTGACTACCAATGGCATTATGCTATACCGAACTATGGCTAGACTGTATATATTTCTCATGATATTGTAGCTGCTTGGAAAAAGGAGAGCATGTGTCATGACACGATGACATCACACACCACCACGTGCTCTCCTTTGTAGGTTTGTCACTTCTTTTGTTTCTCCTTCTTTCCCACTCCCTCTCTCTCAGTATTTTTAACTCAGTCCATTATGTCATGGTCTTCAAGTCTAATCTTAGACATGATGTCATCACACGCCACCACGTGTTCTCCTTTGTAGGTTTGTCACTTCTTCAGTTCCCTCCTTCTTTCCCACTCTCTCTCAGTATTTTTAACTCAGTCCATTATGTCATGGTCTTAAAGTCATCACACACCACCACGTGTTCTCCTTTGTAGGTTTGTCACTTCTTCAGTTCCCTCCTTCTTTCCCACTCTCTCTCAGTATTTTTAACTCAGTCCATTATGTCATGGTCTTAAAGTCTCTATAAAAGAAACCTTACTAGCTGATTTCTCTTCATATTAATATGGATATTCGCTCATACTTTGCAAGTACTTCTCAAGCCTCTTCTCATGCTAATAGCACCGATAGCGAAGATAGCAGAACAGATAGGTCTGAGCATGTCGAGGCATCTAGTCCTAGCCTTAGTCCTCCACCTTCAAAGAAAAGCAAGCAAAACAAACACCGCTCTTCTGTATCCACGAAGAGAAAATACTCTAAGAGCTGGGAGAAAGATTTCAGTTGGCTCTATTATGACGAGGATAGCGATGGTGCCTTTTGCAAGGTTTGCAAGCAATCTGGTCTGCAGCGTACTGGAGGAGTGTGGGTCACACAACCTTGCAGAAATTGGAAGAAAGCTGTTGAAAAAATGAAAGCTCATGCGAGAAGTGACTTCCATATCCATGCAACTCAAGCTCTTTTTGCAGCTAAAGGAGCAGCCAAAGGTGGAACAGTTGTACAGCAACTCCAGAATGTTTTAGCTCGCAAAAGAGCTCAGAACAGAGCTGCAGTGAAGTGCCTGATCCTACTCACTCATTTTCTTACGAAAGAACAAGTTGCACATTCGACAAAATTTGAGAAGCTGGTTGACGTGGTGGTTCGATGTGGCAGCCAACATTTGAAGCAATTCTTAGAAACTGCACCAAGAAAACCAAGAAATGCTGTGTACACATCAAGATTGGCTGTGGTTGAATTCATCGAATCATTGGGGACATGGGTGGAGGAGTCGATTCTGAAGCGACTTCAAAAGGCACCTATGTACAGCCTCATGGCAGATGAGTGCACAGATGTCACCAACGTAGAAGAATTGTCTGTGTTTTGCCGCTGGGAGGAAGATGGTGTACCAGTAGAGTGCTTTCTGGAGCTTATTCCATTGAAGAAGGCTGATGCAGAGACCATCTATTCTAATCTCATCGATTGTTTAAAGAAGAAAGGTCTACAAGTCGGAAGAATAGTTGGATTGGGATTTGATGGAGCTGCAACTTTTTCTGGACGAAAGACCGGGGTTCAGGCACGTATCAAGAAACATACTCCTCACGCTCTGTTTATACACTGCCACTGTCACTTACTGCAGTTGGCTTGTGTGCAAGCTGCCAATAAAACTCCTGGAATTGCTCATGTTTACAGAACATTGACTACTCTTTGGAAGCATTTTCGCAATTCCCCCAAGCGAGCAGAGTGTCTGAAGGAGGTACAGCACGTTCTTGAACTTCCAGAAATGAAAGTGATCAAGCCATCTGACACACGCTGGCTGGCACATGAAAGGTGTGTCAAAGCTGTCAAAGCAAGTTATTCTGCAATTGTAATCACCATTGGGAACATCTACGAGACGTCCCACGAGCCAGAAGCTCTTGGAATCCATGGTGCCCTCTGCAAATTGTCTACGATTGCAGCTATATATTTGCTTGATTTCACTCTACCACAAGTAGCCAAGCTCAGCAAAGCACTTCAGGCAGAGCAGCTTGACCTCTCGTTGATATCATTCCTTGTTGATGCTACTGTTAAATCCTTGGATGATGCAGTTTTGCCTGGAGCGAACTGGGTGTTGGAGCTTCTTGAAAACGTTGAAGACTTGAAGTCATCTACAAAGGTGTCTATTGACGCTGATAAAATACTTTCGTTCCAGAATGTTGTTGGTAAGCCTTTTGTTGCTGATTTAAAGGCCAACATAACAAGCCGATTTTCATCATCCAACGCTGTTGTATCAGCATTGTCTATATTCGATCCACGGAAAGTTCCAAAACCAGATTCAGTATCTTTTCCCACTTATGGAGACACGTCTGTTGAGAAACTGATTGCTCACTACGGAGAAGATAGAGATGCAGAAACATTGGATGGAGAAGAAACAGTGAAGACAGCCATGATTTCCACTGAAATACTTACAGAGTGGAAAACATTCCGCCAGCTGTTAGTCAAGCAACCACGGGATACTACTGCATCACAGCTGAAAGAACTTGTTTCAAACGACATGCTCAAGGCCATGTTTCCCAATTTGCACAAGATTGCCTCCATCTGCTTATCGATTCCAGTTTCTACTGCTTCTGTGGAGAGAAGCTTCTCACAGATGAAGATGATCAAGACTCGTTTCCGTAATTCTCTAAGTGACTGCAGCCTTTCTCACCTTATGAGGATTGCTATAGAGGCACCAGAAGTACTCTCTGAGAGCGACCTTGAAGAGATTGTGGACGTATGGCAGAGAAAACCAAGAAGAACCTCAGTTTGACATTCCTATCATTTGAACCTGATATCATAAGCTTATTACACCTTTCTTGTATTACACCTTTCTTGACATTATTTTAAAAAAATATCTCTAATTTCAAGGGGGGGGGGGCGAGAATGATACAAGGGGGGGCGAATGCCCCCCCCCCCCGCCCCCCCCTAAATACACCCCTGCCTTATGAGGGAAGCTGACTAGCTGCTAGCCATAGCCTGCACCTTACCATGAGGGAAGCTGACTAGCTGCTAGCCATAGCCTGTACCTTGCCATGAGAAGCTGACTAGCTGCTAGCCATAGCCTGTACCTTGTCATGAGGGAAGCTGACTAGCTGCTAGCCATAGCCTGTACCTTATGAGGGAAGCTGACTAGCTGCTAGCCATAGCCTGTACCTTGCCATGAGGGAAGCTGACTAGCTGCTAGCCATAGCCTGTACCTTATGAGGGAAGCTGACTAGCTGCTAGCCATAGCTTGTACCTTATGTGGGAAGCTGACTAGCTGCTAGCTATAGCCATGAGGGAAGCTGACTAGCTGCTAGCCATAGCCTGCACCTTACCATGAGGGAAGCTGACTAGCTGCTAGCCATAGCCTGCACCTTACCATGAGTGAAGCTGACTAGCTGCTAGCCATAGCCTGTACCTTATGAGGGAAGCTGACTAGCTTGTACCTTATGAGGGAAGCTGACTAGCTGCTAGCCATAGCCTGTACCTTGCCATGAGGGAAGCTGACTAGCTGCTAGCCATAGCCTGTACCTTATGAGGGAAGCTGACTAGCTGCTAGCCATAGCCTGTACCTTATGTGGGAAGCTGACTAGCTGCTAGCCATAGCCTGTACCTTGCCATGAGGGAAGCTGACTAGCTGCTAGCCATAGCCTGCACCTTACCATGAGGGAAGCTGACTAGCTGCTAGCCATAGCCTGCACCTTACCATGAGTGAAGCTGACTAGCTGCTAGCCATAGCCTGTACCTTGCCATGAGTGAAGCTGAAGCTGCTAGCCATAGCCTGTACCTTATGAGGGAAGCTGACTAGCTTGTACCTTATGAGGGAAGCTGACTAGCTGCTAGCCATAGCCTGTACCTTGCCATGAGAAGCTGACTAGCTGCTAGCCATAGCCTGTACCTTATGAGGGAAGCTGACTAGCTGCTAGCCATAGCCTGTACCTTATGAGTGAAGCTGACTAGCTTGTACCTTATGAGGGAAGCTGACTAGCTGCTAGCCATAGCCTGTACCTTATGAGGGAAGCTGACTAGCTGCTAGCTGTACCTTATGAGGGAAGCTGACTAGCTTGTACCTTATGAGGGAAGCTGACTAGCTGCTAGCCATAGCCTGTACCTTATGAGGGAAGCTGACTAGCTGCTAGCCATAGCCTGTACCTTGCCATGAGGGAAGCTGACTAGCTGCTAGCCATAGCCTGTACCTTGCCATGAGTGAAGCTGACTAGCTGCTAGCCATAGCCCGTACCTTATGAGGGAAGCTGACTAGCTTGTATCTTATGTGGGAAGCTGACTAGATGCTAGCCATAGCCTGTACCTTATGGAAGCTGACTAGCTGCTAGCATAGTTGGTGCCTAGTACGAAGACAGCCAATAGTTGTAGCTAAGATAGCAGCATTTTGTAATAGAGGGATTTAAAAAATGATACAAGTGCTCAAAAAATTCGAAATTTTCCTAGTCTATCCGGGTAGCAAAATGATCGTCCCTGACCACATGTACATACTTAAGATCTTCTCTATCCTGCTGCCTGCTTCAGCTGGAACTGCCATATGTTAAACCTGTTTCAAAACCAGCGAGATCTTCTTCTCTATCCTGCTGCCTGCTCCATCAAGAACTGCCATATGTCAAACCTGTTTAAAAACCAGCGAGATCTTCTTCTCTATCCTGCTGCCTGCTCCATCAAGAACTGCCATATGTTAAACCTGTTCAAAACCAGCGAGATCTTCTCTATCCTGCTGCCTGCTCCATCAAGAACTGCCATCTGTTAAACCTGTTCAAAACCAGCGAGATCTTCTCTATCCTGCTGCCTGCTCCATCAAGAACTGCCATCTGTTAAACCTGTTCAAAACCAGCGAGATCTTCTCTATCCTGCTGCCTGCTCCATCAAGAACTGCCATATGTTTTGTTGCTGTTTATGAAGAGAGAAGAGAAACTACCGTGATGAAGAGACATCTCTAGCCTTCGCAATGGAGACAAACTGACAGCTGGGTATGGGTAAGAGTTGCCGATATTCTGATGCCACTCCCCCCTCGCAAAACATGAATGACCACTCCCACTTAGATAGCTTTAGCGAAATATCCTAAAGTTTAGCTGTTATATACACAATTTTTGAGAAAACATGAAATAAAGAACCCTTTGGAAACTCCACCTATTTTGCTTAATGGAAATACCATGAATGAGGAATGGGAATAGAACTGAAGTATTGCCGGACTTTTCTTGGCTCGCTTGTCGTTAATCTCTTAAGGCCAGTATGGCCCATTTTTTTCTTCAAAAAACTCGCACCTCTTTCAAGGGCCATAACTCCTGAACTACACCCCCTATGCCAGTGATTTTATGCTGAAAAGATAGATCTCTCTTAGTGCTTCAAAACAACATTTAAAAAGTGAGGATAGGGTCTGTATACAGTGTGTGACATGCAGAAAAGCTGGGAAAAGTGAGAAAAATCAACCTTAAAACCCTACAAAGCCTAGCTCAAAAAATAAAACAGCTATGGCTTCCAAAACTCTTGGTAATATTGCTTAGACACTAATGAGTGATTTGATAGAATTAAATAGTGCTTGCTAAGTGCACTACCAGCTGTACAATTGGCTGCGTGCCAGTGCTTTTAATTGTCACTAAGGACAGTTGTGAATAAACTTATAACTTGGAAGTGCTTATAGCTACTACTTAACTAACTCTATTAAATCATAGAGCAAAGACAGAGCTATAAAATGATATATAATTAAGTAGGTACACACTAATTTTTCTTAGAGATATCCTTCTTTGAAATTCAAAAAGGCTCTTTTTTTGGAAATGTGGGAAATCGCTGTTGAAGTTGGACTATATACTTTCAAGGGGAGACAATGGTATTTTTTAATATATTTTTTTAAACTTGTGATTACAACTTTAGAGCTCCGTAGATTCTGCAACCTTCATGGTATAGACTTGATATATAGCTCAAAAGATAGGTCTCTCTGTGTGCTCTCTTTTGATACTAAAATATGTTTCATAGGTATAACTATAGGCAAGTTACTAGACCCTGAAGTGGAGGGACCTCAAAAACCTGCATCCCAAAGTCCCCATCCAGAATAACTCCAGATTGCTAAGTGCAAAAAAAATTGAAATTGTTATGAGTGGCTAGAGGAAGCCCTAGAGCATGCAATGACCTTTTTCATTAGGCGTTAAAAATGTATTACCTGGTCAAGCGCGCGGGTAGAAAATTGAGGGTGTTGCAATCAACGCCCTCAATTTTCCAATAAACGCCCTCAATTTTCTACCCGCGCGCTTGACCAGGTAATAAATTTTTAACGCCTAATGAAAAAGGTCATTGCATGCTCTAGGGCTTCCTCTAGCCACTCGTACCAATTACATTTTTTTTGCACTTAGCAATCTGGAGTTATTCTGGATGGGGACTTTGGGATGCAGGTTTTTGAGGTCCCTCCACTTTAGGGTCTAGTAACTTGCCTATAGTTATACCTTATGAAACATATTTTAGTATCAAAAGAGAGCACACAGAGAGACCTCTCTTCTGAGCTATATATCAAGTCCACACCATGAAGTTTGCAGAATCTACGGAGCTCTAAATGTGTAACCACAAGTAAAAATTAAATTAAAATAAAAAATGCCCTCCTTCAATTTTTCAGTTGAATGAAGTGTAGGCCTGGATAAAATCCACCATAACTTGAGACTTGTGCTTCCTAATGTTTCCAAATTTGAAAGACAATTTGTACAGGTGTTTAGAAATTATATAAGCACACAAAAAAAAAAGGTCAAATATTGAGGAAAAATGGGCCATACTGGCCTTAAGAGGCGATCTTTTATAAACAATTTACTTACTTATGCTATAATGGCCTTCCTGATGAAGGCTAGAGCATCTAGTCATTATTCCTGATGAAGGCTAGAGCATCTAGTCATTATTCCTGATGAAGGCTAGAGCATCTAGTCATTATTCCTGATGAAGGCTAGAGCATCTAGTCATTATTCCTGATGAAGGCTAGAGCATCTAGTCATTATTCCTGATGAAGGCTAGAGCGTCTAGTCATTATTCCTGATGGAGGCTAGAGCATCTAGTCATTATTCCTGATGAAGGATAGAGCATCTAGTCATTATTCCTGATGAAGGATAGAGCCCCTAGTAATTATTCCTGATGAAGGCTAGAGCATCTAGTCATTATTCCTGATGAAGGCTAGAGCATCTAGTCATTATTCCTGATGAAGGCTAGAGCACATAGTCATTATTCCTGATGAAGGCTAGAGCATCTAGTCATTATTCCTGATGAAGGCTAGAGCATCTAGTCATTATTCCTGATGAAGGCTAGAGCATCTAGTCATTATCTCTGATGAAGGCTAGAGCATCTAGTCATTATTCCTGATGAAGGCTAGAGCATCTAGTCATTATTCCTGATGAAGGCTAGAGCATCTAGTCATTATTTCTGATGGAGGCTAGAGCATCTAGTCATTATTCCTGATGAAGGCTAGAGCATCTAGTCATTATTCCTGATGAAGGCTAGAGCATCTAGTCATTATTCCTGATGAAGGCTAGAGCATCTAGTCATTATTCCTGATGAAGGCTAGAGCATCTAGTCATTATTCCTGATGAAGGCTAGAGCATCTAGTCATTATTCCTGATGGAGGCTAGAGCATCTAGTCATTATTCCTGATGAAGGATAGAGCATCTAGTCATTATTCCTGATGAAGGATAGAGCCCCTAGTAATTATTCCTGATGAAGGCTAGAGCATCTAGTCATTATTCCTGATGAAGGCTAGAGCATCTAGTCATTATTCCTGATGAAGGCTAGAGCACATAGCCATTATTCCTGATGAAGGCTAGAGCATCTAGTCATTATTCCTGATGAAGGCTAGAGCATCTAGTCATTATTCCTGATGAAGGCTAGAGCATCTAGTCATTATCTCTGATGAAGGCTAGAGCATCTAGTCATTATTCCTGATGAAGGCTAGAGCATCTAGTCATTATTCCTGATGAAGGCTAGAGCATCTAGTCATTATTTCTGATGGAGGCTAGAGCATCTAGTCATTATTCCTGATGAAGGCTAGAGCATCTAGTCATTATTCCTGATGAAGGCTAGAGCATCTAGTCATTATTTCTGATGAAGGCTAGAGCATCTAGTCATTATTTCTGATGGAGGCTAGAGCATCTAGTCATTATTCCTGATGAAGGCTAGAGCATCTAGTCATTATTCCTGATGAAGGCTAGAGCACATAGTCATTATTCCTGATGAAGGCTAGAGCATCTAGTCATTATTCCTGATGAAGGCTAGAGCATCTAGTCATTATTCCTGATGAAGGCTAGAGCATCTAGTCATTATCTCTGATGAAGGCTAGAGCATCTAGTCATTATTCCTGATGAAGGCTAGAGCATCTAGTCATTATTCCTGATGAAGGCTAGAGCATCTAGTCATTATTTCTGATGGAGGCTAGAGCATCTAGTCATTATTCCTGATGAAGGCTAGAGCATCTAGTCATTATCTCTGATGAAGGCTAGAGCATCTAGTCATTATTCCTGATGAAGGCTAGAGCATCTAGTCATTATTCCTGATGAAGGCTAGAGCATCTGTCGAAATGTCGAGAGAGTAAAAATTCAAGTTGGTTATTGAGCAAGTTATATCAACTGAGAGTTCATTGAGAATTTATGATCTTATATGGATACCTTATGGATATCTTATATATGGATGATCTTATATGGATATCTTCTTAATGATACCTTATATACATGATCTTATATCGATACCTTATATGGATGATCTTATATGGATATCTTCTTAATGATACCTTATATGGATGATCTTATATGGATATCTTCTTAATAATACCTTATATGGATGATCTTATATGGATACCTTATATGGATTATCTTATATGGATATCTTCTTAATGATACCTTATATGGATGATTGTATATGGATATCTTCTTAATAATACCTTATATGGATGATCTTATATGGATACCTTATATGGATTATCTTATATGGATATCTTCTTAATGATACCTTATGTGGATGATCTTATATGGATATCTTCTTATATATGGATGATCTTATATGGATGATCTTATATGGATACCTTATATGGATGGATACCTTATATGGATACCTTATAATTATATACATAGATGATCTTATATGGATACCTTATATATGGATGATCTTATATGGATATCTTCTTAATGATACCTTATATGGATGATCTTATATGTTATATGGATGATCTTATGGATGCCTTATATGGATGATATGATATGGATACCGTATATGGATACCTTATAGGATGATCTTATATGGATACCTTATATGGATGATCTTATGGATGCTTATATGGATACCTTATATGGATACCTTATATGGATGATATTGGATACCTTATATGGATGATATTGGATGCCTTATATGGATGATCTATAATTATGGATACCTTATATGGATGATCATATATGGATACCTTATATGGATGATCATATATGGATGATCATATATGGATGATCTTATATGGATGATCTTATATGGATGATCTAATATGGATACCTTATATGGATGATATTGGATACCTTATATGGATGATCTTATATGGATACCTTATATGGATGATCTTATAAGGATACCTTATAAGGATGGTCTTTTATGGACAGTGTTTTGCAGACAACCTTTACATATGACCATGAATGGACAATATTTTACTGGCGGTCTTAATGGAAGTGTGCTTTAATAAGATATGCAATATTAAATGAGTGAAGGTCGTGATAATTGTCATGTGGTAATTCTTACGCCATTTTTTTCTTTGTGATGAATCGAGACGTTTCTTCTCTCCAGGGAGTTCTCAGGAGGCTGGAGGATGAGGATTGCACTGGCCCGCGCTCTATTTGCAAAGTGGGTCACATTACACACGCACACACACACACATGCACACACACACACATGCACACACGCGTGCACACACACATAATGTTTGCATGAATGCTCACTTATCTATATAAAGCGTGCATGTCTCTCTGTCTGTGTGTCCTCTACACACTTAAACCAGCAGGAATACACCTAATGTCTCTCTCAATGCATTGCAGTGACTAATGTCTCTCTCAATGCATTGCAGTGACTAATGTCTCTCTCAATGCATTGCAGTGACTAATGTCCCTCTCAATGCATTGCAGTGACTAATGTCTCTCTCAATGCATTGCAGTGACTAATGTCCCTCTCAATGCATTGCAGTGACTAATGTCTCTCTCAATGCATTGCAGTGACTAATGTCCCTCTCAATGCATTGCAGTGACTAATGTCTCTCTCAATGCATTGCAGTGACTAATGTCTCTCTCAATGCATTGCAGTGACTAATGTCTCTCTCAATGCATTGCAGTGACTAATGTCTCTCTCAATGCATTGCAGTGACTAATGTCCCTCTCAATGCATTGCAGTGACTAATGTCCCTCTCAATGCATTGCAGTGACTAATGTCTCTCTCAATGCATTGCAGTGACTAATGTCTCTCTCAATGCATTGCAGTGACTAATGCTCTCAACGCATTGCAGTGACTAATGTCCCTCTCAATGCATTGCAGTGACTAATGTCCCTCTCAATGCATTGCAGTGACTAATGCTCTCAATGCATTGCAGTGACTAATGTCCCTCTCAATGTATTGCAGTGACTAATGTCCCTCTCAATGCATTGCAGTGACTAATGTCCCTCTCAATGCATTGCAGTGACTAATGCTCTCAATGCATTGCAGTGACTAATGTCTCTCTCAATGCATTGCAGTGACTAATGTCTCTCTCAATGCATTGCAGTGACTAATGCTCTCAACGCATTGCAGTGACTAATGTCCCTCTCAATGCATTGCAGTGACTAATGTCCCTCTCAATGCATTGCAGTGACTAATGCTCTCAATGCATTGCAGTGACTAATGTCTCTCTCAATGCATTGCAGCAGCTAATGTCTCTCTCAATGCATTGCAGTGACTAATGTCTCTCTCAATGCATTGCAGTGACTAATGTCTCTCTCAATGCATTGCAGTGACTAATGTCCCTCTCAATGCATTGCAGTGACTAATGTCTCTCTCAATGCATTGCAGCAGCTAATGTCTCTCTCAATGCATTGCAGTGACTAATGCTCTCAATGCATTGCAGTGACTAATGTCCCTCTCAATGCATTGCAGTGACTAATGTCTCTCTCAATGCATTGCAGTGACTAATGTCTCTCTCAATGCATTGCAGTGACTAATGTCTCTCTCAATGCATTGCAGTGACTAATGTCCCTCTCAATGCATTGCAGTGACTAATGTCTCTCTCAATGCATTGCAGCGACTAATGTCCCTCTCAATGCATTGCAGTGACTAATGTCTCTCTCAATGCATTGCAGTGACTAATGTCTCTCTCAATGCATTGCAGTGACTAATGCTCTCAATGCATTGCAGTGACTAATGTCCCTCTCAATGCATTGCAGTGACTAATGTCCCTCTCAATGCATTGCAGTGACTAATGTCTCTCTCAATGCATTGCAGTGACTAATGTCTCTCTCAATGCATTGCAGTGACTAATGTCTCTCTCAATGCATTGCAGTGACTAATGTCCCTCTCAATGCATTGCAGTGACTAATGTCCCTCTCAATGCATTGCAGTGACTAATGTCTCTCTCAATGCATTGCAGTGACTAATGTCTCTCTCAATGCATTGCAGTGACTAATGTCCCTCTCAATGCATTGCAGTGACTAATGTCTCTCTCAATGCATTGCAGTGACTAATGTCTCTCTCAATGCATTGCAGTGGCTAATGTCTCTCAATGCATTGCAGTGACTAATGTCCCTCTCAATGCATTGCAGTGGCTAATGTCCCTCTCAATGCATTGCAGTGACTAATGTCTCTCTCAATGCATTGCAGTGACTAATCTCTCTCAATGCATTGCAGTGACTAATGTCCCTCTCAATGCATTGCAGTGACTAATGTCCCTCTCAATGCATTGCAGTGACTAATGTCTCTCTCAATGCATTGCAGTGACTAATCTCTCTCAATGCATTGCAGTGACTAATGTCTCTCTCAATGCATTGCAGCAGCTAATGTCCCTCTCAATGCATTGCAGTGACTAATGTCTCTCTCAATGCATTGCAGTGACTAATGTCTCTCTCAATGCATTGCAGTGGCTAATGTCTCTCTCAATGCATTGCAGTGACTAATGTCTCTCTCAATGCATTGCAGTGACTAATGTCCCTCTCAATGCATTGCAGTGACTAATGTCCCTCTCAATGCATTGCAGTGACTAATGTCCCTCTCAATGCATTGCAGTGACTAATGTCTCTCTCAATGCATTGCAGTGACTAATGTCTCTCTCAATGCATTGCAGTGGCTAATGTCCCTCTCAATGCATTGCAGTGACTAATGTCCCTCTCAATGCATTGCAGTGACTAATGTCTCTCTCAATGCATTGCAGTGACTAATGTCCCTCTCAATGCATTGCAGTGACTAATGTCTCTCTCAATGCATTGCAGTGACTAATGTCTCTCTCAATGCATTGCAGTGACTAATGTCCCTCTCAATGCATTGCAGTGACTAATGTCCCTCTCAATGCATTGCAGTGACTAATGTCCCTCTCAATGCATTGCAGTGACTAATGTCCCTCTCAATGCATTGCAGTGACTAATGTCTCTCTCAATGCATTGCAGTGACTAATGTCCCTCTCAATGCATTGCAGTGACTAATGTCCCTCTCAATGCATTGCAGTGACTAATGTCCCTCTCAATGCATTGCAGTGACTAATGTCTCTCTCAATGCATTGCAGTGACTAATGTCCCTCTCAATGCATTGCAGTGACTAATGTCCCTCTCAATGCATTGCAGTGACTAATGTCCCTCTCAATGCATTGCAGTGACTAATGTCTCTCTCAATGCATTGCAGTGACTAATGTCTCTCTCAATGCATTGCAGTGACTAATGTCCCTCTCAATGCATTGCAGCAGCTAATGTCCCTCTCAATGCATTGCAGTGACTAATGTCTCTCTCAATGCATTGCAGTGGCTAATGTCTCTCAATGCATTGCAGCAGCTAATGTCCCTCTCAATGCATTGCAGTGACTAATGTCTCTCTCAATGCATTGCAGTGACTAATGTCCCTCTCAATGCATTGCAGTGACTAATGTCTCTCTCAATGCATTGCAGTGGCTAATGTCTCTCTCAATGCATTGCAGTGACTAATGTCCCTCTCAATGCATTGCAGTGACTAATGTCTCTCTCAATGCATTGCAGTGACTAATGTCCCTCTCAATGCATTGCAGTGACTAATGTCTCTCTCAATGCATTGCAGTGACTAATGTCTCTCTCAATGCATTGCAGTGACTAATGTCCCTCTCAATGCATTGCAGTGACTAATGTCCCTCTCAATGCATTGCAGTGACTAATGTCTCTCTCAATGCATTGCAGTGACTAATGTCTCTCTCAATGCATTGCAGCAGCTAATGTCTCTCTCAATGCATTGCAGTGACTAATGTCTCTCTCAATGCATTGCAGTGACTAATGTCTCTCTCAATGCATTGCAGTGACTAATGTCCCTCTCAATGCATTGCAGTGACTAATGTCTCTCTCAATGCATTGCAGTGACTAATGTCCCTCTCAATGCATTGCAGTGACTAATGTCTCTCTCAATGCATTGCAGTGACTAATGTCTCTCTCAATGCATTGCAGTGACTAATGTCTCTCTCAATGCATTGCAGTGACTAATGTCTCTCTCAATGCATTGCAGTGACTAATGTCCCTCTCAATGCATTGCAGTGACTAATGTCTCTCTCAATGCATTGCAGTGACTAATGTCTCTCTCAATGCATTGCAGTGACTAATGTCCCTCTCAATGCATTGCAGTGACTAATGTCCCTCTCAATGCATTGCAGTGACTAATGTCTCTCTCAATGCATTGCAGTGACTAATGTCTCTCTCAATGCATTGCAGCAGCTAATGTCTCTCTCAATGCATTGCAGTGACTAATGTCTCTCTCAATGCATTGCAGTGACTAATGTCTCTCTCAATGCATTGCAGCAGCTAATGTCCCTCTCAATGCATTGCAGTGACTAATGTCTCTCTCAATGCATTGCAGTGACTAATGTCTCTCTCAATGCATTGCAGTGACTAATGTCCCTCTCAATGCATTGCAGTGACTAATGTCCCTCTCAATGCATTGCAGTGACTAATGTCTCTCTCAATGCATTGCAGTGACTAATGTCTCTCTCAATGCATTGCAGTGACTAATGTCTCTCTCAATGCATTGCAGTGACTAATGTCCCTCTCAATGCATTGCAGTGACTAATGTCTCTCTCAATGCATTGCAGTGACTAATGTCTCTCTCAATGCATTGCAGTGACTAATGTCCCTCTCAATGCATTGCAGTGACTAATGTCTCTCTCAATGCATTGCAGTGACTAATGTCTCTCTCAATGCATTGCAGTGACTAATGTCCCTCTCAATGCATTGCAGTGACTAATGTCCCTCTCAATGCATTGCAGTGACTAATGTCCCTCTCAATGCATTGCAGTGACTAATGTCTCTCTCAATGCATTGCAGTGACTAATGTCTCTCTCAATGCATTGCAGTGACTAATGTCTCTCTCAATGTATTGCAGTGACTAATGTCTCTCTCAATGCATTGCAGTGACTAATGTCTCTCTCAATGCATTGCAATGACTAATGTCTCTCTCAATGCATTGCAGTGACTAATGTCTCTCTCAATGCATTGCAGTGACTAATGTCTCCCTCAATGCATTGCAGTGACTAATGTCTCCCTCAATGCATTGCAGTGACTAATGTCTCTCTCAATGCATTGCAGTGACTAATGTCTCTCAATGCATTGCAGTGACTAATGTCTCTCTCAATGCATTGCAGTGACTAATGTCTCTCTCAATGCATTGCAGTGACTAATGTCTCTCAATGCATTGCAGTGACTAATGTCTCCCTCAATGCATTGCAGTGACTAATGTCTCTCTCAATGCATTGCAGTGGCTAATGTCTCTCTCAATGCATTGCAGTGACTAATGTCTCTCTCAATGCATTGCAGTGACTAATGTCTCTCTCAATGCATTGCAGTGACTAATGTCTCTCTCAATGCATTGCAGTGACTAATGTCTCTCTCAATGCATTGCAGTGACTAATGTCTCTCTCAATGCATTGCAGTGACTAATGTCTCTCTCAATGCATTGCAGTGGCTAATGTCTCTCTCAATGCATTGCAGTGACTAATGTCTCCCTCAATGCATTGCAGTGACTAATGTCTCCCTCAATGCATTGCAGTGACTAATGTCTCCCTCAATGCATTGCAGTGACTAATGTCTCCCTCAATGCATTGCAGTGACTAATGTCTCCCTCAATGCATTGCAGTGACTAATGTCTCTCTCAATGCATTGCAGTGACTAATGTCTCTCAATGCATTGCAGTGACTAATGTCTCTCTCAATGCATTGCAGTGACTAATGTCTCTCTCAATGCATTGCAGCAGCTAATGTCTCTCTCAATGCATTGCAATGACTAATGTCTCCCTCAATGCATTGCAGTGACTAATGTCTCTCAATGCATTGCAGTGACTAATGTCTCTCTCAATGCATTGCAGTGACTAATGTCTCTCTCAATGCATTGCAGTGACTAATGTCTCTCTCAATGCATTGCAATGACTAATGTCTCTCAATGCATTGCAGTGACTAATGTCTCTCAATGCATTGCAGTGGCTAATGTCTCTCTCAATGCATTGCAGTGACTAATGTCTCTCAATGCATTGCAGTGACTAATGTCTCCCTCAATGCATTGCAGTGACTAATGTCTCTCTCAATGCATTGCAGTGACTAATGTCTCTCTCAATGCATTGCAGTGACTAATGTCTCTCAATGCATTGCAGTGACTAATGTCTCCCTCAATGCATTGCAGTGACTAATGTCCCTCTCAATGCATTGCAGTGACTAATGTCTCTCTCAATGCATTGCAGTGACTAATGTCTTTCAATGCATTGCAGTGACTAATGTCTCTCTCAATGCATTGCAGTGACTAATGTCCCTCTCAATGCATTGCAGTGACTAATGTCTCTCTCAATGCATTGCAGTGACTAATGTCCCTCTCAATGCATTGCAGTGACTAATGTCTCTCTCAATGCATTGCAGTGACTAATGTCTCTCTCAATGCATTGCAGTGACTAATGTCCCTCTCAATGCATTGCAGTGGCTAATGTCTCTCTCAATGCATTGCAGTGACTAATGTCTCTCTCAATGCATTGCAGTGACTAATGTCTCTCTCAATGCATTGCAGTGACTAATGTCTCTCTCAATGCATTGCAGTGACTAATGTCTCTCTCAATGCATTGCAGTGACTAATGTCCCTCTCAATGCATTGCAGTGACTAATGTCTCTCTCAATGCATTGCAGTGACTAATGTCCCTCTCAATGCATTGCAGTGACTAATGTCTCTCTCAATGCATTGCAGTGACTAATGTCTCTCTCAATGCATTGCAGTGGCTAATGTCCCTCTCAATGCATTGCAGTGACTAATGTCTCTCTCAATGCATTGCAGTGACTAATGTCTCTCTCAATGCATTGCAGTGACTAATGTCCCTCTCAATGCATTGCAGTGACTAATGTCTCTCTCAATGCATTGCAGTGACTAATGTCCCTCTCAATGCATTGCAGTGACTAATGTCTCTCTCAATGCATTGCAGTGACTAATGTCCCTCTCAATGCATTGCAGTGACTAATGTCTCTCTCAATGCATTGCAGTGACTAATGTCTCTCTCAATGCATTGCAGTGACTAATGTCTCTCTCAATGCATTGCAGTGGCTAATGTCCCTCTCAATGCATTGCAGTGACTAATGTCTCTCTCAATGCATTGCAGTGACTAATGTCCCTCTCAATGCATTGCAGTGACTAATGTCTCTCTCAATGCATTGCAGTGACTAATGTCCCTCTCAATGCATTGCAGTGACTAATGTCTCTCTCAATGCATTGCAGTGACTAATGTCCCTCTCAATGCATTGCAGTGGCTAATGTCCCTCTCAATGCATTGCAGTGACTAATGTCTCTCTCAATGCATTGCAGTGACTAATGTCCCTCTCAATGCATTGCAGTGACTAATGTCCCTCTCAATGTATTGCAGTGACTAATGTCTCTCTCAATGTATTGCAGTGGCTAATGTCTCTCTCAATGCATTGCAGTGACTAATGTCTCTCTCAATGCATTGCAGTGACTAATGTCTCTCTCAATGTATTGCAGTGGCTAATGTCTCTCTCAATGCATTGCAGTGACTAATGTCTCTCTCAATGCATTGCAGTGACTAATGTCCCTCTCAATGCATTGCAGTGACTAATGTCCCTCTCAATGCATTGCAGTGACTAATGTCTCTCTCAATGCATTGCAGTGACTAATGTCCCTCTCAATGCATTGCAGTGACTAATGTCTCTCTCAATGCATTGCAGTGACTAATGTCTCTCTCAATGCATTGCAGCGACTCGTGTCTCTCTCGATCAGTCAAGCACCCAAAGATTGGTGAAGCTCATCAGCCCGCAAACTCACTTGTGCATGTGCAGCATTGAACAATGAGAACGCGCCCAATTAGCCCAGATGCTGGTCTAATTGGGCGTGGTCTCCGTGCATGGTTGATAAGCATAAAAATATCATTGGGAGTATAGCTAGCTCAGCTGATACGTTTATAGCAGCTGCACTCTTCTGAAGCTATCATTGTCCACTAGCAAAGAAGTGAGATGCCTCTTGTTCTTCTATACAATAGCCTGGCCACCGCATCCGGTCTTCCCTACTGCTCAGTTTGTATGGGGACAATATACATGGCCATAAGATGTAATAATGTGCTAATATACACAGCAACAAAATGTGATAAACTGCTGATATACATAATGTTCAGCAAGATGGTAATGTGCTGATATACATGACAACAAGATGTGGTAATTGCTGATACATAGCAACAAGATGTGGTAATTGCTGATACATAGCAACAAGATGTGTAATTGCTTATACAATACAACAAGATGTGGATACATAGCAACAAGATGTGGTAATTGCTGATATATAGCAACAAGATGTGATGATTGCTGATACGTAGCAACAAGATGAGTAATTGCTGATACATAGCAACAAGATGTGGTAATTGCTGATATATAGCAACAAGATGTGGTAATTGCTGATACATAGCAACAAGAGTGTGATGATTGCTGATACGTAGCAACAAGGTGAGTAATTGCTGATACAGGTAATTGCTGATACGTAGCAACAAGGTGAGTAATTGCTGATACAGGTAATTGCTGATACATAGCAACAAGGTGAGCTAATTGCTGATACATAGCAACAAGATGTGATGATTGCTGATACGTAGCAACAAGATGAGTAATTGCTGATACAACAAGATGAGGTAATTGCTGATACATAGCAACAAGATGAGTAATTGCTGCAACAAGATGAGGTAATTGCTGATACATAGCAACAAGATGAGGTAATTGCTGATACATAGCAACAAGGTGAGGTAATTGCTGATACATAGCAACAGATGAGTAATTGCTGATACATAGCAACAAGATGAGGTAATTGCTGATACATAGCAACAAGATGAGGTAATTGTTGATGCACAGCAACAGCAAAAAGAAACAAAAATAACTTGAAACAGGAACAAATTGGATTGACAAGAAAGAAAACAGTGTACCCATGTAGACCACAACCAGGTAGTTGACCCTTTACCGTTTAAATCACTTGCACCAATATTTTAAAATACGATTTTTAAATGGAAAAGCTTTGTCTAATTGTTTGTGGTCTTCCATACAGTCTGTTTCCTTTCTTTATATATATATAGACACATACATAGACACATAGAGACATATATATAGATGCATACATAATTATATAGTTTAATCGTTATATAGATACATACATAATTATATATAGGAAAGGGGAGGGGGCAAAAAAAACCGAATGACTCCACCCAGGATGACCAGGGGACTCGAGTACCAAGGGGGGGGCAAATATAAGAGGGGTAAGGAATCATTTCCACTTGGGATGGATTGAAATGGAGAGCTTGAGTACCAGAGAAATGGACAAACCCACAAACTTGGATATCACTCACAAACTTGGATATCACTGACATACTTGGATATCACCCACAGGATTTCCCCTTTATATAGTAACGTGTATCCAAGTTTATGGGTGATATCCAAGTTTATGGGTGATATCCAAGTTTGTGAGTGATATCCAAGTTTATGGGTGATATCCAAGTTTGGGAGTGATATCCAAGTTTATGGGTGATATCCAAGTTTGTGAGTGAAATCCCAAGTTTGTGGATGATATCCAAGTGTGTGAGCGATATCCAAGTGTGTGAATGATATCCAAGTTTGTGAGCGATATCCAAGTGTGTGAATGATGTCCAAGTTTGTGAGTGATATCCAAGTTTGTGGGTGATATCCAAGTATGTCAGTGATATCCAAGTTTGTGAGTGATATCCAAGTTTGTGGGTGGTATCCAAGTTTGTGATATCCAAGTTTGTCAGTGATATCCAAGTTTGTGGGAGATATCCAAGTTTGTCAGTGCTATCCAAGTTTGTCAGTGATATCCAAGTTTGTCAGTGATATCCAAGTTTGTCAGTGATATCCAAGTTTGTGGGTGGTATCCAAGTTTGTGATATCCAAGTTTGTGGGAGATATCCAAGTTTGTCAGTGATATCCAAGTGTGTCAGTGATATCCAAGTTTGTGGGAGATATCCAAGTTTGTCAGTGATATCCAAGTTTGTCAGTGATATCCAAGTTTGTGGGTGATATCCAAGTTTGACTTGCAAGGCAACAAGAGTAATCAGCAATTTTCAAGTTCGACAATCCTTTACCGATTAAATCCCATACACCAATTATACAGATATTTGTTTGTTTGTATGTAGTGTTGATGTGTGTCTCCCTGCGGTCATGGCAACAAACTTTTAATTTGCCAGGTTTATTGTCTTGAAACAAATATTAGACGTGTGAAAAGAAACCAGCAAACAATTTAACCCTCTCCCTCCCCCAATCGCCTGGCAGCGGAGAATATGGAAGCCAGCTGCCTGCATACTGCTGTAGATTGTTTGCACACACAAAAGTGTAAGGTGGCTAGCAGTGGAACACGTATGAATGAGAAGCCAGGATGAGCCATCAATTTGTGCCACACTCACTTGAATGACCTTTTAATCTTTGGAACAAGCATGGTCTTGTGTATATGAGTGGTTATAACACTGGAGGACATGGTGAGGTTGTTGTCAAGGTGAGGGCGCTTGAAATGAGATGAGATATAAATTGATGGATCATCCTCCTTGATTGTTTTGTTGTTGTCGTTGGTTCCTCTTAGGCAAGTGGTAAGTGCATGGCCCTGGGCAGTGTTGGGTGGAAGTGTCATGTATCTATATATGTCTGTAGTTGTGTGTGCTCTGAGTGTAGACCAGGGGGCTGGGGGCTGGAAAAATTGAATTTACATTTGCCCTCCATGGAAAGGAGTCGCTACACACCTCAAGTGTGGTGTCCACACTTTACCCTCCATGGAATCGCTTCACAGCCTCAAGTGTGGTGTCCAAACTCTAGCTGAAAGCCTTGAAACTTGAAGAGAATGCACAAAACATCGAAGCTCCCAAGAGAAATGTGACAAACAGGTCAAGAAATTGGCGAGGGAACCTAAACCAGTGGGGGAGGGGCCTGCGAGAGAACATTGCAATAGGTGAAAGGTCATCCAGCCCTCACAATCTCAAAGACTAGATCCGTTTAAAAAAAAGTAGATGTATTGTGGCCACACCTACTCATGCAAACACAGCTTGTCGTTATGCTGGCTCGCCGTACGCCAAATGGCTACGATCGATTGCCGTCCATTGTCACTTCTTGGTCCAGACAGTGCACCAGAGGCCGGCAGACTAGTCCATCTCGCACGCCTCAGGGGCACATGTTATAGACGTGAATATGATTAGTGTGCTCATGTTATTGTGAGGAAACAAGATCCCGTCAACTCAGTAAACTAAAATTCATCTCCGTATTGGCAAGGGCATGGACGATGATTTTGGCCGTCTGTTAACATTTGCTCCTTGAAGCTCCTTGAAGGCAAATCGTGAGTGCATATAAGTTCAAAGACGAGATAAATTTAGTCAACACGTCTTTATAGGACACGAGAACTCAAACTTTGCAAGGACTTTCAACCACATATGCTTGGCCTTTGTACCAGGTTTAATTAAACACTTTGGAGCATGCCGGTTTTTTTTGTTTGTTTTTTAAAGAGTTGAGTAAATTTTGGACGAATTCTTCGCAGAAAACACTTTCGGCTGAAATTTTCACAGTGTGAATTAAGAAGGCCCACTTGTTCTTCAGGTTTGCTTGTGTCGTGCAGGCTTTCTATGGTTATGGAGGCTCTCTCCATGCAAGGCTTTCTGTGGTTATGGAGGCTGTCTCTATGCAAGGCTTTCTGTGGTTATGGAGGCTGTCTCCATGCAAGGCTTTCTGTGGTTATGGAGGCTGTCTCCATGCAAGGCTTTTTGTGGTTATGGAGGCTGTCTCCTTGCAAGGCTTTCTGTGGTTATGGAGGCTCTCTCCTTGCAAGGCTTTCTGTGGTTATGAGGCTGTCTCCATGCAAGGCTTTCTATGGTTATGGAGGCTCTCTCCATGCAAGGCTTTCTGTGGTTATGGAGGCTGTCTCTATGCAAGGCTTTCTGTGGTTATGGAGGCTGTCTCCATGCAAGGCTTTCTGTGGTTATGGAGGCTGTCTCCATGCAAGGCTTTTTGTGGTTATGGAGGCTGTCTCCATGCAAGGCTTTCTGTGGTTACGGAGGCTGTCTCCATGCAAGGCTTTCTGTGGTTATGGAGGCTGTCTCCATGCAAGGCTTTCTGTGGTTATGGAGGCTGTCTCTTTCTGTGGTTATGGAGGCTGTCTCCATGCAAGGCTTTCTGTGGTTATGGAGGCTGTCTCCATGCAAGGCTTTCTGTGAATATGGAGGCTGTCTCCATGCAAGGCTTTCTGTGGTTATGAGGCTGTCTCCATGCAAGGCTTTCTGTGGTTATGGAGGCTGTCTCCATGCAAGGCTTTCTGTGGTAATGGAAGCTGTCTCCATGCAAAGCTTTCTGTGGTTATGGAGGCTGTCTCCATGCAAGGCTTTCTGTGGTTATGGAGGCTGTCTCCATGCAAGGCTTTCTGTGGTAATGGAAGCTGTCTCCATGCAAAGCTTTCTGTGGTTATGGAGGCTGTCTCCATGCAAGGCTTTCTGTGGTTATGGAGGCTGTCTCCATGCAAGGCTTTCTGTGGTTATGGAGGCTCTCTCCATGCAAGACTTTCTGTGGTTATGGAGGCTGTCTCCATGCAAGGCTTTCTGTGGTTATGGAGGCTGTCTCCATGCAAGGCTTTCTGTGGTTATGGAGGCTGTCTCCATGCAAGGCTTTCTGTGGTTATGGAGGCTGTCTCCATGCAAGGCTTTCTGTGGTAATGGAAGCTGTATCCATGCAAAGCTTTCTGTGGTTATGGAGGCTGTCTCCATGCAAGGCTTTCTGTGGTTATGGAGGCTGTCTCCATGCAAGGCTTTCTGTGGTTATGGAGGCTCTCTCCATGCAAGACTTTCTGTGGTTATGGAGGCTGTCTCCATGCAAGGCTTTCTGTGGTTATGGGGGCTGTCTCCCCATGACAAAGCCTTTAAAGCCCAAGATGAGTAAACGATCACTTGTACACATTGATAAATGGGACATAAATCTCATCTCTAGACTCGTGTATTATCCTCCTCTCATTATTTATTATTGTTATTATTAATATTCTATTAGTGACAATTTTGGGATTGGCTGTTCCTACTATTAGTTGCATGAGCAAGCAATCATCAGGGGGCAATCAATTATCAGGGGGCAATCAATCATCATGGGATAATCATCAGGGGACTATCAAACATCAGGGGACTATCAATCATCAGGGACAATCGGATGATTCCAAAACTGTCACTATATCGGAAGCAGAGCACTGTTTATGGCCTACATTAACAGTCTGTATAGTGATTTGTCCTTATTACTATTATTACTATTATTACTACTATTACTACTAGTACTAGTAGTAGTGGTAGTAGTAGTATTGCCATAGCATTAATATAATTACATTATTATTAATACTATTAGAACTTTATTTGTCTGCCATATTGGCAAGAGGTGGTTTTGACTATTATTGTAAATATCGAGAGAATTCATGTCATGTTTCCCCCCGACCCCTCGAGTGTTGACCCCCCACCCCCCAATGTTGCTCTCCCTAGCTACCTACAACCCAAAAAAGTCGAACCAGTCAAGACCACGCCTTCTCTGTAAACCTCTCCATTTCAAGCAACTGCAGTATTTTTCTAATTGAGTAGGGCTAGAATCAAGCAAACTGCTTGCTTTGGGTGGGGTCTAACGTAGCTAGCGCAGTTTGTTGGTAATGTCGTGTTCTGTTGCTTTGGGTGGGGTCTAGCGTAGTTTGTTGGTAATGTTGTTGGTGTGTTGCATCATCGCGGGCTTGAAAACTGTGTGTAGGTATATGTGTATTCCCAAACAAACTGGCTGAGTTCCATGCCGTATGGTTGCCAACAGTGCTGAGTTCCATGCCATGTGGTTACCAACAGTGCTCAGTTCCATGCCATGTGGTTGCCAACAGTGCTGAGTTCCATGCCATGTGGTTGCCAACAGTGCTGAGTTCCATGCCATGTGGTTGCCAACAGTGCTGAGTTCCATGCCATGTGGCTGGCCAACAGTGCTGAGTTCCATGCCATGTGGTTGCCAACAGTGCTGAGTTCCATGCCATGTGGTTACCAACAGTGCTGAGTTCCATGCCATGTGGTTACCAGCAGTGCTGAGTTCCATGCCATGTGGTTGCCAACAGTGCTGAGTTCCATGCCGTGTGGTGGCTTTGAGTCTAAATGATAACCAAATCTTTACAAAAAAACATCTCCATGCATCTATCCAGTTATGTAGGTGAAGTTTGGTCCAGATCGGACCTTTCGTTCGGCTGTTCAGTCAGACAGTTATAAAAAATTACTCATAAAATTACTCATGATTGTCAGTATAACTATTATTATATTATTATTATTATATTATTATTGTATTTTTTGGTTGTTTTGTTGCAGACCCGATCTCTTGTTGTTGGATGGTATGTAAGCTAATATGTGTAAGACTAGGGGTTAATACTTGATGGGCTAGGGCTTATAACTGGATTGGGCTCTATAACTGGCTAGGGCTCTAGTACTGGCTTGGGTTAGGGTTAAGGCGCACTATTTGGTGGTGTTGTTATGGGGGCGGGGGTAATTAGAGGACATACCCACAGCTGCCCCCATTACTCAAGTCGCAGGGACTCGTGATCAACACTCCAGCTAGTAGCTTTGTGTAGCAAAGCCCCTCAAATGAAACCATAATTTGAAAGGACAGTTGTAGTCCTAGGGCCTGCGCTACCAGTAAGACTTCTTACACTGCCTGGAAGTGTCTGAGGAGGCAGCCATGGAGATGAGGTGAGCCACAGCAGCAGTGTTGTGTGAGGAGGCAGCCATGGAGATGAGGTGAGCCACAGCAGCAGTGTTGTGTGAGGAGGCAGCCATGGAGATGAGGTGAGCCACAGCAGCAGTGTTGTGTGAGGAGGCAGCCATGGAGATGAGGTGAGCCACAGCAGCAGTGTTGTGTGAGGAGGCAGCCATGGAGATGAGGTGAACACAGCAGCAGTGTTGTGTGAGGAGGCAGCCATGGAGATGAGGTGAGCCACAGCAGCAGTGTTGTGTGAGGAGGCAGCCATGGAGGTGAGGTGAGCCACAGCAGCAGTGTTGTGTGAGGAGGCAGCCATGGAGATGAGGTGAGCCACAGCAGCAGTGTTGTGTGAGGAGGCAGCCATGGAGATGAGGTGAGCCACAGCAGCAGTGTTGTGTGAGGAGGCAGCCATGGAGGTGAGGTGAGCCACAGCAGCAGTGTTGTGTGAGGAGGCAGCCATGGAGATGAGGTGAGCCACAGCAGCAGTGTTGTGTGAGGAGGCAGCCATGGAGATGAGGTGAGCCACAGCAGCAGTGTTGTTTGAGGAGGCAGCCATGGAGATGAGGTGAGCCACAGCAGCAGTGTTGTGTGAGGAGGCAGCCATGGAGATGAGGTGAGCCACAGCAGCAGTGTTGTGTGAGGAGGCAGCCATGGAGATGAGGAGAGCCACAGCAGCAGTGTTGTGTGAGGAGGCAGCCATGGAGATGAGGTGAGCCACAGCAGCAGTGTTGTGTGAGGAGGCAGCCATGGAGATGAGGTGAGCCACAGCATCAGTGTTGTGTGAGGTGTGAGGAGGCAGCCATGGAGATGAGGAGAGCCACAGCAGCAGTGTTGTGTGAGGAGGCAGCCATGGAGATGAGGTGAGCCACAGCAGCAGTGTTGTGTGAGGAGGCAGCCATGGAGATGAGGTGAGCCACAGCAGCAGTGTTGTGTGAGGAGGCAGCCATGGAGATGAGGTGAGCACAGCAGTAGTGTTGTGTGAGGAGGTAGTCATGGAGATGAGGTGAACCACAGCTATAGGAGTCTCTGGCTTGCACCTGATAGTTGCAAGAGGATGCAAGATGAGGGCAGCGTCTTTGCCAAGAGGGCCATATACGTTGTGGAGATCAGCGTGGGATACAAGGCAGGAATCTCGTGCTAGGAATGCAGTGCATGGGGACAGGACTAGGCAGCTGACAAACACGAGTATCTGGTTGCATTCATAAATCCTTCAAGGGGGGCAGGGCATAATCAGTGTTGACCAACTAAGAGGCTAAGATGTGATAACAAGTTGGGTGCCTCCCCCCTCAATGCAACCAGAGAGTCTTGTGGTAAATGCTACATAATTGTCTTGCAGCTTTGACCCTCCAGGAACACGTTGCAGGCACTTTGTAGCTGTTACTAGGAAACAGGACAGCACGGGGAGATGTTCCCTTACCTCCCATACGGCACCGGGCCCTTCCCCCTCAAGGAAAAGGTGTTCCCTCGCTGAGCCACTGCTTTATTGCAGGTAGCCCGAGCTAAACCGCCTGTCAGGACAGCGGGAACAACTCAAAGTGGTCACATTAGAACATTAGAACCAAGTTGCTCAGGAATGTGCAGGTCGTCATTCCCAGCTGTGTTTTGAGAGCCTGCCGCACTGTGTGCAGACAACGTACTGTGTCCACACTGAATTCAAAGTCAGACATTGCATTCTTGCACAGAGAGAGAGAGAGAGGCTGTTTGAATCAATTCAAAGTGGTTCAGAGTTGGAGGAGATGATAGCGTAATTTAGAATACCAAGGCCGATGCACTTCAAGTGTGGATAGATCATTAGCAATGAAGACTGCACTTTCAAGGCTAGCATCGCTCGTGTAGGAGTACTTGTTTGTCTCGATTATTCTTTTCTGGCATTCACTCAACTTCTTCAGCCAACCTAGGGTTCTTCCAGATCTCCAGAACCTGCCATCCCTATTTTGTTGGCACCAAATGACTAATGCTAGACTGCACACCTAAACACTTTATTTAAGGAATATAGTGTTACTGGTGAGCTAATAGCACGTGTCACACACTAATTAATATTAGTCTGAATATTAAGGCATAATTCAAAAATACAAATGAGCATGCTCGTTACCACGGAAGCCTTGCCGAAGTTGTGGGTGTGTCCCTTTAGGCTATGCTTGCGACTTAATGTTTATTAGGGATAAGCGTATTAATTGGGGCTAGGGTTAAGCTTATATCTATTTATGTGGCTAGGGCTAAGCTTATAACTGATATGTGGCCAGGGCTAAGCTTATAACTGGTATGTGGCTAGGGCTAAACTTATAACTCATATTATGTGGCCAGGGCTAAGCTTATAACTGATATGTGGCCAGGGCTAAGCTTATAACTCATATGTGGCCAGGGCTAAGCTTATAACTGTGATATGTGGCCAGGGCTAAGCTTATAACTGTATGAAGTTAGGGCTAGGGCTAAGCTTATAACTGTGGTATGTGGCCAGGGCTAAGCTTATAACTGTGATGTGGCCAAGGCTAAGCTTATAACTGTGATATGTGGCCAAGGCTAAGCTTATAACTAATGCATGTGGCTAGGGCTAAGCTTATAACTAATGCATGTGGCTAGGGCTAAGCTTATAACTGTGATATGTGGCCAAGGCTAAGCTTATAACTGTGATGTGGCCAAGGCTAAGCTTATAACTGTGATATGTGGCCAAGGCTAAGCTTACAACTGTGATATGTGGCCAAGGCTAAGCTTATAACTGTGATATGTGGCCAAGGCTAAGCTTATAACTGTGATATGTGGCCAGGGCTAAGCTTATAACTGATATGTGGCCAGGGCTAAGCTTATAACTGATATACTAAGCTTATAACTGTGATATGTGGCCAGGGTTAAGCTTATAACTGTGATATGTGGCCAAGGCTAAGCTTATAACTGTGATATGTGGCCAAGGCTGAGCTATAAAGTGATATGTGGACAGGGCTAAGCTTATAGCTGTGATATGTGGCCAGGGCTGAGCTTATAGGGCAACTGTGGATGTGGCTATATGTAGGTATAGAGGCCACAAATGTCACTAACTAGATTCTGTCTCTGTTTGTTTACAGAACCCACCAACATGTTGGACTTGAAGGCAATACTGTGGCTGGAGGAGTATCTGCAGGTATGCTCCAACATTCTTCTCGTGCATAACAGAGTACTAGGAAGCTAAGAAGGTGCAAATGAATATGAGTTGATTAAGTGCAAATGAATACGAGTTGATTAAGTATTGACTGTGTGTCAAGCCTATTAGCATAGTTCTGAAAACATGGTTTGTTTTTCATTCTTGTTCGTGCGCTGAAGGTGTAGCAGATTGGCCCAGGACCCTCAGTGGATGCCATTGGTAACCTGATATTAGCTCTAGGGGAGGAGGGGTTTCCTACAGGAATGTCTGGCGGGTGGGAGGATGTGTTTCTGCAGGAATGTCTGGCGGAGGTGGGGAGGAATGTGGAGGCGGGGAGGGATGTCTGGTATCTGGCCAAAATAATTACCTCAGTAATGTGTTGTGTGTGTTTCCATTCCTGTGTGTGTGTGCGGCGGCACATTCCTGCTAAGTGCAAATTCCTACTAAGTGGTGGTATTCTGGGAGTTATGAGCTCTAGAGGACGACCATTTCTCACAGTGTAGTACGAGCCTCTTCTGATGGTGTATGAAAGTCTGCACAACAGCAATTGTTACTAGAAGTGTGTGCTTATTTTACAAATGCATGTGACTGCTGAATCATGAGACATGTGACTGCTGAATCATGAGACATGTGACTGCTGAATCATGAGACATGTGACTGCTGAATCATGAGACATGTGACTGCTGAATCATGAGACATGTGACTGCTGAATCATGAGACATGTGACTGCTGCTGAATCATGTGACTGCTGAATCATGAGACATGTGACTGCTGAATCATGAGACATGTGACTGCTGAATCATGTGACTGCTGAATCATGAGACATGTGACTGCTGAATCATGAGACATGTGACTGCTGAATCTCATGAGACATGTGACTGCTGAATCATGAGACATGTGACTGCTGAATCATGTGACTGCTGAATCATGAGACATGTGACTGCTGAATCATGAGACATGTGACTGCTGAATCATGAGACATGTGACTGCTGAATCATGAGACATGTGACTGCTGAATCATGAGACATGTGACTGCTGAATCTCATGAGACATGTGACTGCTGAATCATGAGACATGTGACTGCTGAATCATGAGACATGTGACTGCTGAATCATGTGACTGCTGAATCATGAGACATGTGACTGCTGAATCATGAGATATGTGACTGCTGAATCATGAGACATGTGACTGCTGAATCATGAGACATGTGACTGCTGAATCATGAGACATGTGACTGCTGAATCATGTGACATTCTGCTGAATCATGAGACATGTGACTGCTGAATCATGAGACATGTGACTGCTGAATCATGAGACATGTGACTGCTGAATCATGTGACATTCTGCTGAATCATGAGACATGTGACTGCTGAATCATGTGACATTCTGCTGAAACATGTATGCGAGCAGACTGTTGCTGCTATGGGAGCTTGAGACTTCCCTGTTGCCATGGTGACTATATTACGAGCCTAGTTAACTCCGCCAGGTAGACTCAGGTGGACTCAGGTGCGGTCTTTTTCTGGGCAGCCTCTTCTCAGTTCCTATTAACAAGGCACATCTTAGAAACCACACCCACAAAGGAACTGAAGGCCAGTTCACAATATGACACGTATGAACAGATTGTGGAATGGAGCAGATATCTACGCTAGAACTGCGTCTTCTAGGAAGGAGATGATGTCAGTGCTGATGTTAAGGAAGCCTTTCTCTACTCGTCCTGAGGTAGTTGAAATGGTACTCGAGGTCAGATTACTTCATTGCATCTAGTTCCCCCTGGACCACACTCACATCATTCCTTTCCTCTTTCGATGCTTAACATATATATACTTAGAAGGTAGTTTGCTGATGAAGGCTACAAATAGTGCTCAATGCTGTGTTAAAGCAGAGCTATTGAATAGTAATAATAGAAAAGTACTGGGATGGCTAGTCCTACTATACTAGCCATCCCAGTATTTGTACTACTACATGTATATATATATATATATTAAAATCACCTTCTCAATAATCAACTTCAATTTTTATTCACTCGAAATGTCGAGTGAATAAAATTTGAAGTTGATTATTGAGAAAAGTTGATTATTGAGAAGGTGATTTTAATGTTAATGTTATTATGTCAACTGAGAGTTCATTGAGAGTATATATAATATATATAGCATGTGTTCCATGCACATGGCATTAGGGCGGGCTAGTAGCAGCTCAATGCTGCCATCCAATGTGATGTAGAGAACAGACCAAAGTTAACTTGACAGGTAATAAAGTAGAGAACAGACCAAAGTTAACTTAACAGGTAATAAAGTAGAGAACAGACCAAAGTTAACTTACAGGTAATAAAGTAGAGAACAGACCAAAGTTAACTTAACATGTAATAAAGTAGAGAACAGACCAAAGTTAACTTAACAGGTAATAAAGTAGAGAACAGACCAAAGTTAACTTAACAGGTAATAAAGTAGAGAACAGACCAAAGTTAACTTAACGAGGTAATAAAGTAGAGAACAGACCAAAGTTAACTTAACAGGTAATAAAGTAGAGAACAGACCAAAGTTAACTTAACAGGTAATAAAGTAGAGAACAGACCAAAGTTAACTTAACAGGTAATAAAGTAGAGAACAGACCAAAGTTAACTTAACAGGTAATAAAGTAGAGAACAGACCAAAGTTAACTTAACAGGTAATAAAGTAGAGAACAGACCAAAGTTAACTTAACAGGTAATGAAGTAGAGAACAGACCAAAGTTAACTTAACGAGGTAATAAAGTAGAGAACAGACCAAAGTTAACTTAACGAGGTAATAAAGTAATTTTAACTTAACGAAGTAATAAAGTAAAAAAAATTTAAAGGCAGTGGAAGGAAAGTGAGAGAAGAAAAAGGTGATACCAATTAGAATGTGGTAGGGTTGTCATGGTTTAAAGCTTTAATTAGTAGGAGCACTGACAATATTATCAGGGAGCCGATTCTACAGATTAATCGAGTAGGTGACTGGTGTGAAGTGATTGAACAAAGGGAGATATTAATGGAAGGGAATGGCGAGTTCTTGGGGGTGGGGTGAGGATGAGGTGTGATGGGAGGAGCGAAAGGTGGAACGGCCAGAGAGAATTCAACTGCTTACCATGACGACTCGCCATCAATTTCTGTCTCTTCCGCTGAGAGATAAGAAAACTCGTTGAGTAAAATGTAAGAGGTCCTTGTGAAAGTGGGTGAACCTAAGGACCTAGGAAATTATTTCGGGCAAACACGCCAAAAAAATATGTCACTCCCCCTGCCCAAACATCCTGTGTGGGCCCCCCTGCCCAAACATCCTGTGTGAGTCCCCCTGCCCAAACATCCTGTGTGGCCCCCCCTGCCAACATCCTGTGTGGGTGGACCACCCACACCAAAACATGCTGTGTAAGGGTTGTGTGGAAGAGTACTACACTTCGAGGCCACTAATCTAATTAAAGTGGAGTATATTTCCTCCTGGAAATTAGAGGCACTTTTTGACCAATTAGCTGGTAGTATCTCATGACACTCTTCCCTGACTACTGACCTTACTGACCTGGTGGGTGGATGAGAGCAGCCACAGATACTCTTCACGTAATACATCAGCAAGATTCACTGGTTAAACATTCATATATACGTGTGCTGGTAAAGGATATCTGGTGAGCGTGGTACATTCATACGTCTGGTAAAGGGTATCTTGTGAGCATGGTTAAACATTTGGTAAAGGGTATCTGGTGAGCATTCATACATCTGGTAAAGGGTATCTGGTGATTCTTCACTGGAAAAGAAGGAAGACATTGAGTAGCAAGCAAGTGGTGAGGGAGAAGAGGTGAGGGGATGTACATTTTAAATATTAGTGCTCTACAGTAAGAAGCTTGAAATCCTGTGGATTGCATTGCTCTTGCCATTATCCTAGCATTGGTATAGCTGAAGGCCTAATACAGAACTGATCTGATGTCGTCATGGTGATGTAATGCTTGGTTTGTGATTTGGAGAGGTAGCCTAGAAGTGTGTGTGGTGTGTGTGTTGATATGTTCTTGCTGATTCTGAGCTGGTGCGAGATTGAGCAACTGATGCCCAGCGAGATTATGGGAGGGCAGATTCTGAAAATGTGGTTGTGGGAGGGGTTTTGTTGAGAGGACTTGGAAGCGGCTTCCCTTGAAGATGGCAGGCATGCAACAGCTGTGCTTTCTGCAGGAATTCTCAGAAAGAGAAGATCTTGCAGAAGCTGACAAGAACTTGTTCAAGTGATAGTTTTCACCCTTGACACAGACTAGTGTTCAGCGTGCTCTCCATCATTAGCGCACTTCTCCTCTGTTGATCATTTGCATCAGTTGTCCTTCCTGCTATGTAGACAGTTTTCTCTGTCCATAGAGAGCGGCAGTATATGTTCTTACCGTACCAAGGTTCATAATAGTTTCTGCACCATCATGACTAAAATGGTCTCTGTCCTCCGCAGCTAGAGCGTGTTGATGCATCGAGTAGCTACTCGGAATGAGATTGCATTCTTGTCCCATGCAACCCGCCAATTCTTACTTGCCCTTGCAGCCATTTTCCTTTCTCTAGCCATGAAACCGCCGCCATTTTCCCAATCCTCATTTCCAGTTCTGTTTAATTTAAGGGGGCAACGATGGATAGATAGATAGATGGATGGATAGATAGATAGACATGATGAACTGCAATGCAGAGGGTTCACTCAACTCTCCTGTGAGGGTTCACTCAACTCCCCTGCGAGGGTTCACTCAACTCTCCTGTGAGGGTTCACTCAACTCCCCTGTGAGGGTTCACTCAACTCCCCTGTGAGGGTTCACTCAACTCCCCTGTGAGGGTTCACTCAACTCCCCTGTGAGGGTTCACTCAACTCCCCTGTGAGGGTCCACTCAACTCCCCTGTGAGGGTCCACTCAACTCCCCTGTGAGGGTCCACTCAACTCCCCTGTGAGGGTCCACTCAACTCCCCTGTGGGGGTTCACTCAACTCCCCTGTGAGGGTCCACTTAACTCCCCTGTGAGGGTCCACTCAACTCCCCTGTGAGGGTCCACTCAACTCCCCTGTGAGGGTCCATTCAACTCCCCTGTGAGGGTCCACTCAACTCCCCTGTGAGGGTTCACTCAACTCCCCTGTGAGGGTTCACTCAACTCCCCTGTGAGGGTTCACTCAACTCCCCTGTGAGGGTTCACCCAACTCCCCTGTGAGGGTTCACTCAACTCTCCTGTGAGGGTTCACTCAACTCCCCTGTGAGGGTTCACTCAACTCCCCTGTGAGGGTTCACTCAACTCCCCTGTGAAGGTTCACTCAACTCCCCTGTGAGGGTTCACTCAACTCCCCTGTGAAGGTTCACTCAACTCCCCTGTGAGGGTTCACTCAACTCCCCTGTGGGGGTTCACTCAACTCCCATGTGGGGGTTCACTCAACTCCCCTGTGGGGGTTCACTCAACTCCCCTGTGAGGGTCCACTCAACTCCCCTGTGAGGGTCCACTCAACTCCCCTGTGAGGGTTCACTCAACTCCCCTGTGAGGGCTCACTCAACTCCCCTGTGAGAGTCCACTCAACTCCCCTGTGAGGGTCCACTCAACTCCCCTGTGAGGGTCCACTCAACTCCCCTGTGAGGGTCCACTCAACTCCCCTGTGAGGGTCCACTCAACTCCCCTGTGAGGGTCCACTCAACTCCCCTGTGAGGGTCCACTCAACTCCCCTGTGGGGGTTCACTCAACTCCCCTGTGAGGGTCCACTCAACTCCCCTGTGAGGGTTCACTCAACTCCCCTGTGAGGGTCCACTCAACTCCCCTGTGAGGGTCCACTCAACTCCCCTGTGAGGGTCCACTCAACTCCCCTGTGGGGGTTCACTCAACTCCCCTGTGAGGGTTCACTCAACTCCCCTGTGAGGGTTCACTCAACTCCCCTGTGAGGGTTCACTTCACTCGCCAAAAATGACAATGTTCTCGTTTCCACTTATTTGCACTTGTGGTGGTCACTCGTTTAACGAGGTTAACTGCTGTGTGGACCTCATCACATGTTGAATGTTATTCATAATGGAAATCACGAGGTCATGACTCCACCTTGCCGACTTTATTAGGCTGTTCAGAAGCTGCTGACTGGACCACACTCATGCTACTACAGACTTGGGGGTGGGCGATGACTATCTTTCCCGACTCATATATAGGTTCTATATATGGCAGAAGATTGTGCGACGCTGAGTGGAGCAGAGATCATTCGTTGTCGCGATATTTGTATTCATGACATGAATATATGATGGTGGTCAGTCTGAGTACGCCAGCGTGCCCTTCTCTAAGATGTGGCTGCTGTTGTGGACTAATATGGTTTGGGTGGGTGAGTGTAGTGTGTGCCCAGAAGATGTCACCTTTGCAACTGCAATAGACCAACTGTCGCTGCTGCCTAGGCCTCCCAATCCACACACATAACCATATGCACACACACTGTCACACACACACACATCAAACGCGATGTTAGAATCTCCAACCACAAGAGACCTAACAGATACCAACTTTGGTAATTCACTGCCACCACCAGAGTTTCTCTCTAACTTCTTCTAGCTAAACCCCAAGCTTGACAAAAGAGTTTTAGATCTTAAGTAGCACAACAGTCGAGTAGCAGAATATGAAGATAGGATGAGACTGCCCAGGCCTGGACTGCAGAGGGGTTTAAATACCCTTGCAGCCAAGCTTTCACAGCTTATGGTGTTGATAACAGTGTGAGAGAGTAGTAGAATTACTGTATGTTCTTACAGGACTTATCTAAGAGTGAGATGATATCTTGATTGTCTGTTGATAGTCGGAGGTCATGAGTTCTAGCTCTATTTATAAATTCTATTTATAGTTTGATCTTTGCAGGGCCGAGGCCTGACACGCACTTTAAGGTTAACCTCATGTGGCTTGCCACTTCAATATTACTCTCCAACTAGTGCATTTTTGTTCTCTTATTTAGAGCTGGCCCACCACGCTGCTGGTGGTCTCTCACGACAGACTCTTCCTGACGAATGTGAGCACTGACATCATCCACATGCACTCACAAGAACTCGACACCTACCGCGGCAACTACGAGGTCAGTTCACGGTAGGAGGAGTTAGAAACAGCTGCCCTATTGGGTCCGCAGAACAGAGATTGCTGTCTTGTTTGAACCATAGACTAGGATTACATAAGAACCGCTGCAGGGTATTTTGTCACGGCACGCTGGAGTGCTGATGATCTTAAAGGGACTTCCTGGCAGAGGTCACTGTGGGAATTGAATCAGTATCTAGACCATATTGGCCAGTTTAGAATGACCACACCCTCCATACATGTCCATGTTCCCACGTCTCCTATATAAGATATCCTGAGAGACCCTGGGCTTCTGTTATAGATGATGTTTCAAAACAACCAGAAGACCAGAAGACTCCATGTTTACTGATTAAGACCACACCTGGTGCTAATAATGTAATTAGCCACTCCCATAGGTACATGTTGTTACTAGCCTTCCCTCTTCCAGCAGCTGCTTGGACCTTGTAATTCAACAAACATAGACCAGAGCCTGAAGCAGCCTATGTAGTGGTCATGAGAACAGCTCATAACTGTGTAAGTCTGGGTTCACTGGTGTGCTCCAGCTGGCTGCCCCTATCATTATGTGCAGAATATTGGTGTACAGTATGAGCATTATGCAAACTTTATGGCCTTAAATGTTGGCAGTTAAAATATTTGACGATTTCGGACATTTGACCATATTTAAAACCATTTTTCTTTTAGAAATTTTAAATAAGAATTTGTGTTAAGACTATAGAGCACCATAGATTCTACACACTTGGTGTGGACTCTGTGGAGTGTCATAGATTCTACACACTTGGTGTGGACTCTGTGGAGTGTCATAGATTCCTCACACTTGGAGTAGACTCTATTGAGCATCATAGATTCTACACACTTGGTGTGGACTATATGGAGCGTCGTAGATTCTACACACTTGGTGTGGACTTGATATATAGCTCAAAAGATAGACCTCTCTGTGTGCTCTCTTTTAATACTAAAACAATGTTGCAAAGCTATAACTATGCCAAAGTTACCTGCAGCCAAGGTGGGGTAAATCTTGAAGGCCTGAGTTGGTATCCATGGCTAGAGGAAGCTCTGCTCTATCAGTATCTATGGAGCTGTACCTTTGCAACATACAAGAGAGCACACAGAGAGAGGAGCTATGTATCCAGGGAAGTGTGCAGTATCTATGGAGCTGTACCTATGCAACATACAAGAGAGCACACAGAGAGAGGAGCTATGTATCCAGGGAAGTGTGCAGTATCTATGGAGCTGTACCTTTGCAACATAACACAGAGAGCACACAGAGAGAGGAGGTATGTATCCAGGGAAGTGTGCAGTATCTATGGAGCTGTACCTATGCAACATACAAGAGAGCACACAGAGAGAGGAGCTATGTATCCAGGGAAGTTGCAGTATCTATGGAGCTGTACTATGCAACATACAAGAGAGCACACAGAGAGAGGAGCTATGTATCCAGGGAAGTTGCAGTATCTATGGAGCTGTACCTATGCAACATACAAGAGAGCACACAGAGAGAGGAGGTATGTATCCAGGGAAGTTGCAGTATCTATGGAGCTGTACCTATGCAACATACAAGAGAGCACACAGAGAGAGGAGCTATGTATCCAGGGAAGTTGCAGTATCTATGGAGCTGTACCTATGCAACATACAAGAGAGCACACAGAGAGAGGAGCTATGTATCCAGGGAAGTGTGCAGTATCTATGGAGCTGTACTATGCAACATACAAGAGAGCACACAGAGAGAGGAGCTATGTATCCAGGGAAGTTGCAGTATCTATGGAGCTGTACCTATGCAACATACAAGAGAGCACACAGAGAGAGGAGTTATGTATCCAGGGAAGTGTGCAGTATCTATGGAGCTGTACTATGCAACATACAAGAGAGCACACAGAGAGAGGAGCTATCTATCCAGGGAAGTGTGCAGTATCTATGGAGCTGTACCTTTGCAACATACAAGAGAGCACACAGAGAGAGGAGCTATGTATCCAGGGAAGTGTGCAGTATCTATGGAGCTGTACCTATGCAACATACAAGAGAGCACACAGAGAGAGGAGCTATGTATCCAGGGAAGTGTGCAGTATCTATGGAGCTGTACCTTTGCAACATACAAGAGAGCACACAGAGAGAGGAGCTATGTATCCAGGGAAGTGTGCAGTATCTATGGAGCTGTACCTTTGCAACATACAAGAGAGCACACAGAGAGAGGAGCTATGTATCCAGGGAAGTGTGCAGTATATGGAGCATAACCACAAGATTTTGTTAGAATTTCTAAAAATGGTTGAGTCAACATATTGTCATGTGATGTGTTGATGTTGTTTGCTTTCTTTTTTGTTGTTCGTTTCTTGTTTTTGTTTTTTTGTTGTTTTTCTTGTTTTCTTGTTTTTTCTTGTTTTCTTGATTTTTGTTTTATCTTGTTTTTTGGTTGTTTTCTTGTTTTTGTTGTTGATTTAGACGTTCGTGAGGACGAAGACTGAGAAGCTAAGAAACCAGCAGAAAGAATACGACGCTCAGCTGCAATATAGACAGCACCTCCAGGTGGGGTAGGAGGGAGGGGATAACGTGTATTGGGGGGGATGAGTGAGCGGAGGAAGACTTGTGGATGGTGAATGTGTAGGTGGGTTGAGGGAGTGTGGTGTTGGATGGCTGTTGGTGGGGGTGAGAGTTGTTGAGGGTGTATGTGGGGGGGAGGAGGCTGAGAAATATAAAGAGGAAGGTGAAGAATTCATCACATGCACACACCGTGATATTTCTGTGAAAGTGCATCATTATAAGATTATCATAGATATATAGATATAAGATTATCATAGATATTAGATTATCATAGATACACTGTATATATTATCGTAGATATAGATATAAGAATTAGATTATCATAGATTATTAGATATAGATGTATAGTTATCATAGATATATAGATATAAGATTATCATAGATTATCAAGAATCATAGATATAGATGTATAGTTATCATAGATATATAGATATAAGATTAGCACAGATATAAAGGATATAAGAGAGGTGTGCTGGTGTCCATGCACCAACAGGTTGTTGGCAGCTGCTGTTGGACCCCAAACATTTTACTGGCCCATCCACATACAGTCCACCTTGACAAGGCTCCACCCCTTGCATTAGGCCTACATTGACCGGTGGAGGTACAACGCTAAGAGAGCCCCCCAGGCACAGATGAAGATAAAGATCTTGGAAAAACTGTACGCTCCTAGCTGCACACATCTTACACATCCCTGATGCCAATATTCATGCTCAATTTATTTCTGATCCTCTCAGACCCGTACTGAAGCCAGTGGTTGTGGATGGAGAGGTCAAATTTACGTATGTTGCTAGATATGGTTACTTAATTAAGAATTAAGTAAAGATGGCCGCCGTTTGGCAAAGTGTCTGTGAAACGATTGTGAGGCTGGTCTTTGCCAATGCATTACCATGGCAGTAATATTTATCAACCGTGCCTTCTTGGCACATGTGCTGCTTGAGGTTCAAGGAGATTGCCGGTACGGATTTGTATTACCTGGTTGGTGCTGGGGGGGGGGGGGGGGGGGGGGAGGGGGGGTGTAGGGAGGGGAGATACCAGAGAAATTCCGTAGTTAAAGCATCATTGTACAGTAGGAAACCATTTCCAGTTATTGATTACGAGAGGAAGTGAGTTGTTGTGGTTTCAGTTTTGTAGCTAGCATGTGTTGTCGTGAAGATGCACTTTCACCATGCATATATACCAGACCGCTTCATTTTGAAGCTGATAGAGTATCATAGGCTTAGCTGGCATACACTGTATGTAGTCTTGACAACCAGCTTTGTGTGGGACTTGTTCAAGTTTGTGCAGTTCAGATGTTGTTGTTTTTATCTCCAGGTTTCCTGATGTGGAGAAGCTGTCTCCTCCAATTCTTCAACTGTCAGAAGTAAGGTACACCTTTCACTGGCAGACAACCTCCCTCCCCCCTCGAGGGGTGTCAAGTGCAGCCATACCCTTTGCTATGATACCCCTGGGATGTCCCTAGTGAGGATGACTGATGAGACATGGATACCAGGATATCCCTAGCCCTAGACCACTAACCCTAGAATACCCTAGCTTAGCCCTAGACCACTAACCCTAGACCACTAACCCTAGAATACCTAGCTTAGCCCTAGACCACTAACCCTAGAATACCCTAGCTTAGCCCTAGACCACTAACCCTAGAATACCCTAGCTTAGCCTTAGACCACTAACCCTAGAATACTCTAGCTTAGCCCTAGACCACTAACCCTAGAATACCCTAGCTTAGCCCTAGACCACTAACCCTAGAATACTCTAGCTTAGCCCTAGACCACTAACCCTAGAATACCCTAGCTTTAGCCCTAGACCACTAACCCTAGAATACCCTAGCTTAGCCCTAGACCACTAACCCTAGAGTACCCTAGCTTAGCCCTAGACCACTAACCCTAGAATACCCTAGCTTTAGCCCTAGACCACTAACCCTAGAGTACCCTAGCTTAGCCCTAGACCACTAACCCTATAATATCCTGGCTTAGCCCTAGACCACTAACCCTAGAATACCCTAGCTTAGCCCTAGACCACTAACCCTAGAATACCCTAGCTTAGCCCCATCACTAACCCTAGAATACCCTAGCTTAGCCCTAGACCACTAACCCTAGAATACTCTAGCTTAGCCCTAGCCACTAACCCTAGAATACTCTAGCTTAGCCCTAGACCACTAACCCTAGAATACCCTAGCTTAGCCCCAGACCACTAACCCTAGAATACCCTAGCTTAGCCCTAGACCACTAACCCTAGAATACTCTAGCTTAGCCCTAGACCACTAACCCTAGAATACCCTAGCTTAGCCCTAGACCACTAACCCTAGAATACCCTAGCTTAGCCCTAGATCACTAACCCTAGAATACTCTAGCTTAGCCCTAGACCACTAACCCTAGAATACTCTAGCTTAGCCCTAGACCACTAACCCTAGAATACCCTAGCTTAGCCCTAGACCACTAACCCTAGAATACCCTAGCTTAGCCCAGACCACTAACCCTAGAATTTAGCCCTAGACCACTAACCCTAGAATACCCTAGCTTAGCCCAGACCACTAACCCTAGAATACCCTAGCTTAGCCCTAGACCACTAACCCTAGAGTACCCTAGCTTAGCCCTAGACCACTAACCCTAGAATGCCCTAGCTTAGCCCTAGACCACTAACCCTAGAATACCCTAGCTTAGCCCTAGACCACTAACCCTAGAATACTCTAGCTTAGCCCTAGACCACTAACCCTAGAATACCCTAGCTTAGCCCTAGACCACTAACCCTAGAGTACCCTAGCTTAGCCCTAGACCACTAACCCTAGAATACCCTAGCTTAGCCCTAGACCACTAACCCTAGAATACCCTAGCTTAGCCCTAGACCACTAACCCTAGAATACCCTAGCTTAGCCCTAGACCACTAACCCTAGAATACCCTAGCTTAGCCCTAGACCACTAACCCTAGAATACCCTAGCTTAGCCCTAGACCACTAACCCTAGAATACCCTAGCTTAGCCCTAGACCACTAACCCTAGAATACCCTAGCTTAGCCCAGACCACTAACCCTAGAATACCCTAGCTTAGCCCTAGACCACTAACCCTAGAATACCCTAGCTTAGCCCTAGACCACTAACCCTAGAATACCCTAGCTTAGCCTAGACCACTAACCCTAGAATACCCTAGCTTAGCCCTAGACCACTAACTCTAGAATACCCTAGCTTAGCCCTAGACCACTAACCCTAGAATACCCTAGCTTAGCCCTAGACCACTAACCCTAGAATGCCCTAGCTTAGCCCTAGACCACTAACCCTAGAATACCCTAGCTTAGCCTTAGCCACTAACCCTAGAATACCCTAGCTTAGCCCTAGACCACTAACCCTAGAATACCCTAGCTTAGCCCTAGACCACTAACCCTAGAATACTCTAGCTTAGCCCTAGACCACTAACCCTAGAATACCCTAGCTTAGCCCTAGACCACTAACCCTAGAATACCCTAGCTTAGCCCTAGACCACTAACCCTAGAATACCCTAGCTTAGCCTTAGCCACTAACCCTAGAATACCCTAGCTTAGCCCTAGACCACTAACCCTAGAATACCCTAGCTTAGCCCTAGACCACTAACCCTAGAATACTCTAGCTTAGCCCTAGACCACTAACCCTAGAATACCCTAGCTTAGCCCTAGACCACTAACCCTAGAATACCCTAGCTTAGCCTTAGCCACTAACCCTAGCTTAGCCCTAGACCACTAATCCTAGAATACCCTAGACCACTAACCCTAGAATACCCTAGCTTAGCCCAGACCACTAACCCTAGAATACCCTAGCTTAGCCTAGACCACTAACCCTAGAATACCCTAGCTTAGCCCTAGACCACTAACTCTAGAATACCCTAGCTTAGCCCTAGACCACTAACCCTAGAATACCCTAGCTTAGCCCTAGACCACTAACTCTAGAATACCCTAGCTTAGCCCTAGACCACTAACCCTAGAATACCCTAGCTTAGCCCTAGACCACTAACCCTAGAATGCCCTAGCTTAGCCCTAGACCACTAACCCTAGAATACCCTAGCTTAGCCTTAGCCACTAACCCTAGAATACCCTAGCTTAGCCCTAGACCACTAACCCTAGAATACCCTAGCTTAGCCCTAGACCACTAACCCTAGAATACTCTAGCTTAGCCCTAGACCACTAACCCTAGAATACCCTAGCTTAGCCCTAGACCACTAACCCTAGAATACCCTAGCTTAGCCCTAGACCACTAACCCTAGAATACCCTAGCTTAGCCTTAGCCACTAACCCTAGAATACCCTAGCTTAGCCCTAGACCACTAACCCTAGAATACCCTAGCTTAGCCCTAGACCACTAACCCTAGAATACCCTAGCTTAGCCCTAGACCACTAACCCTAGAATACCCTAGCTTAGCCTTAGCCACTAACCCTAGCTTAGCCCTAGACCACTAATCCTAGAATACCCTAGACCACTAACCCTAGAATACCCTAGCTTTAGCCCCAGACCACTAACCCTAGAGTACCCTAGCTTAGCCCTAGACCACTAACCCTAGAATGCCCTAGCTTAGCCCTAGACCACTAACCCTTAGAAACTCATACCACTAGGGACCTGGACTGCCCTAGCTCTAGAGCTGATTTCTGGACTCATGTCGTTGAGACATCCCGGGGGGGGGGGGGGGGGGGGGGGGAGGTTGTGGCAGTCGTGGGTATAAATAGGGGGAGATATGCAGCCCTCCCACCCAAGGTCTTCCCCAGTGTGTGCAATGCCACTATCATTGTATACATAGCTACTAAAGTGTTATTATAAATATGCACAGGTTTCCTTTGGGTATTCCCGAGGGGAAGATATCTTTAGGAGGATGAGCATCTCTGCCGATATGGATTCCCGGATTGCCCTGGTAAATTATGTGGCTGTTGACCTGGTCATTTCTTCGTGCATTATTGGTCTCTCTGATTTAAATATGATCACTACATTGTGTAGACACAGCAGCGATCCATAGATCCATGTGCTATGCTAAATGATGCACAGGGACAGTCTCACGGATATCCAGAGTTGTTGTTTTTCCCCACCTAGTATACCGGGCCGAGCTAAACTAAGGGTATGATAGAGCTAAAGATAGGGCTAAGGGGCTAAGACTAGGTAGGGCTAAGACAGGGCTCAAGGTAATTAAGATAGGGCTAAGGGTGGGACTAGGATAGGGCTAGTGAAGGGTAGATAGCGCCAGGTATGTGGCTAAAGATAGCGCTAGGGATGTGGCTAAAGATAGCACTAGGGGTGTGGCTAAAGATAGCACTAGGGATGTGGCTAAAGATAGCACTAGGGATGTGGCTAAAGATAGCACTAGGGATGGGGCTAAAGATAGTGCTAGGGATGGGGCTAAAGAGAGCGCGAGGGATGTGGCTAAAGATGGGGCTAAAAATAGCACTAGCGATGGGGCTAAAGATAGCGCTAGGGATGGGGCTACTAGCGGAGGCTAGGACAGAGTATGATTTGGCTACTAGGGCTGAATCTGGAGCTCTATGGTACGTGTATTGTATGCTGACCACGCACTACACAGCTCCAAAGCATACCTGCTGTGGGCCGATGCTTCCTTGTTTAGGCTACAAAATAAGCTATTGTCTTGCCATTTGGCTCCGTCAAGGCCAAGCATGTTGGGAACAAGATGGATGTACCCCTTAGAGGACATGACTTTGGCATTCCTGTGGTCAGTGAAGCATTTAAGAGGATGTGGTTATTAAACCAGGGTTGGAGGGGGTGTTTTAAGAGGGTGTGGTTAAACCAGGGTTGGAGGTGGTGTTTAAGGGGGTGTGGTTAAACCAGGGTTGGGTTGTTTTAAGAGGGTGTGGTTAAACCAGGGTTGGAGGGGGGTGTTCTAAGAGGGTGTGGTTACTAAACCAGGGTTGGAGGGGGTGTTTTAAGAGTGGTTAAACCAGGGTTGGAGGGGGGTGTTTTAAGAGGATGTGGTTACTAAACCAGGGTTGGAGGGGGTTGTTTTAAGAGGGTGTGGTTAAACCAGGGTTGGGGGTGTTTAAGAGGGTGTGGTTAAACCAGGGTTGGAGGGGGTGTTTTAAGAGGGTGTGGTTAAACCAGGGTTGGGGTATTTAAGAGGGTGTGGCTAAACCAGGGCTGGAGGGGGTGTTTTAAGAGGGTGTGGTTACTAAACCAGGGTTGGAGGGGGTGTTTTAAGAGGGGGTGGTTAAGCCGGGGTTGGAGGGGGTGTTTAAGAGGGTGTGGTTAAACCAGGGTTGGAGGGGGTTGTTTTAAGAGGGGGTTGTTTTAAGAGGGTGTGGTTAAACCAGGGTTGGAGGGGGTGTTTTAAGGGGGTGTGGTTAAACCAGGGTTGGAGGGTTTTAAAAAAGAGGGTGTGGTTAAACCAGGGTTGGAGGGGGTTGTTTTAAGAGGGTGTGGTTAAACCAGGGTTGGAGGTTTAAAAAAAGAGGGTGTGGTTAAACCAGGGTTGGAGGTGGTGGTGTTAAAATGTTGCCTAAGCTTTTACACTACACACAGGTGGGAGAGAATGGCACTGGGAAGACCACACTGGTGAAGCTGTTGACTGGTGACCTCAGCCCATGTGATGGATACAGGACAGCTCACAGGTTACTTACTGCAGCCAAGAGTGGGGGCCACTCATGTAACAAGAATTGTAATTTCTACTATGTGTGCCTTTGGTCTGCCCTGACCATTTTTGGCTCAAATCTAGCTCAGGCTAGCACCTGACCTTCACCGCTGCTAGTGGCTATCTAAATAAGCCCTGCTCCTTGGGGGGTGGAGCAATCTGCTGGAGGCTATGGTCCCCTTATGGGGGTGGGGAAATCCAAACTGCTGGAGGCAAGGGTCCCTCTATGGGGGTGTGGAAATCCAAGCTGCTGGAGGGTAGGTTTCCCTGTGGGAGAGTGGACAGCTGCTAGAGGCGGGTCCCAGCTTTGAAGGGAGTCCAGTGCCTAGGCACTTTTAGCAAGGATCACTTTTGGCATGAACAGTTGCAAACATTTTTATCCTTCACAATATTATTCATGAGTTAGTCTTGCTCAATATTATTCACGAGTTAGTCTTGCTCATGAATACGAGACAAAGAAGGAAACATTTCATAGCCAATGTGGTGTGTTCAGAATCCTTAGACACAATAGACCTGCCACTAGTCAACTATCCAGTTATCTTCCCATTCAGCCACCTTGAATGCCTGGGTAATAGGACAGAGCTGTGCTTGAATGCCTGGGTAATAGGACAGCTGTGCTTGAATGCCTGGGTAATAGGACAGAGCTGTGCTTGAATGTCTAGGTAATAGGACAGCTGTGCTTGAATGCCTGGGTAATAGGACAGCTGTGCTTGAATGCCTGGGTAATAGGACAGCTGTGCTTGAATGTCTGGGTAATAGGACAGCTGTGCTTGAATGTCTGGGTAATAGGACGGAGCTGTGCTTGAATGCCTAGGTAATAGGACAGCTGTGCTTGGTAATAGGACAGCTGTGCTTGAATGCCTGGGTAATAGGACAGCTGTGCTTGAATGTCTGGGTAATAGGACAGAGCTGTGCTTGAATGCCTGGGTAATAGGACAGCTGTGCTTGAATGTCTAGGTAATAGGACAGCTGTGCTTGAATGCCTGGGTAATAGGACAGAGCTGTGCTTGAATGCCTGGGTAATAGGACAGAGCTGTGCTTGAATGGCTGGGTAATAGGACAGCTGTGCTTGAATGTCTAGGTAATAGGACAGAGCTGTGCTTGAATGCCTGGGTAATAGGACAGCTGTGCTTGAATGCCTGGGTAATAGGACAGAGCTGTGCTTGAATGCCTGGGTAATAGGACAGAGCTGTGCTTGAATGGCTGGGTAATAGGACAGCTGTGCTTGAATGCCTGGGTAATAGGACAGAGCTGTGCTTGAATGCCTGGGTAATAGGACAGAGCTGTGCTTGAATGCCTGGGTAATAGGACAGAGCTGTGCTTGAATGGCTGGGTAATAGGACAGCTGTGCTTGAATGTCTAGGTAATAGGACAGAGCTGTGCTTGAATGCCTGGGTAATAGGACAGCTGTGCTTGAATGCCTGGGTAATAGGACAGAGCTGTGCTTGAATGCCTGGGTAATAGGACAGAGCTGTGCTTGAATGCCTGGGTAATAGGACAGAGCTGTGCTTGAATGCCTGGGTAATAGGACAGAGCTGTGCTTGAATGCCTGGGTAATAGGACAGCTGTGTAGCTCGTTACTTGACAACAACAATTAACACCAATATGCTTCTTCTGGCACTTGTGTAAACCAACTCCCTTTGTACCCCAGAGCTCTACATATGCTAGTGGCCGCCCTTGAGTGTACCTCTCTGGCTTTACTCGAGACCAAAAGAGGCGTGCATTCTTCAAAGGCATTCATATACAACACACACTACACTGGGTGGAGGCATAGTTGATGGGGACACACACTGGACCAACATCACACTGGGTGGAGGCAGGTTAAAGTAGTTGACAATAGCTCTATGGGGACATACACTGGACCAACATCACACTGGGTGGAGGCAGGTTGAAGTAGTTGCAATGGCTCTATGGGGATACACACTGGACCAACATCACACTGGGTGGAGGCAGGTTGAAGTAGTTGATCTATGGGGACACACACTGGACCAACATCACACTGGGTGAAGGCAGGTTGAAGTAGTTGCAATAGCTCTATGGGGACACACACTGGACCAGCACCACACTGGGTGGAGGCAGGTTGAAGTAGTTGACAATAGTTCTATGGGGACACACACTGGACCAACACCACACTGGGTGGAGGCAGGTTGAAATAGTTGACAATAGCTCTATGGGGACATACACTGGACCAACATCACACTGGGTGGAGGCAGGTTGAAGTAGTTGACAATAGCTCTATGGTGACACACACTGGACCAGCACCACACTGGGTGGAGGCAGGTTGAAGTAGGTTGACAATAGCTCTATGGTGACACACACTGGACCAGCACCACACTGGGTGGAGGCATTGAAGTAGGTTGACAATAGCTCTATGGTACACTGGACCACACCCACACTGGGCTGGGTAGTTTGTCTCGGTTACAAGAAACCTGTTCCCCTGTGAAACATGTTGTAGACTTGAGTAGGTTCATGATCCAACTGTGTTGTATAGGATTGTGTACACACACTGGACCAGCACCACACTGGGTGGAGGCATTGAAGTAGGTTGACAATAGCTCTATGGTACACTGGACCACACCCACACTGGGCTGGGTAGTTTGTCTCGGTTACAAGAAACCTGTTCCCCTGTGAAACATGTTGTAGACTTGAGTAGGTTCATGATCCAACTGTGTTGTATAGGATTGTGTATTCACTATGTTGCTTAGAAACCTGAAGATTGCGTACTTTACTCAACACCATGTGGACCAGCTAATTCTCAACGTATCAGCATTGGAGTTGATTCAATCAAGATATCCAGGTCATACAGCCTATACAACATGATAACACTGCATCACACTGCATGACACCAACTACCTTTCTTTTTTTCCCCTTGCAAACAGGCAAGAAGGAGGAAGAATACAGGCACCAACTGGGATCGTTTGGAATCAGCGGAGAGTTTGCCCTCCGTCCCATTCTCTCTCTTTCCGGAGGACAGAAGAGCAGATTGGCATTTGCCTTGCTTGCCATGACACGGTGGGTACTTCCGCAGGATCTGCTACATCCCATGGCATCACACACGTGTGCTAGCTACACACACACACACACGTGTGCTAGCTTGGAACAAAGCTTCCAGCTTTTGGAAAAATTTGTCGTATATTTGATTTGAGCTTTGATTGTCTTAAATTATACTTCTTCTGTTGACCACACAGGCCAAATTACCTGATTCTTGACGAGCCTACGAATCACCTGGATGTCGAGACTGTAGAAGCTCTGGGGAAAGCCTTGGACAATTTCAAGGTACATAAACACCCTTGGAAGGACGAGTTTGGCGATCATGTGTGTGTTCCTAGGAGGGGCAGGGTTCCCTTTGGACCACCTCCCTTAACCAAAGATTACATGTTGCCAAGTCTTACCTCCATTTTTGTTGTTGCAGGGAGGCGTGGTTTTGGTGTCACATGACCAGCACCTGATCAAACTGTGTGCCACAGAGGTGTGGCTGTGTAAGAATCAGACTGTACACAAATTGGAAGGTGGATTAGAGCAGTACAAACTAGCAATTGAAAATGAACTTAGTACTCAATAGAATTCAGTGACCTGTTCAGGTCTGTGTATATATGTTGTTACACATGATTAATGATGTACTTCTGTAGAGTTTGTGTACGAGACAACTTCTGTGTGTTTTTTAAATGGGATATTTGCTTCACCAACACAGTAGAAGTGATTTTATCAGATGCTTGTGTTGATGGTGTGTTGAGCAAAAGTTTGAATTAGTAGGATGCAAGTGCAGAATTGCAAGGCAGGATGGAATTGGAAAAGTCTTTCCAGGTGCAGGAAGGATTTGTGTTGATAGACAAGTGTGTGTTGCACAAAGCTTGAATCAGTAGATGCAAGAGCAGGAAGGCAGGATGGGGAATTGGAAAAGTCTTTTCAGGTGGCAGGATTTGTGTTGATAGACAAGTGTGTGTTTGGGCACAGCTTGAATCAAGAGCAGAGCAAGGCAGGATGGGGAATTGGAAAAGTCTTTTCAGGTGCAGGAAGGATTTGTGTTGATGATGAATCAGCAAGATGCAAGAACAGCCTCGAGGCATAGCAAGGCAGGATGGAATTGGAAAAAGTCTGTTTTTTTAAAACAAAAAGGAACTTATTAATCCAAGACCACTCGGAGCTTCCGCAAGAGTGGCCATGTTTTGATAGTTTAGCGTATTTGACTATTGACTAGGAGAAAAGATCAAGTTTCTCAGACCATCTGTTGCCTTTTGCAAGTCACACCTCCTGTTTTGTCTTATCTAACATTGGGAGAACTTCGGCAAGATCGGTCTTATCGACCATAACTCGTAGATAAATACAATCATCTTTGACAAAACCACCATCAAGTAAGTGTTCCAAACGCATGAACATGGGACAGCCGGAGGCTATGTTCATCTCCCTTCTCCCAGGGCGCTGGAAGCTGCTGGAGTTGGGGTCAGGCCGAAAACTGTCTGTGACGTGTTTCTTGCCCATCTGGTTGATGAGGGTCAAGGTCACCTTTTGTTTGAAAGGCCACGGGAGCAGCTCGTCGACTGGTCCACGCATCACCACAAAGAAGAAGCTCAAGTGCGTTCCTTTGCCAAGGCCATCACCATTGAGGTAGATCCTTGCGCACATCTTATATCCGTGTCTTCCTGTATAGAAGGGGGTTGAGTAGAGAGACATGGTAATGCCTTTCTTGGCTTCTTGCTTCCTTCGTTCAAACTCGTCCACCTTCCAGAGCAAGATGCCATTGTACGTGGCCCTCTCTAGAAGTTGGATCCTCAGCTCGTGATCCAGACAGCTGCTGAGGGAACGATCTACGCTGTGTTCCAGCTCCACCAGCCTCGAGTGCATGGATTCAACACACTGGTTGCCGATGGTTACAGGGTTTCTGTAGCTCGATGCTAATGGGGTGAAATCTGGGGAAGAGGTGTTTTGCAAGAGCTGAGGAAAGGAAGATTGGATTTCGCCGGTCCCATAACCAGATGTTAAACCAGTGTGATCTGCAGAGCTTTGCATCTCCAGCTGCAGTGCCGCGACCTTTTGTCCCAGCCCGACCACCTCCTTGTTATTCTTCTTGTCCTGGACCTCCAGGAGCTCAATCTTGTTCTCGTAATGTCCTATATGATCTCGGCTCTCTTCCAAGGACTTCAGCTGTTGGTCAGCCGACCTCTCCATAGTTGCAAGACGTGTTTCGAGGAAATTTGTCCGTTCTAAGAGAAGCTGAATGGAAGATGCGATTTGCTCTGTTTGCTGTTTTAACTGCACAAAGCCATCGGCTTGGAGTTGAGTGTGGAAGAGCATGTACTGGTCCAGGTGATCTTTCATGTCTTTCCTAGAAGACTGTGTGTGTTTACACAAAGAGGAGAGAAATTCAACGATAACATTGACTTGTTCAAAGGTAAACTTTCACAAACAAGATCTCTCTCTCTCCTCTCTCATATTTACCCCATAAGAACAGCCAAAAGGTTTGTAAGGACAGCCAACATCAGTCAGAGGACATGTCCCATATTTCATTGATACATGTTTCTCCAGCTGTAAAACAATTTAAAAAAAATTAATTTTGAGTTGGTTATAGATGAGGTTTCTAGCTTACATCAATTAATTTCATCTTGTGAGTTGGGTTGCAGCCATTAGGGCAGACGTGTTCCACAACAGAGCACTTGTGGTAGATGTGATCCTGTGTGTGTGTGTGTGTATTGTGGGGCAAAGACAACAACATTATCTACCATGGAAATACCAAACTTTTTACAGGGTGCACAAATTGGTGGACAAGAGCCAAAATGCCTGGGTGGTTAACCAAGCTGGTTCTTCTGAAAGGAAAGGCATAATCTTTCAGGGGTCCCAGCCATAGTCTAGTCTATCTCCATGGCTAGTTTACCACCATGGCTAGTTTACCACCATGGCTAGTCCATCGCCATGGCTAGTCCATCGCCATGGCTAGTCCATCGCCATGGCTAGTCCATCGCCATGGCTAGTCCACCGCCATGGCTAGTCCATCGCCATGGCTAGTCCACCACCATGGCTAGTCCATCGCCATGGCTAGTCCATCGCCATGGCTAGTCCATCGCCATGGCTAGTCCACCACCATGGCTAGTCCATCACCATGGCTAACTCAGCACCAAGCAGGAAGGTACAAGGCAGAGGAGTAGCAACTGAAGCCAGCTTAGGAAAACACAAATAATTAACAAGATTCAGATAAATTTAACACATCTCACAAGTAGTGGGGAAGAGGGGTAAGGACTAGCAGAGTTCGGTAACGACACTACAAATTGCACTTCCTGCTCTGTGATCTTCCATACCGAAAGTTACTGTTCCAGTTCGGAAATTATATCATTGGACAGATTGTGCAACGTCAGCACGGACCGTATATAAAGTAGGAGGAGCTACAGTTGCAGAGCGACTACTAGAAGAAGATGGCTAAATGGCTTTACAGCCAGTAGTATAATGGCTGCAAAATTCCATAAATACTACCAAGTGTTCTCTGCAGCGGGGTGGAGGTGTGTCAAGTGGAAATCTCTTCAATGTTTTTGATTGGGCCAACATACCCACATACAGTACCTTGAATGACATACCCTGCTTCATGCATGCGTGGTGCAAGGTCATTACACACTTCACATCATGCTTACCATCATTTGTTGATGTGGAATATCCTTCTTGCAATGCTGGCACAGTTCAGGCCTCATAGAGCATTCCTTCTCCTTGTGCTGCTCCAGCAAATTGTAGCGGATGCACTGGCCACACTGCGTGCATTGCATCTCGCGGTATTCACAATTCTTCAGATGTGACTAACACACACACACACACACACAGTGAGAGAGAGAGACAGACAGGCAAGCATTAGAGCGCTTAGATTTTCAGAGCTACTGTCAACACAAACATATAAGGAAACAGCGCTGTTTCACGCCATAGGTGTTACTGCAATGATTTAGTTTATCATAAAGTAGAGAAAAAATTGCTCCTCTTCCCCTTAATAAAATTTGCTCCTCTCCCCCTTAATAAAATTTGCCCCTTAATAACCTCTCCCCCCTAATAACTTGAGTAATATCCAAGTATTAGCAAATGCACAACAACAATAATGATCCTTATCTCTACACATGTATCTATATATATATATATACCTCAAGCTCACGTAATTGGCTGACCCAGGAGCAGCCACCAGTAGCCCTAAAGTTGCAGCTGACTTCCAACATTATTATTTCTCTTCTGCACGCATTATCTGGGAAGACGTTCTCAGGCATAATATCTTCTTGGTCCAGAGGGCATATTGGGCGCTGCCGTTTAAGAACCGGCTCCAGACATTCCTTACAGAAGAGGTGCCCACATTCAGTTTGCACAGGAACTTTCATTGCCAAAAAACAAATTGGACATTCATGCCTTTTCAAGAGGGGAAGGACGAAGTTTGCTTCAAATCCTGGCATTGTTTATGACGGTTTTTCGCAGCTGCAAGTTATACTGTCCCAATATCCTAGGAGAAAAGAGCACCTATAATAATGGTAATATACATGCCACGAACTTATCTGAACCAGCAACGGGTTACCCAGTGCGACTTTAGAACTGTGGTATGTTGCAGTAAAGCACTACACCCCAGCAAAAGCCAAGTGCCCTTACTACAGAGCCAGTGAGGTTAGCTGTATAGCGGGTAGACCGAAAATTTAAGACTTTCGCAGCTGCACAGAACTAGGGCGAGCAAAATAAAAATGAGCTAATTAGTAAATTCACTTACCGGTCTCAAACGGAAGGAAGAGCGGGTTGAACTACGTGAACTTTACCATCCATAAAACAATTCAACATTACTTTACCTAGCTGCACGCGCGCTCAGCTTACACACAAATAAAGCGCAAATGGTTGTCGTGAACAACAACGGTGGCAGTTTCGAAGCTAGATGGCTGCACCGACAGCGAGAACGGGCAGCATCGTTAATTGCTGACTGGAAAGGGTATTGGAGTTTCATTCTGAATTTATCGATGAGCTCTAGCTATGGACGGGGGATACTCAGCACTGGCGGAGCGACTGGTCCGGTTGGGTCCGGTTTTAACTGGACCACTTTTTGGGCCATTAAATTAATTCGTTTATGGTAATAGTTAGCTTTATAGTATAGTACATGTGTACATCTAGGATTCTACCCCAAACTGGTGAACTCTTGCTACTTTGGTTTTTATCACTGGCTTGATCCTGACCTTCCTGAGTACCTGAACCACACAAACTCCAAGTAGTTCAACCACATTGGTATTACAATAACATGTATGTATAGGACAGTGAGCCGCTATATCCTGTGACTTCCTGTCTAGACTTGTCTTCTGTATTGCATCAGCTCAGCTTTGAAGCACATGGCATTGTGGCAAACAGTTCTAACTTTCACAGGATGGCTGTCCAGGATTTAACTTCATTACCTGATCTACCAGAGCAACCTCGCCACCCTCCCTCTATCTTTAGCTTTCCCAAGAGGGATTATGGGAAAAAGAGTACTACTTCTTGTAGTTTTAAGCATCATTGGTTTGCAGCATGGCCTTTTCTACACTATAATGAGGCCCAGGATGTAGTTTTTTGTCACACCTGTGTGAAGGCTTTCAGTACCAAGAGGATCAAAACCAGTCACAATACGGCAGCTGCCTTTGTAAGTGTGTAGAACCGTTTAAATCCCATTTTATATGACTGTTCTTCGTATAATATTTATTAGGTCGTCAAAGGTTACTGCAATTGGAAGAATGCGACCAGATCTTTCAAGAAACAGAGAATCGAAAACACATGGTGAGGCAGTGGAGGCAATAATTACCTTACCGAAAACCACACCAGATGTTGGTGAAGTCTTGAGTTCTGTTCACAAACGTGAAAAGCAAGAAGCAAGAGACATTTTGAGGATCATTATTTCAAGTGTACGCTTTTTAGCTAGACAAGGTCTTGCTCTACGAGACCATGATGAAGCAAACTCCAATCTTGTCCAGCTGCTTCGTCTTAGGGCTGAAGATAAACCACACCTTGGTAAATGGTTAGAGCGTTGTTGGAGGAAGTTTACTTCACATGAGAACCAGAATGAATTCCTAGAAGTAATGTTGAGAAAACTGCTTGGTGACATCCATAATTCCCCCTTTTTAACTGTCATGGCAGACGAAACCACCGATGTATCCAACAAGATGCAACTTACTTTGGTGATCAGGTGGGTAGATGAAAACTTTGAAGTTAATGAAGAGTTTCTTGGGTTGTACAACCTTCTCTCCACTACTGCTGACAGCATCGTATCATCTATCAAAGATGTTCTTTTGCATTTTGAGATACCCACTGCTAAGTTACGTGGTCAGTGCTATGATGGCTGCAGCACAATGGCTGGAGCTAAAGGTGGTGTAGCTGCTAAGATGCAGAAAATTGAGCCCAAGGCAGTGTTTACACACTGCTATGGCCATGCCCTTAATTTGAGTGTAAATTATACAATTAAAGGGTCTGCTGCTATGAAAGACTGCCTTGATACCTGTTTTGAACTTGTAAAACTTATTCAGTTTTCCCCCAAGCGAGAGGCTATGCTTAGTAGAATCAAAGAGGAAACAGGAAGTGAATCGCCGTCTATTCGAACAATATGTCCCACAAGGTGGACTGTTCGAGCTGGTGCTTTAGCCAGCATTATGTCAAATTATCAAAATATTCTGAATTTGTGGGAAGAGGCACTCAGAGGCACCACTGACACCGAAATGAAGGCTAGAATTCAGGGTGTTTCGAGTCAAATGGGTACTTTCCCATTTCTCTTCAACCTGACATTATCAGAAATGATCCTTTACAGATCGGCTTAGTCAGACCCTGCAAAATCCTGAAATGTCTAGTGTCGAAGGACATGAGGTAGCCATGCTTACAGTTAAGACTCTTCAAGGGATGCGTTCAGATAGAGATTTTGATTTGTTTTGGGAATGAGTCGAGTCCAATTGGACATTGAAGAAGCTACCCTACCAAGAAGGCGAAAGAGACCGTGAAGATATTGATCTCCATGATCTTCAATCATGAAAGATCTTTCAGAAGTACAATTCGTAGCAGGCATAACAATAAGTAGTTTGAAAGTGCGACAAACCATGTCTATTTGAGCTGGACTCAGACTTTGAAGAACAAATTTCAGTCCAGAAATTGATGGTTTCTCATCTTCCTTTTTAGCAACATACAACATTCGCAAAGTCCTGAGTTGTAGTGCCCTTCGAAGGATCAAAACATATTTGACGAGCACCATGTCACAAGCACGACTTAACCACATGATGGTACTTCATTATCACCAAGACGGTACGGAAATTTGGACATAAAAGCCATAGCCAATGAATTCACGTCAGCATATATTTGTGAAATTTTAATTTCTGTTACTCTGAATATTATGTTTTAAATACAAAACTTTGATTGGTCTTTGTTATTTTAGTCAACTGTAAAAGTTGTGAATTTTGAATCTAGCTAAGGTCCTGAAATGCTCTCATTTCGATACAAATTAATTTTATGATGAGATTTAGTTTCATCCAATACATCCCCCCATCACCCTCACCGCCACCATTTATGTGGACCTTGAGACCAAGCAAAATCCTAATTCTAACCGGACCACTCCAATCTCTGTCGGCCCGCCTCTGTACTCATCATACACCATTTCTGTCAGCTCAAACTTTACAATTATAGTAAGGTCAACGAAAACAGTAGGCATATAATTATAGGAAGTGCGGGTGGGTGGGCTTGAGGGGGACCTGGGATTCCCCCAAAGATTGTCATAATTACTTTGTTTTTAGCTGTTGTTATTAATTCACACTGAGTTAAATGAGCACTGACTTGAGCTTATATAAATAACATTTTTTTCTTTGAATATGTCCAAAATCCACTGTCAGTTCATCTGCCATTTGCATGATCCTAGCAAGGTTGATATTACTTAGCCCATTTAAAAGACATGTCTAAACAATCTTCATCTGAGTAAAAATCATGCTATATAACACTTTCCAACTATATAGTAATTGTTGTTTAATTTCTTTTTGACTATATAGCAATTAGTCTTTGATATATAGTAGTTAATAAGTATAGCTCCAGAACTGACCAGTCGTAGGGATGTTATTATTTACCATGTGTTTATTACTAAAGTAGACACACATGTCATGTACACATATACATACATACATAGTTAGCAAACATAAGCGTTTATAACATCAACGATCTTTACCGATTCTCTGTTGATTCGTTACAGCACTAGGGGAAATATTTGATGGGTTTAGTGGTGTCAGTTTACTTTTAGGGGGTGTCGGTTTGTTAAGTATGTATTCTCTAAGTGTTTCGGGGTCATAGTCTGCTGAAAGTCACTGTTGAAGATTGCCAGGGTGAGTTTTAGCCAAGATCTGACCATGTGTATTAGATGACCCTTTACCATCATATGGTAAGGGTCGTCAACTTGTAGGGTTAATCCGTCAATAAAATATTTTTGTTTCTGTAATAAAGCAATGCAGGACTAAACAGGTCTACCAAGTCCTCTCTGGGTATATTGTTGTTGGACACTACACATCAGCACGTGCCATATCTTGTTGCTATTGTGACTTTCCCCATGTACATCACGTTCTTTACACAAGAATCAGCAGCACGTGTATAGTTGCCAACTCTCACTGATGACAGTGAGGCTCCCAGCGACATTGGCAATCTCACAGAGACAAATTGGTAATCTGAATACATAAAGTGCACTGAACCTTAACGACTGAAACTACCACAGTTTATTTAGCTGTGCCATGCCCAGGTGCAACCAATCAAACTAGATAGCAGCTTAAATATTTACAGTCTATGCTGAGCTAGTACAAGTGTGAAGGATCTCAATGCAGTTTATCTCGGTATGTCACAGCTGTCATCAAATGAAGCAGGTCATATGGTGAACTAGAATCTTGGGGTGATTTGGCTGCCCCTGCCACCAAGAAAAGAAAGTCATCATGCTTGAGTCTGAGAGGTGCTGCTACGTACAAAACATTGTACAAGTCATAATGGGAGAAAGAGTTTCCTATCTCTTCAGTGAATGACAACAGGTATGCATTTTTTTGTATTCCTTACAAAAAGAATGTTTCCTGTTCTCATATGGGTAAAGCTGACATCAGGCAGCATTGTGAAACATCTATACATAAAAAGATGGAGCATGCTGTTAAATGCTCAAGGTCACTCCATTCCTTTATGCCATCTGCAACCTCCAGTATCACAGAGAAAACTATCAAAGCTGAAGTGCTACACACCAATTTCCTTATTCAGCACAATTTGTCCAGTTGCTACTGCTGATCATTTGTCTCCATTGTATTCCAAGATGTTTCCAGACTCACAGATTGCACAGCATTTCAAATGTAGCAGAACCAAAACAACGTGCATACTGAATGAAGCCATGGCTCCGTGATTGCTGGCACAACTATATAGTATACATGAAAGAAAATCCTTTTTCATTTTGTCATGAACTCCAGTGATGCCTCCATTAAAAAAATGAATCCTATTTGTGTCACGATATTTGATCTGAATAATAGTGATCGTGTGGAATGCAAGTTTTACAATATGTGTGTGACCACTGGTGAAGATTGTGGGAGAGCTGAACAATTGTTTCAATCGCTACTAACTTTTCACAAGATTGCATTGATTGGCAGAATGTTGTTGCAGTTGGTTTAGTAATTGTACAACTAATATGGGGAGGAACGATTCGATAAAAACACGTATATTGGGAAAGAACCCAAACACGGTTGTCGCAGACTGTAATTGTCATTTGTCTCATCTTGCAGCTTCTAAAGGAGCTGATGCTTTTAGTGATGTAGCAGGATTTCATATTGAAGATCATGAGATTTACTATTTCAACAAAAGCACTAAACGCAAAGGAATACTGCTGGAATTTCTTGAATTCGTTGATCTGGAATGGGTTGAAATAATACGCTATGTTAGCACACGTTGGCTGTCATTAGGATAATGTTGTGATAAAGAAATTAAAAAGTATCCAGCATTGAAGTCGATGTTTTTGAATAGGAATGAGTGTGATTGATTCTCGTTTTTTGCGTCTACAAGCCAGTTTCCAAGACCCTCTAACAGAAATTTATGTGTCCTTTACATCATCACTTCCAATATTTACCATTACAACATGTTATTACAGCGCTCTGACCCTCTGGCCCACAAGGTCTACTCGGCAACAATGTATTTGACTAAGAAATTAGCATTAAACCTGGTATCTTGCACAGAGAGGATGCAACTGCTGACTTGATTGGGTTTTTCCCCGGAAATCGATTGGACATTGAAAAATCACTTTCCTCGATTTTGGCAGTGAAATTTGAAAGACCAGAAGCTGTAACAAAGTGCTACGAATTCGTTCCGGATTTAAACTTAATGAAAGAAGCCAAGAAAGCCACAACTAAATACAATAGAGAGCATTCAAGAAAGGGATTAATCATTTGACTAAGATACTGTAATGTATTTCATATCACATTTTTTCAATATTCTTCATTTTCGATATTCAAAGCTTTAAACACATTTACAATCTTACTATATATGCACCATGCATTATACTAGCAACCAACCAAAATAAAAGTTCTGCAAATTTGCAGCTGTAATGCATCCTAGCAAATCATTCAACACAACAAAACACACATGTCACTTTAAATGGTTTGAAAAAGTTGGTAACTATGGCACGTGCCATATCTTGTTGCTACTGTTGACTCCCCCATATACATCACGTCCTATACACAAGAATCAGCACGTGCCATATCATGTTACTATTGTTCCCACATGTTCACCACGTCGTCCTATATAAATTTGCTCCTCCTCCTTCTTGGAACATTTTTTCACAGTCCACACAATTGAAGGCATTAGAAAAGTCCAGGAGGAGTAAGGTCCATTTTTTCCCTCAGGTTGGATGTTGGAGTCCACCTGAACTCTGGCCATGGAGTGGACAATGGCTTCACAGCCCACAGACACTACAACACCCACCTGGGCTGGAGTCAGGATGCTGACAGCTAGAGATTGCAAGGCACATGAAAGGCATTTGGAGACCAGGCGACGTAAAACCTCCCCCATAGCGATCGGATGAGCCCACCACTTTTCATTCTTGCAGGCATAAAGGGTGGCTCCAAATAGGTGAGGCATAGTACCAGATTCCACTCCTGAGTTTTTCAAGCCTCATCCGGTGCCATTTGCCAAGAGTGCCATTGGACAGGAGCTAGATAGAATGGAGAAGCAAGGAGTCATCGAGCGAATTGATCACAGCAAGTGGAAGGCACCTATTGTGGCAATGACAAAGAAGAACGGGCAGTTCTGTATCTGTAGAGACTTTAAGGTTACCATAAATCAGAGTCTAGCAGTGGACCGGTACCCATTACCCAGGCCTGCCACATTAGCAGGAGGTAAGGTTTTCACAAAATTGGATCTCTCTCAAGCCTATCTACAGGTACCATTGGGAAGTGTTTGAAGAGAGGAAAGGCACCAGGTCCTGTTTGAATGTTGAATGAGATGCTGATGTATGGAAGTAGAAGGTTGGTGGAGGTGATGAGGAGTGAGTGTTGCCCAGTGGATTGGAAGAGGAGCTGGCTAGTACCTCTCCACAAGGATAGCGACAAGGACCAAGTAAGAAATTACAGGGGAGGTTGCATTAGGTTTAGTGTGGCAAAGATGTTTGTGAGAGGGTTGACGAGGAGGTTGGGAAGGTTTGCCAAGTACATAATTTTGACAGAAGTGCAGGGAGGGTTTAAGAATCTTGAGGAGATGTTCGGACCAGTTGGTTATTGTAAAGATGTTTGTGAACTGAGAAAGAGGAAGAGTTCATATCTGTCCTTCCAGCCTTAAGTGAGGTATATGACAGTGTGTGGAGGGAGGGACTGTGGCACAAGTTGAGGCAGTATGAAGTGGAGGAGAAACTAATGAGGATATGTGAAGGATGGGTGGAGACAATGGTAGTTTTGAACTGAGGGAGATTAAGGTGATTCTCTATGGAGAACGGGCTTTGGCAGTTATTGCCCTTTGTCTCCACTTCTTGATGGAAATGGCAGAGTTGGAGAGAGCTGAGCTATGGTGGGGTGTTTGTGTGGGGCACTTACGTATGCAGAGACTTGGGAGTGGAGCTGCAAGCTATGTAGGATTTGGTACAAGTGTATGTGTTAGGTGGATGATGAAGAAGAGCATGTCATGGTAGAGTAGGGAAGTTGAAGGATTGGTGAGGAGATAGTGAAGAAGTAGGAGAGTTTAAGTACTTGGGAGTGGCGTTTGCTATATAGTAAGCTAAGGAGTAATGTTAAATGGTAAAAAAAAGGCAGAAGAGTGGATTGGAAAGGTAACGTGGATAAGCAGAGTGAATGAGCAGGTCGGGAAGGATGGTGTGGGAGATTCTAGTGAGATTTAGTATAGAGTATGCAGCCAAAATATGGTGGACAAGAGGACATAATGCATGCAAGAAGTTTGAATCAGCACCGACTCAGCACAAATGAGAGTGGGCAGGAGATTGTTGGGGGCAAGTAGCACAAGAGGCAATACAGGGAGATATGGGGTGGCCAGAGGAGAGGAGGGAAGATTTGTTTGGTAAGAGATTAGAGGTGTTGGAAGAGAGCAGATGGGTGAAAGTAGACGAGAAGAGAAAGTAGACGAGAAGATGAAGGAATCGGATGGTGGGAAGAACATGAGATCTTGAGAGGAGTATGAGCTGGACAATGAGTGGATCCATATGTGAGTGCAAGGAAAAGATGAAGGTGAAAAATGAGAAGGACTGAGAGGAGGAAGTAAACAGCAAGACACGGAAGTTGTACAGATTGGCAAACAACGGTGCAGGGGTGGAGAGGTATGTAAGGTCCATGCATGTTCGGAGTAAAACAATTTCGTTATTACCTTCTTGGACGACATTTCAAACTGTTTACGGACCATGTCCCATTGCAGTGGCTTTCAGCCCAAAAGATGGAGGTATGCTCTGTCATTGTGTATTAGCTCTACAGGAGCATAATTTACAAGCAGTTGCTCAACACTAATGCAGATACACTCTCATGACTAGAAGCTTCCTTGTGGTTTAACACATGTCCTTTCTCGTTATTCTACCACTGAACTTTGAGCAAGTTGATAGCAAAAGTGGTACAAGATAAACCAGGAGTGTCGAATCCTCCTCTAGTCAAGAATGGGGCAGAGCAGTTATGTGAACCTGTGGAGTCAGCTTAGGGTTATCTATGGTGTACTCTGCCAACACTATATACCCAACTCTATGTCTAATGTGGTAACTGCATCCCTCCGTTAGGCATGCACAAACAAGCTCTCATGCATAGTCAGGACATTTCAGCTACAGGAAATCAAGGCGCAGAGAGAACTCTTCAGTGATTATGTCAGGAGGCCTCCTGGGTGAGTATGGCAAGGAATGTACAACATCTAGAGAGTGTGTAAAGTATCAACAGTCAAAGCTCACAATGCCCCAATGGGCACCTGACAAATGTTCACATTTGCAAACCTTGGGAAATGCTAGCTGTTGATGTGTTAGTAGTTCGTATCTCCCGTAATAGCAATCACTATTTCCTAGTGATACAAGATTACTTCATGAAGTGGGGAGAAGCAATACCAATGCCAGATCAAACAGAAAGCTCCATCACAAGTGAACTCACAAAGTTGTTCTCTACATTTGGCCAGCCTAATCTTGCACTCAAGGGTGCAATTTTAAAGCATGGTCCTTGCATAAGGCTTTGGGGTGAAGAAGTCGAGAACTATCCTCAAGGAGATGGAATGATCGGGCGAATCAACCAGTCACTTCTACAACTTTTACGAAGTTGTGTAGACAAAGAGGATGACTGGGAAAAACCTCTACCACTCGTCCTGTATGCCTATCACATCCACCCACTCATCCTCTCTCTCCACTCCATTTGTCTTGATGTATGGAAGAAACTACTCGGATGTATCTCTCTACACTTCGGCTGCATTTGATGCTCGGTTATACCCTGACAACCTGCAGGCTAAATCAGAGATTTTGTGGAAACAAACCTGCTGACATCTGCTGTACACACGCAAAAGTGCACCTTCGATCAACACACGTCCACCCCACTATTTTCAGTAGGCTTTCAGTTTTTGGCTCTCAGTACCCACTGCTGGGAGTTGGAACCCAGCTGGGAAGGAGGTTGGGTGGTGAAATCGATTAAGAGCTCACTCACTCAATGTTGAAACTGAGAATGGCAATCGACACAGAGTGCATGTCAACCGCCTACAGAATTCAACCAGACATTCCGGAGCCGCAAGGTAGTGAAACAACAAACTCGCCACTTGGAACGGTCATGGAACCCACCTGGAATGGTCTGAAACCCATCTGGAGTGGACCACACCACTGGGAATGGTCTGGAACCCATCTAGAGTGGACCACACCACTGGGAATGGTCATGGAATTCACCTGGAGTGGACCACACCACCGGAACGGTCGTGGAATTCACCTGGAGTGGACAACACCACTGGGAATGGTCGTGGAACCCACCTGGAGTGGACAACACCACTGGGAATGGTCATGGAACCCACCTGGAGTGGACACCACCACTGGGAATGGTCGTGGAAACCACCTGGAGAATACCTGGCCTTCAGATCTTCTGCCTGCTTATCTACTGCACCATCATTACTGCCTTTTAAGTGGGAGCAAATGTGTCGGGGCAAGTAGTATCCCAGACTAACTTTTCCTCTCTTCCTAGTGCCAGACGTCTTTATCCGTCAGGATCAGAAGTTGCCAGTCTGGACTCTGTAAAGATCCCATATTTTCTGACAAGAAGCTTCATAAGGTAGGTGAGTTAGAAACATTTTCACTCAGAAAAAAGGGGTTAACAGGACATGAACCTCGAGGGCCATATGAGGTGGGTGAAACAAGTTGGAGGAGCCAGAAGCTGGGGCCAGATAGGCGGTAGGTGCCAGCTGTGAACTGCACTCCAAAATTCCCAAGCTCCCCAAATTGATCCATATGCCTGATTGTCAACGCCGAGGTGATGATTCATTAATTCATAAATTATTTTTGGTACAGGCCTATGAACCAGACCTTTCATTTTCCCCACAAATGTAAGCTAATCAATGCGAGTGTGCAAGATTCTGAATGGTTCAGTGAAGCAGGCTGGATTTTGCATGCTCAAGCTGCTGTTTCACTCTCTCATTCAATAAGCTTATGCTAAATGCCTGAAGTCTGGATCGTATTTCTACAATTTAAAAGATCTTCAGTGCAAAGAAATCATTCTTCCATTCAGCAAGCTTGGTGTTTTTAAAATGATGGTAGATCTTTCTTTCTCACTATTGCAAAGTTTGCTTGGTTGATACCACTGTACATGAGGTGTGTGTATATATGTGTAAATATAGGCTGCAGGACATCATGCTATTCCTCTGTATGAATGTACCACCCTGGTACCAATAGGCCTGACCTCTACTGGTTGGTATCAACACATTGATTTTAGCACTCTTTTCCCCTCCCCCCTCACCCTTCCCCTGGGAAAGCACCATCATCAACAACAGACAAGCATCAGTTCACAAATATTTAACTCTCTAGCCATTGGGAATATCTTTGAAACATATCAGTGCCTCCTGCTGGAGTCCACCATGGAGACAGCCTCCAAGATGACTGATTATTCCCGCTAGTTGACCCTTAGTGAGTCGAGCTACCAAGTCACTTCTTTGGGATTTGTTCAGGGTTGCTTACATGACTAGAAATGTCTCTAAACCTTGTCTTCAATAATACAAGGGTGGCTCCACAGGTTCAGCAGGCCTGGCAATTGCCATACCAACTTTTAGACCGGTCCAAGTGCTGCTGGACCACTTTTATGGAATTAATTTTGGTTGTGGTTAAAATTGAAATTTGTATTGCGTTCACTATTAAAAAAAACTAAATGAATCACTTTTTTTTAAAGTTAATTTTTCCTCTTTGCTGTCGCTTTTGCAGTATCAACTTTTATAGCTATGACATGAATGGAAAAGGAGTCCCTCTTGTTATTTCCAAAGAATAATAATTCAGGAGCAGGAGAGGATCAAGACACTGTGGTAGTAGAAAGTAATAGTAAATAATCTAGTCATCTTAAGTTTCTGATGAAGACCATGTTTGTCTGAGGAAGATTGTTGGCTCAAGAAGATCTCATTTTGAGCTCAAGCTATCCTTCAGAATCACTGACATCATCTAAGTATGACCACAAACTGCAACTAGCAACAGATTGTAAGATAGATCACAATCAACAAATGTAGTCTACAACAACAGTCACTAACAGAATCAGGTACTCCGTCAACAAACATCGTCAATGGCAGCAGCCGCGTCAAGGACTGCAAACACAGAAGTTGAAGTGACCTCTAATCTAAAACATCTTGGCAGGCCATTCTAGATAGCGGCTATAAGGCTTCTCCTTCCGTCCAGCCAGCCTTAAATCCATTTCAGCGCAAACACTGTGCTGAGTCGTCCACACCGCACGACATCGAAGTTGAAGCGATAACAATCAATATTACGCATGCGTCAAGTCGTGTTCGTTGCAACTCAAAAACGTGCTTGGTTGGTATCAGTGCAAAGTGCCAAGTATCCTGATTTTCGGTAGTGATTTTTAGGGTCAGTCCTAATGTCCTGAAAAGTACCTGATTTCAAACTGTTCGATATACGAATCGGCTCGATTACCATTTGAATATCAAACTCTTAAAGAGGGACCATTACCATAAACGAGTACTGCTAAAAAAAACTTACCACTTTATAGCTCCATAGATTCTGCAAACTTCATGGTGTGCACTTGATATATAGATGGGTCTCTCTGTGTGCTCTCTTTTGACATTTTTCATTGTACCCAAGTTACTTGGTACCTAGTGTCTGATGAAATTCATTTTCCAAACGAGGTGTTTGACCATCAATTTTAGCCGCCTAATGGAAAAAAGCACGTTGAATGCTGTAGAGTTTCCTCCAGCCACAGGTGCTAATTTCAGCTCTCTATATAGCACTTGGCAATCTGGAGTAAAATGTGTTGCAAAATCAGGCAGAGGTCCCCTCACTTTAGCTCCAGTCAAAAGAGAGCACACAGAGAGACCTATCTTTTGAGCTATATATCGAGTCCATGCCATGAAGTGTGCAGAATCTATTGAGCTATAAAGTGGCAACCACAAGTTTTTTAATCGCCTACTAGTTTCCTAGGATTCCTCACTGGACACATCTACAGTGTTGTTACCCTTTAATCACTGTGCTTCAGTTAGTTGATGATGAGATTGACTACAGTTTAGGTAGTTCAAGGTCTGCAATGATGTTAAGCTTCCAATTTTGATTCTTCAGAAGCAGCAGCAATTCACCACATTTGGGAAGCAGCGGGAGAAGTTGGGGCTATTTCTGGTTCTTCTCGGCTTAGATTTGCTACCTCAGCTATATACTTTGGCTAAAATTGTACTGGTTCTGGCACACTCAAATGCTGACCCAGAGATGCTCGGTATGGTTCACAAGATTGAAACAGAATACAGGACACGACTATCTCCAGCTACTGTTGATGATCTGCTTTCATGCTAGATCAATACATAGTCAATGCTTCAGACTAAGCATCCTATGACATCAGAGCTCTTGTAAGCAGCAAAATCTGCTACAATGAAAAGTCGATAAGAATAGCTACTGACCAATAATAATAATCACAAACATATGACTCCTCAGAACTGTTAGCTACATGGATAGCTAAATGGTATAATGATATATTGTGTAATGTGTAACATCCTGAAAAATAGACCTATGTCCTGAAAAACTGCATTGTCCTGATAGACACCCAGACTGCATTGTCCTGATAGACACCCAGACTGCATTGTCCTGATAGACACCCAGCTTAGCTTAGGTTGGCAAGTATGCGAGTGGCGAGCAAAGAGAATGAGAGCATGTCAATGACCGTTAACTACATCCATCATCCTTTCCTGTCAATCATGCAACCTGCTCTCACCTGCTCGTCGATCTTTAAATTAAGAGGGCTTATGGGGGAGATGGTTTTGGAGGACTTGTGGGGGGAGGAGAGAGGGGTTATTAGTTGTTTGTCCTACTGGCTTGTTCTGTAATCTGGTAAGGGATTCCTTCAGCTATAATAACAATATTGTTTTGTTGACCCACTATCAAATTACAAACAATGACTACTGAAGGGAAAAAACACGTTACTACAACAAGTTGGAGAGTTTGTTTGGGGATTGGGGTGAGGGAGGTGCCAAATAGAGAGAAGTGACGTAAACTTCATCACATAGCTCAGATCTATCATCCAGACACATACCACATCTTTCTTTGTCAATCAAGAGTCTTGTTGATGCTGTCCTTAGCCCAAATCTCAGCCTCACTTCCCCTGTGTTACTGAATCCTCTCACTTATCTTCCTTGTCCAAACTCTTAACTTATACCACTTGAGGCTGGATTTCCCTCCTACTTCTTCCCGCCAGTCTTCCTTATGAACATCCCTTACACAATTCCTCCATGTCACACTGAGCCAACTCCATCCCCCCAAACTTCCTTTTCAGCTCACAAAACTCTGTCCACCAACATGGACGATCACTTAAGAGTGCCACAACTTTTTCCACTAGCATATCTTCACTTGTTCTCTGCAACCTCAGTCCAAATAACAGTTTCTTTTCTTCCCTTCTCTACTCCAGCCTCCTCCAGCCCATGTGGCCTCTTACTGCACAACTGTATTATTCTCTCACACCAGTTTCCTCCCGACGTTCTCTTGGATAAATTTTTGCAGGTTATCTTTCCTCCAATTAGTTTACCTCTGTCCACCTCCATCTCTCCATTCTCCCTGCTCATATAAACAATTCTTGCTCTCTATTTCTCTGTCTTTCACCCCATCTTCTCCAAGTAAACATTTCCTCTCATCCCTGTCTAACCATACTCCTAGATATTTAGCTTCCACATTCTCTATTCTCTTCTTCCACTCTCCTCAACTACACTTTACACTGACCGTCATTCACTTACTCTTCTCACTATTCAACTTAAACTCCACTTCATTGCCACCACATCCAATACCACTGGCTGACCTCTCACTAACAGTACAATATCATGTACACACAGCAACCTGTTCTTTCCACTTCAATCCCTAACAAAAGACAACCCTGTCTCAGTCCTGCCTCAACTTCAAACCACCTAGACCCCTCCCCACCTAACAACACAACTCGACTGAACTCCTTCAAGCCAGCCTTTGCACACATTAACAAACAAATTCTTCCTGAACTCCATATCCTCTCATCTTCATCCACAATCCTTCTCTCCAAGAGTATTGATGGCAAGGGTGAGTATTGGCAGATGGGCTCAGTAGGTTTCAGAGAAGCAAATACTAATAAACAGGGTCAGGGTGGATTTAGGCAAGGGAGAGGATGTGTTGACCAGTTGAGGTGTGTGAGTGACATTATGAGGTCACAGTGGCGACAGACATTTCTGGATGTAACCAAGCATATCTTCTGCCACACAACTCATTGCCAGCTTTAGAGTGGCAAAAACTCTGTCTCCAATCATCTGGCCAATACTAGACTCCATCACCAAATTAACTAGAAAATATAATACTTCCACCATCCAACTCCCACCAAACTTCAACATCTCATTAGTTATGCCATCAGGACCAGAAGCCTTGCCCCTCTTCAAACCCTTCATATTATTGTAGATCTGGAATTCAACTCGCTGCATCATCCAGTTCACTCCTTTAGCCTTAGACACCAGGTTGGCAACTGGAATATCCTCCACCTGGACATACTCCCTAATCCTCCCCAATGCTTGGCCAAAACCTCCAATATATCCTTCCTCTTATGTTATCCACTACAGCCCCGTTTTCCTCTCTGATTCGCTGAATCTCACAGCCAGGTCATGCCTAGCTTGGAATCTTTGGGCACATCGACAATGAAGACCATTCCTGATTTGCGTAAGCCCTGTGATTTTTTGTGTGTGTGTGGATGGTAGCTATGTTACAATGGAAACAGTGTAGGTTGACGGACAGACACACACCCACACAAAAAAAAAGACACCAGTTGAACGCACGTGAATACGCCAGCGCGGAAATACCAGCGCTCAACTGCGAAACTTATTTGGCGGCTGGGTTTTGCTGTTTAATATTGTTGTTGTCGTCTTCTTTATTTTACTTTCACTCATTTCTGGTCCTGCCACTTTTTTTAACCACATGTTGTGTTTGTAAAAGTGTGTTTGTAAAAGTAGGTATTATATAGGAAAAAAGTTTCAGGCGCATAAAACATCTCCCCCTCTTCCCTTTCCTTGCAAAAGGAAATTGTGTAAGAAACCCAGTTAAGAAACCCAGTTATGTTGTATTAAATTATCTTTGCTAGACAATGAAACCAATTATGATTCATCAGGATCGAACAATTGAATATGGAGAAGCCATGAGGGAATCTTCCGACCAAGGAAGATCAAATGAGTTATTGGAACACTTCACAGTTGTCCCACTTAACATCTTTGATAAATTGATTTACTTCAATCTCTACAATATTATTATACTGCTGTGTATGTATTCACTTTATTTGAATAATAAAGTTGGTTTTCACACACACTATGTATCCAATAGATTTCTGGAAATTTGTTTGACTTGCTGTGGTAGGAAATAAACCAAATCCAGTGCTATATACATCAGGACCAAAGTCCGCCAAACCATTCTGAAAAAGTGGAGTCATCCCAACAGCGGTTACGAGTAGACGAATTTGCGGTTTTAGCTAGCCCGGGCGCGTAACTGAGAAGCCAAGCCCCACCCCCTCATTAGACCTTATTCGGCTGCGAAAGAGAAGGCGGGGCACAGGCTTACGGAACTCTGGGGCTGGCTATGTTCTCTGCGAGGTGAAGCAGGAGTCTTGTTTAGCGTGACAGACGACCACCATACAGGTTTCCAACTCGCACCTGTTCGAAGTGCTTTTAAGCTTAATTAAGAGAAAATAACTAGAGTTGTCATGAGCATTGAGGACGAGGATAAAGCTGGGCTGGAAATCAGTGGTATATGGACTGCTGCAGCTGTGGGCAATGGTCTGTGCGAAGCTAAAATTGAGGAGAATGCATTGGAACTGGAGGAACTTGGTGTTGGAGTGAGCAGTGCCTCAATGACAGAGAGTAGTGAAGGTGAAACAGCAAGACCAGCTTTCATCAGGCAGATCAAAGTGAATGGTACTCATCCAGGATCAGAAAAAGACATTGACAAATCCGATGACGAGAAGCTATACTTGGTTGGCAATTTTTCTGGTGGTGGCTGTTCCGAAAGTAGGAATGACAGAGAATTTGCCAATGAAGGTATTTACCAGGGACTAGTAATGACAGATGTTCAGAAGAAGGAACTTGGAATTCTTCCTGAAGGCCTCTACATGACCACTAAGCTCATAGAGAAGGGAGCGTTAATAGAATCTCTGGCTCTATCGGCAGCAATATCGGCCGTTGAGGTACCAGATGGCCCCACAACCCTCAACCTCACCCAACAAGGGACGCTGGACAATTCTCCCTTGACCGGACTCGATAATCCAAGACCCAGAAGTAAGCCCTCAATTATTATATCACCATGGTTATGGCAGCCATATTGGAGTGTGTGTCCAGCAGAAATTGCTCACACTTAGGAAAATACTGTTAATGACTGTTAATGCATTGTCTACAAACAAGCTTGAGAAATTGTTAATTAAAAATAGGAATCAGTTATTAGTGCTCCAATAATATTGCCACACTGTCATTAGCAGTTTGAGCGTGGGATAGTGCATGGGTATGATTATTAGTTGTTCATTGAATATCTAGCTACATATATGCCACCTGTTTTGTGAGCTCACAACCACTTGAGCTACAAGCAAAAGCTCTCATAAACTCATAGTTCTACATGACCCTAGTTTCTATGTTGTGACATTGATAGTTTTATCCCCTTAGTCTTCATATTAGATACCAGGACGTATATATATATGCATGCCCCTCTGGTGGATTTGAATGAAGCACCATTCATGGTAAGAGGTCTGACTATGAATTAAAGTACAGACTATTCAGTGTTAAGAAAAAATGAGTAGGTGTAACTTGATGTTATGAGAAGCAGAGACCACTCAGCATCGAGAAGAAGATTAGGCATATATGATGTTACGTGAGTGCATGCCTCATTAATTGTTGCTCATATGGCATTACTAGAACTTGTGGTTAGGTGTGAACGTTGATTACAAACACCGGCTTATCTGGTAGACAGCGGAGTAATTAGTACAAAGAGGTGATGAGCTTTAGGAAAGGAAGATGTAAAAGTTTCCCCACTTAGAACAATCTCACTGCCTCACTCCAGTGACCAAGGATCAAGGATTCTGGACCCACTGCCTCACTCCAGTGACCATGGAGACAGCAAGGGTTCTGGACCACTGCCTCACTCCAGACAGCAAGGGTTCTGGGCTAACTGCCTCAATCCAGTGACCATGGAGACAGCAAGGGTTCTGGGACCACTGCCTCACTCCAGACAGCAAGGGTTCTGGGACCATTGCCTCACTCCAGCGACCATGAGAGACAGCAAGGGTTCTGGGACCACTGCCTCACTCCAGTATCCATGGAGACAGCAAGGGTTCTGGGACCACTGCCTCACCCAGACAGCAAGGGTTCTGGGACCATTGCCTCACTCCAGCGACCATGAGAGACAGCAAGGGTTCTGGGACCACTGCCTCACTCCAGTATCCATGGAGACAGCATGGGTTCTGAGGTCCACTGCTTCACTCCAGTAATCATGGAGATGGCAAAAAAATAAATTTGGCCACAGCCTGGCTCCAGTGGCCATGGAGACAGCAAGGATTTTGGGCCCACTGTGCCATTCCAATGACCATGGAGACAGACAGCAAGGGTTCTGGGACCACTGCCTCACTCCAGTGGCCTTGGAGACAGCAAGGGTTCTAGAAATCACCTGCCTTTAATTGTAAATAAATAATATACATACTACATGTAGTAGTGAACGCAAGGCATTAAGTGGCCAGTGAAAGTGCAATGGAAAGAGTTAACTATAACAAAAAATCAGTTTGAAATCCTAGGGCTGTTCGGTTGCATTGCTCTAGCCATTGTCCTAACCCTAGCATAACTGAAGGCCTACTAATAGAGCTGATTTTTACATCCTTGATGACATCATATTGGAATGCTTGGATTGTAGCCAAGCTGTATATGTATACTGAACTGAAGGTTCAAGTTAGAGCCAGCTCAGATATCCTTCAGCTTCACCGAGACGATAATTTCCAGTTTAGTTTAAAGGCGCTGTCACATCTCCAAGTATGTGAATAGCTTTGCCAGAATGAAGCTCCAACATTCTTTCCCATCAGCTATTCAATGTGCAGCCCATTCTCACTTGTCTATACAGCCAGATTTCTTTCCTCGGTTAGAATATGCTGCCGATTTTCGTCACTATGACGACCATTCTTAATCCCACATTATTTTAGGTGGGTGACCCATCATATTTTTTACGGGTGACAGTGGGAGAATACACTGTGCCATGTGTGGCAATACCAAGTTTTCCATCCAACCCCCCCACTGGGGGTACGCTTTACTCACTAACGAGATTAACGCATGTATTCACTGTTGGACAGGGGGAGCTGAACACTCTGACTGTTTTGCTGAACGCATACTGCAGCTGATAGGTTTTCACATGCTCAGCATGTAGCAAGAACTCTGCATCATGAATTAGGAAGAGCCATAATTATTTTAATGATCGGGGGGGGGGGGGGGGGGGGGGGGCTAATTGATTTTTCAGTGCTGTTATGATTTCCAAGGTTTTGTTGTTGTTGTTGTTGTTGTTGTTATTGTTGATGTTGCTGGATTGGTTTTGCAATGACATAGGAGGAAGAAATAGAAACTTCTCCATTCTTTAGCTGGGCAGGTATATTTTATTTATCTCCAACAGATAAGATAGCTTCAACCTGCTTAACACGATCTTGCGCTGGCTAATAACGTATGAAATCCAGGAGTGAGAATGGTAGCAGCTGGGAGTTTATTATAGCATGTGCTTCTAACTTAGCATGAGCACGTGCTTCTACCTTATACATGAGCACGTGCTTCTAGCTTTGCATGTGGACGTACTTCTAGCTTATGCATGAGCACATTCTCCTAGCTTATCCATGAGCGCGTGCTCCTAGCTTATGCATGAGCGCGTGCTCCTAGCTTATGCATGAGCGCGTGCTCCTAGCTAATGAGTATGTGCTGCTAGCTTATGCATGACATTCTCCTAGCTATTGCATGAGCGCGTGCTCCTAGCTTATGCATGCGCGTGTGCTCCTAGCTTATGAATGAGCACGTACTCCTAGCTTATGCATGAGCGCGTGCTCCTAGCTTACGTGCTGCTAGCTTATCCATGACGTTCTCCTAGCTAATGCATGAGCATGTGCTCCTAGCTTAGGCATGAGCGCGTGCTCCTAGCTTATGCATTAGCGCGTGCTCCTAGATTATGCATTAGCACGTGCTCCTAGCTTACGCATGACATTCTCCTAGCTAATGCATGAGCACGTGCTCCTAGCTTATGCATTAGCGCATGCTCCTAGCTTATGCATGAGCGCGTGCTCCTAGCTTATGCATGACATTCTCCTAGCTAATGCATGAGTGCCTGCTCCTAGCTTATGCATGACATTCTCCTAGCTAATGCATGAGTGCCTGCTCCTAGCTTATGCATGACATTCTCCTAGCTAATGCATGAGTGCCTGCTCCTAGCTTATGCATGAGCGCGTGTTCCTAGCTTATGCATGAGCGCGTGCTCCTAGCTTAAGCATGACATTCCCCTAGCTAATGCATGAGCACGTGCTCCTGCTAATGCATGAGCACGTGCTCCTAGCTTATGCATGAGCGCCTGCTCCTAGCTTATGCATGAGCGCGTGCTCCTAGCTAATGCATGAGCGCGTGCTCCTAGCTTATGCATGACATTCTTCTAGCTAATGCATGAGCACGTGCTCCTAGCTTAGGCATGAGCGCGTGCTCCTAGCTTATGCATTAGCGCGTGCTCCTAGATTATGCATTAGCACGTGCTCCTAGCTTACGCATGACATTCTCCTAGCTAATGCATGAGCACGTGCTCCTAGCTTATGCATGAGCACGTGCTCCTAGCTTATGCATGAGCGCGTGCTCCTAGCTTATGCATTAGCGCATGCTGCTAGCTTATGCATGACATTCTCCTAGCTAATGCATGAGCGCCTGCTCCTAGCTTATGCATGAGCGCGTGCTCCTAGCTTATGCATGAGCGCGTGCTCCTAGCTTAAGCATGACATTAGCTGCTAATGCATGAGCACGTGCTCCTAGCTTATGCATGAGCGCCTGCTCCTAGCTTATGCATGAGCGCGTGCTCCTAGCTAATGCATGAGCGCGTGCTCCTAGCTTATGCATGACATTCTTCTAGCTAATGCATGAGCACGTGCTCCTAGCTTATGCATGAGCGCGTGCTCCTAGCTTATGCATGACATTCTCCTAGCTAATGCATTAGCACCTGCTCCTAGCTTATGCATGAGCGCGTGCTCCTAGCTTATGCATTAGCGCGTGCTCCTAGCTTATGCATGAGCGCGTGCTCCTAGCTTAAGCATGACATTCTCCTAGCTAATGCATGAGCACGTGTTCCTAGCTTATGCATGAGTGTGTGCTCGTAGCTTATGCATGAGCGCGTGCTTCTAGCTTATGCATGAGCGCGTGCTCCTAGCTTATGCATGAGCGCGTGCTCCTAGCTTATGCACGAGTGTGTGCTCCTAGCTTATGCATGAGCGCGTGCTCCTAGCTTATGCATGAGCGCGTGCTCCTAGCTTATGCATGAGTGTGTGCTCCTAGCTTATGCATGAGCACGTGCTCCTAGTTTATGCATGAGCGCGTGCTCCTAGCTTATGCATGAGCGCGTGCTCCTAGCTTATGCATGAGCACGTGCTCCTAGCTTATGCATGAGCACGTGCTCCTAGCTTATGCATGAGTGTGTGCTCCTAGCTTATGCATGAGCGCGTGCTCCTAGCTTATGCATGAGCGCCTTATGTATGAGCGCGTGCTCCTAGCTTATGCATGGGCGCATGCTCCTAGCTTATGCATGAGCGCCTTATGCATGAGCGCGTGCTCCTAGCTTATGCATGAGTGCATGCTTTGAGATGGGCATGCACTTCTAACTTATCCATGAGCACGTGCTTCTAAACCAACAGCAATGCTACGTACCACCACACTTAGAATTTCATCATCATAGTGAAGACTCCACTTGCACTACAGGGTGCAGACAGTCCACCTCAACAATTACAGGTGTTACCTATGTAGTCATCTTCTTGTGATTCTAATTTGAAGTGAGGGAGTCCAGTACTGCCACAACCTTTCCTAGGATATCCTCAGATTACTGGAGGGAGTCCTGTACTGCCACAATCGTTCCTAGGACATCCTCTGATTACTGGAGGGAGTCCAGTACTGCCACAACCTTTCCTAGGACATCCTCAGATTACTGGCGGGAGTCTAGATATCCCTAGCCCAATTCTCCCCTAATTATGACATCCATGCTGTTTAGTCAGACACCCTCATTAGGGACATCCTGGAGAAGTCCTTAGGAAGTTGTGTCAGTACTGAACCTGTATATAAGGAACTGATTGAACACGTGCTGACCTAAAGCCATATGTATGGCTGGTGACTAATATTCTCATATTAGGTGCAGCTCTCATACTTCTGCTATATCTAGTGCTAGAGAAACCACAACAATAGTGTGCAAGTGTGGAGGTGGTTAGCTTCAGTGTGCAAGTGTGGAGGAGGTGGTTAGCTTCAGTGTGCAAGTGTAGAGGAGGTGGTTAGCTTCAGTGTGCAAGTGTGGAGGTGGTTAGCTTCAGTGTGCAAGTGTGGAGGTGGTTAGCTTCAGTGTGCAAGTGTGGAGGTGGTTAGCTTCAGTGTGCAAGTGTGGAGGTGGTTAGCTTCAGTGTGCAAGTGTGGAGGAGGTGGTTAGCTTCAGTGTGCAAGTGTAGAGGAGGTGGTTAGCTTCATGTGCAAGTGTGGAGGTGGTTAGCTTCAGTGTGCAAGTGTGGAGGTGGTTAGCTTCAGTGTGCAAGTGTAGAGGAGGTGGTTAGCTTCAGTGTGCAAGTGTAGAGGAGGTGGTTAGCTTCAGTGTGCAAGTGTGGAGGTGGTTAGCTTCAGTGTGCAAGTGTGGAGGAGGTGGTTAGCTTCATGTGCAAGTGTGGAGGAGGTTAGCTTCAGTGTGCAAGTGTAGAGGAGCCTGGTTAGCTTCAGTGTGCAAGTGTGGAGGTGGTTAGCTTCAGTGTGCAAGTGTGGAGGAGGTTAGCTTCAGTGTGCAAGTGTGGAGGTGGTTAGCTTCAGTGTGCAAGTGTAGAGGTGGTTAGCTTCAGTGTGCAAGTGTGGAGGAGGTTAGCTTCAGTGTGGAGGTGGTTAGCTTCACTGTGCAAGTGTGGAGGTGGTTAGCTGCAAGTGTGGAGGTGGTTAGCTTCACTGTGCAAGTGTGGAGGTGGTTAGCTTCACTGTGCAAGTGTGGAGGTGGTTAGCTTCAGTGTACAAGTGTGGAGGAGGTTAGCTTCAGTGTGCAAGTGTGGAGGTGGTTAGCTTCAGTGTGCAAGTGTGGAGGTGGTTAGCTTCAGTGTGCAAGTGTGGAGGTGGTTAGCTTCAGTGTGCATGTGTGGAGGTGGTTAGCTTCAGTGTGCAAGTGTGGAGGTGGTTAGCTTCAGTGTGCAAGTGAGGAGGTGGTTAGCTTCAGTGTGCAAGTGTAGAGGAGGTGGTTAGCTTCAGTGTGCAAGTGTGGAGGTGGTTAGCTTCAGTGTGCAAGTGTGGAGGTGGTTAGCTTCACTGTGCAAGTGTGGAGGTGGTTAGCTTCAGTGTGCAAGTGTGGAGGAGGTTAGCTTCAGTGTGCAAGTGTGGAGGTGGTTAGCTTCAGTGTGCAAGTGTAGAGGAGCCTGGTTAGCTTCAGTGTGCAAGTGTGGAGGAGGTTAGCTTCAGTGTGCAAGTGTGGAGGTGGTTAGCTTCAGTGTGCAAGTGTGGAGGTGGTTAGCTTCAGTGTGCAAGTGTGGAGGAGTCTGGTTATCTATTGCCCTGACTCTAACCCTAGTCATTGCCCTGGCCCTAAGCCTAGCATTGGCCTGGTCCTAGTCAATGTGCTGGCCCTAACCCTAGTATTAGCCTCATCCTAACCCTAGCCATTGCCCTGTCCTAACCCTAGACATTGCCCTGTCCTAACCCCAGCCATTCCCCTCCAATCCTAGCCATTACCCTGGCTCTAACCCTAGCCATTGCCATGTCCAAATCATAGCCATTGCCCTGTCCTAACCCCAGCCATTCCCCAGCCACTGGCTCTAACTCTAGCTGAAGTTCCACAACTTTAATCTGTGATGTCACTGATGATGTCATCCTCATGACAAAGTATCTTGGCAAGCTTCTCTGTTATGAATATGTAGAGCACAAGCTTTAGTGTAGTGCCGATACTGAGGATCATGTGAATAGGTCGTTGTACATGTTCTTGGCTGGAAGGGATCACCAGCTGGAGTGGGCCAAGTCATCAGAGCATGCACAGAAAGTAGTTATTCAGAGAATACGTCACAGGCAAGAAAGTTTCCCATGAGTGGGATGTAATTAGCAAATGAGGCAATTAAGAAAAATGAATGATGTAATTAGAAAGAATGTAATTAGGAATATGATGTAACTAGGGAAATGAGGTAAGTAGGATATGAGTCATGTAATTATGATGCAATCAGTAGTCAGGAAATGATGCAACCAGGAAATTATGTGATCAAGGCAAGTGTGTTGAAACATTTCTGACTTTTGTTCTGTCTTTCTCTGTAATCAACTAATTAACTCTCTCGAGGTTTCGCTCTAGCCTTCATCAGAAATCAAGTCTGCCCAGGAGATTGTGTTTTCTCACCCCGGGTTGTCTGTAGCTAAAAATTATTGGTGCACGAAATTTATGGACGGGTTAGGCGAGGGCCAAGGACCAATCATTAGCTTTTGTTATAAGCCACCATCACCAGAAGCCACCATCGCCAACCCGGCTCTTGGCATCGCCCAGTTTGATACTTGCACATGCGTATTTCGCACTGGGCACAGATTCATGAAACTTGACTGCCGCAAACCAAGCTAGCTATGTTAGAGCTTGCTTAATGTGACCAGTTTGCTAGTGAGGCTGTGTCACACACACAGCCACTTTCTTTGTTGGCAAGCCAATCGAATATAGTTTTGTTCAGAATGATTTATGAAAGAAAAGTTGTTGAGAGTGGAGGAGATTTGCAGCCTTCGATTGCTCTTGGTATTATTTTTAAGGAGGGATAGAGTGAGATCAGAAAACTCATGATTGCCAGAGGGTGAAATGTGGCCAGAATTGGAATGCAGAGGTGTGGCTTCTGCCGAGTGCTTTACTGTAGAATGTGGGTCGTTTTTTTTAATGTAATTTTTTAATCTAAGGGCATAGTGCTAATATTTCACACGACACTTTTTTTAGATGAACATACTTGTTGTAAGTTACTGATTTCACAGATGGTTGGCTCCAGCTGCAAAAAATGATTAAATTCATGTGGACCAACTAAATACAGGAGAAACAAGACCTCGTTCACACCAGAGAACCATACAACACTACTACTTCATTAGTAGTACTACTTTTATTACTTGTCCACTACTAGGAGTAATTACCACCTCTCAATAAAAGGAAAATTGTATCAGTGCATTGGAGTTGGAGGTCTGTGTACAACGTATGAGGACTGACTTTCAAAGACTTCTACCAGTGACAAAATCAGCGAGTATGATCTATACCACTAGGCAAGGGGTTGAGGGAAGACGGATGGGGGCACGGTGGGGAGGGGGAGGAGTCTGGGAAGTTTTGTCGGGGCTAGGGACTGCAGATATGTTTTTGGTCGTCTATGAGGAAGTCTTGGTTTGGCTGAGTAGATCCTGTGCAATGTACCCAGCATGTCATTCATTAGTCCAACACTCTAAGCAAGTGTATTGTTGTACTGTTCTGCTGTTCACTTGTTTGGGAGAGAAGGCTAATTACATCTATATGTATGTGCTTAATTAATCGGCATACAATTGGTGTCCATGGTGATGCATTTATTGCATTTCGTTCATTTCATTTCAGGTTCTTTGACGTTCACTCGGGGTACGCAGCTGCGACCGCGGCTGAGGGGGAAGCAGGTACGCAAAATCATCCCCAGATATCGGGACCTCATTCTCCGCCCCCCTCCCCTCCCACCTATGGAACCTGGGTCCACAAGAGCAGAGGTGAATATGCAACTTCTAAACTAACCTTTAACCCTTTGATGCCCTCTCTTTAACCCTTACTCACACACTATTTAATCCAAGAATGAATGAGCTCCTACACATATGGAGCCAGTCTAGTACTTGGCACTTTGATGCACTTTTTTTTTTTTAAAGTTTAAAAAGTGCATTGCACGTTTCATAACACTATTGCCAAATCATGTGACCCAAACTATGTCACATGACCCAGAATATCATGTGACCCAGAATACTATCGTGTCACCCAGAGTGACCCTAATTAGTGTCATGTGTCCCAGAGTAATATGATGTAAACAAAAAAGCATCGTCATGTGACCTGGAATACTATTATGTGCCCATATGCACAGGCATCACAACTCATTCTTAAATAACCTTCTCCATGTAAATAACCTTCTCCAGGCCTGCTTGCAGCATAATGAAATACACAAATGTCTGTGAGTACTTGGCTGGTTGCTGTCTTATGTCATTGCTGAGGACACCTCTGGAATCTAGAGTCTTGATGACTTTTGTTATCAAGTGCTATATTGGGGTCATGCAGTTGGCCTGCTTGCTGGTGACCCTTCTACGACCGTTCCTGTCAACTGATAAGAGCAACTAGAATCTACCACACTCGATACGCGTTATTTTCTCTGAAGAAGTTGCAACTATTAAGCTATCTGACTTATTTGCCCGAGTAATGCTCGCAGCAGTAACTCCAAATCTTCTTCTCCATTTCAGGGGTGCAGCTTACACACGGCATGTGTCGAATGGCGGGGTCACAAGTGGGGCATGTGACCTCATACTGCTGCTGGATGCGATCCCTGGATTTATTTTTGTGTGTGTGGAGTGTGTGAAACTAAGTGTGAGCTTTTAAGCTCAGATTTGTTGAATTTGCAGAGAGAAGAAGAGCTGAAAGTGAGAGCAGACCAAGCGAAAAGCTAGCTCGAGATAGGAGAAAGAAAATCGAGTTGACACATTGCTTGGTGCCAAGATCAGCCAGGTCCCATCAAGTTGAGGTCAGAGGTTACTCTGGCTCCTGTTTGATGCCCTTTATTTAGTGTGCGAGTTATGAGTTATGCTCCTGCAATTATCACTCCGATGTGACCTCTACTCTGGTGTGACCTCTACTCTGGTGCGACCTCTACTCTGGTGCGACCTCTACTCTGGCGTGATCTCTACTCTGGCGTGACCTCTACTCTGGTGTGACCTCTACTCTGGCGTGACCTCTACTCTGGTGTGACCTCTACTCTGGTGTGACCTCTACTCTGGTGCGACCTCTACTCTGGCGTGACCTCTACTCTGGTGTGACCTCTACTCTGGTATGACCTCCACTCTGGTGTGACCTCTACTCTGGTGTGACCTCTACTCTGGTATGACCTCTACTCTGGTGCGACCTCTACTCTGGTATGACCTCTACTCTGGTGTGACCTCTACTCTGGTATGACCTCTACTCTGGTGTGACCTCTACTCTGGTATGACCTCTACTATGGTGCGACCTCTACTCTGGTGTGACCTCTACTCTGGTGCGACCTATACTCTGGTGCGACCTCTACTCCAGCAAGAACGTAACTTCAACATGCAGAATCAAAGAGAGCAGTGTCATCTTCAGGATGAGTCATCATGGCGGTTACCGAAATCTGTACCCTACAGCTCAACGTGGAGGGACTTAGTCAGCACAAGGCCACTGACTATACTCTACCCAAAACACACACACTGAAAATGAAGAACTACTCCGATTTGTAGAGTATTGCTTATCTGACCCTCCCCTTACCCCCCCTCCCTTACCCCGTAAGAAACATGGCGTTGCTTTGTTTGCTGGAACTGGCCTCCGTGCTTGCTCAACCCATCAGCCTGTCCCCAGCTGCCAGACCAACACAGTGGAGTGTAATGAAGATATTAGCTCTCACATTATCTACCTCTACAAGCCTCCTCCACATTCATCTCTCTCTGGTCCACCTGCCACTTCCCAGCATTCATCTCTCTCTGGTCCACCTGCCACTTCCCAGCATTCATCTCTCTCTGGTCCACTTGTCACTTCCCAGCATTCATCTCTCTCTGGTCCACCTGTCACTTCCCAGCATTCATCTCTCTCTGGTCCATCTGTCACTTCCCAGCATTCATCTCTCTCTGTCACTTCCCAGCATTCATCTCTCTCTGGTCCACCTGCCACTTCCCAGCATTCATCTCTCTCTGGCCCACCTGTCACTTCCCAGCATTCATCTCTCTCTGGTCCACCTGCCACTTCCCAGCATTCATCTCTCTCTGGTCCACCTGCCACTTCCAAGTATTCATCTCTCTCTGCTCCACCTGTCACTTCCCAGCATTCATCTCTCTCTGGTCCACCTGCCACTTCCCAGCATTCATCTCTCTCTGTCACTTCCCAGCATTCATCTCTCTCTGGTCCACCTGTCACTTCCCAGCATTCATCTCTCTCTGGTCCACCTGCCACTTCCCAGCATTCATCTCTCTCTGGTCCACCTGCCACTTCCCAGCATTCATCTCTCTCTGGTCCACCTGCCACTTCCCAGCATTCATCTCTCTCTGGTCCACCTGCCACTTCCCAGCATTCATCTCTCTCTGTCACTTCCCAGCATTCATCTCTCTCTGGTCCACCTGCCACTTCCCAGCATTCATCTCTCTCTGGTCCATGCACCTGTCACTTCCCAGCATTCATCTCTCTCTGGTCCACCTGACACTTCCCAGCATTCATCTCTCTCTGTCACTTCCCAGCATTCATCTCTCTCTGGTCCACCTGCCACTTCCCAGCATTCATCTCTCTCTGGTCCACCTGCCACTTCCCAGCATTCATCTCTCTCTGGTCCACCTGCCACTTCCCAGCATTCATCTCTCTCTGGTCCATGCACCTGTCACTTCCCAGCATTCATCTCTCTCTGGTCCACCTGACACTTCCCAGCATTCATCTCTCTCTGGTCCACCTGCCACTTCCCAGCATTCATCTCTCTCTGGTCCACCTGTCACTTCCCAGCATTCATCTCTCTCTGGTGCACCTGCCACTTCCCAGCATTCATCTCTCTCTGGTCCACTTGTCACTTCCCAGCATTCATCTCTCTCTGGTCCACCTGCCACTTCCCAGCATTCATCTCTCTCTGGTCCATGCACCTGTCACTTCCCAGCATTCATCTCTCTCTGGTCCACTTGTCACTTCCCAGCATTCATCTCTCTCTGGTCCACCTGCCACTTCCCAGCATTCATCTCTCTCTGTCACTTCCCAGCATTCATCTCTCTCTGGTCCACCTGCCACTTCCCAGCATTCATCTCTCTCTGGTCCACCTGCCACTTCCCAGTATTCATCTCTCTCTGGTCCACCTGCCACTTCCCAGTATTCATCTCTCTCTGGTCCACCTGCCACTTCCCAGCATTCATCTCTCTCTGGTCCACCTGTCACTTCCCAGTATTCATCTCTCTCTGGTCCACCTGCCACTTCCCAGCATTCATCTCTCTCTAGTCCACCTGTCACTTCCCAGCCTTCATCTGTGCTGGGCATAAAGATTGACACACTACTGAGACCTTGACACAAATGACAATGGAGCCACTGCCACCCATTGGGCAGGGACCCGAGATATCCCCACCTGTTGTTTGAAAACTAAGACCATCCACCTGCTTTTCCACACTTCCGCACTGAATTTGGACCTGTCCAGATCTCGCTTTCGTGTCACATGCTTTCACTGTCCTCAACAAATGCCTTACGCTTTGTCATTCTCCATCATCCTGACCAGTGACATCAAGATTACAATCACAAACCTCCACAAGAAAAGTTGAAACCTCTGCAAAGCCGACTGGCCTGCCTACACCAAACTTTACTGACCAATTGTCCAGGTTCCTGCCAGATTGTACATCAAATAAGGATCCTGCGTACTTTTCTCAAGCTGTAAGCAGAACCATCCAAAGCACAAAGGTCATACACCTTACACGATGAACATACGTGTGCCCCAGAGCGGGAAAGGAACAAAAAGGCAATAACCTCTACCTCCTCGGTGAGCAGTCACGTGATCGCATGGAAGAATAAGTCAGCAATACCAACTTCCCCCACTCTAATCGCAGGATGGTTCACACAGCCTTACCAGCTGGAGTGTTCCACTGAAGCCATGCCCAGTGTCTTCCATCTCAAGAGCTTCATTCCTCGTTGCTAATGGTTCGTGGAAAATTCATGATGGTGATGCTCAAGAACATGTTGGCAAGTCAACAAGAAAGCTCAACACTTAGCCTCAACAGTCCTACCTTCAAGGGACTAAATGAGCTGATGGAAGCTACCAAACAGATCAAGAATGACTAAGTGCCAGGCACTGGTGAGATCCACACCGAGTTCCTGAGGAATGTGGGACCAGCTACTGTTGCCTGGCATAGACACTTCTTCACTGACTGCTTGGACCATCCCATCCATTTGAAGACAAACTAAGGTCATTGCAATCTTAAATCATAAGGAACCTGAGAATGATCCTAAGAGCTACCGGCCAATATCTCTCTTCTTGTTGTATTTGCAAGTTTCTTCAGAGACTCATGCCCCTACAAATGCCCAAGCAAGATTCTACAAAGAAAGGTCTGCAACTTATCAGGTAGTCAGACTTGTCCATGGCATTGAAGAGCATTCCAACAGAAGTTGAGGTTTAGCGCACTCTTGATCTCATCACAGCATATGACACTGTCTGAAACCATGCTCTCTTTTTGAAGCTGTTTAACACAATCCCTAATGTCAGACTTGTCGCTTCCATCTTGTTCCTTGTCCAGTCACTGACCTCGCAATTCATAGCCATGGTTACTGGCCATTGTCCAGTAACTTGTCCCCATGGTTACTGGCCATTGTCTAGTCAAAGCCATGGTCACTGGCTGTAGTGTAGTCATAGTCATGGTCACTGGTCATGGTCTAGTCATAACCATTGTCACTGGCCGTGGTATAGTCACTGGCTGTGCACTAGTCATAGCCATGGTCACTGGCTGTGCACTAGTCATAGCCATGGTCACTGGCTGTGCACTAGTCATAGCCATGGTCACTGGCTGTGCACTAGTTATAGCCATGGTCACTGGCTGTGCACTAGTTATAGCCATGGTTACTGGCTGTGCACTAGTTATAGCCATGGTCACTGGCTGTGCACTAGTTATAGCCATGGTCACTGGCTGTGCACTAGTCATAGCCATGGTCACTGGCTGTGCACTAGTCATAGCCATGGTCACTGGCTGTGCACTAGTTATAGCCATGGTCACTGGCTGTACACTAGTTATAGCCATGGTCACTGGCTGTGCACTAGTTATAGCCATGGTCACTGGCTGTGCACTAGTTATAGCCAATGGTCACTGGCTGTACACTAGTTATAGCCATGGTCACTGGCTGTGCACTAGTTATAGCCATGGTCACTGGCTGTGCACTAGTTATAGCCATGATCACTGGCTGTGCACTAGTTATAGCCATGGTCACTGGCTGCTAGTTATAGCCATGGTCACTGGCTGTGCACTAGTTATAGCCATGGTCACTGGCTGTGCACTAGTTATAGCCATGGTCACTGGCTGTGCACTAGTTATAGCCATGGTCACTGGCTGTGCACTAGTTATAGCCATGGTCACTGGCTGTGCACTAGTCATAGCCATGGTCACTGGCTGTGCACTAGTCATAGCCATGGTCACTGGCTGTGCACTAGTCATAGCCATGGTCACTGGCTGTGCACTAGTCATAGCCATGGTCACTGGCTGTGCACTAGTCATAGCCATGGTCACTGGCTGTGCACTAGTCATAGCCATGGTCACTGGCTGTGCACTAGTCATAGCCATGGTCACTGGCTGTGCACTAGTTATAGTCATGGTCACTGGCTGTGCACTAGTCATAGTCATGGTCACTGGCTGTGCACTAGTCATAGCCATGGTCACTGGCTGTGCACTAGTCATAGCCATGGTCACTGGCTGTGCACTAGTTATAGCCATGGTCACTGGCTGTGCACTAGTTATAGCCATGGTCACTGGCTGTCACTGGCTGTGCACTAGTTATAGCCATGGTCACTGGCTGAAGCAGTCTACTGGGCATGTGCAGGAAAAAGTTATATGCATTTTGCTCTGTGTTCTTTTTGTCGCTGTTTCCCCGCTCCCTCCTTCTCCCCCCCTCCTCCCGTCCCCTCCTCCCCCTCCTCCCCCACCTCCTTTTGTTTTCACAAAAGTTATCCACATTTGCACTTGCTTTTATGGTAGTCAAGTGATGACGGTGTATCTAAGAGATATAATATGGAGGACTCTCTTTGTCCTTCAACTCTGCTACTAATACTGCTCACTGACCACACTTTATCTCCTACAAACACTCAAGTTTCCAGTCTGCTCTCTTTACTCTCATAACAAGCCATGGCCCCACTGTTTTTGTTTTGTTGTTAGGGATGGTGGGGGGTTCCCAAGGCTGACTATGTTTTTAAAAAAAGCTCTCTTTTCTCACAAGGTAGCTATTTTATTTTAAATTTTCTCACCTTTGTGTGGTTGCTAGAGGAAAGCTCACGCTGTGGTTGAAAACTTGCTGAAGTCTGAAGCAGCCTATCTCACCTCACTTCACATAGCCATCAAGGTAAGTCAACTTCTTCTTCTAGACCTCTCTCCAGTTGTGGGGCAATGTGTCTTCCTGGTATTGTGTTGTATATGACGTACTTAGTGTCAGTTCAGCTTTTCTAGTGCTGCTCTGTCAGGCTGCTATGTTGTAAGAGTCTTGTTAACACGTCACTTGTGTGAATTCTTATTGTTAACACACAGACAGCATGTTTTTAATGGTCACCTACAGACAGCTGGCGTGGGCGAGGGAGGGGCGTTGTAGAGGGTGGGAAGGGAGGAGGTGTGAGGGAGGGGAGGGAAGGGAGGTGTGTCAGGGGTGGGGGGTGGGAAAAGAGGAGGGTGAGGTGAAGGTGGAGGGAGCAGGTATGTGGGGGAGAGGGAAGAAAGAGGAAGTACATGTAGGTAATTGGGGGAGAGGGAAGGGAGGAGTGTGGGGGGAGGGAGAGAAGAAAGAGGAGTGTTGAGGAGAGAGAGGAAGGGGAGGAGGTGTGTGGGGAGAGGGGAGAGAGGAGTATGGGAGAGAGGGAGGAAGGAGGTGTAGGGGAGGGTGGAGAGAGGGGAGGTGTGGGGAGGTGTTGGGAGAAAGAGAGAGATGGTGGTCTGTAGTTTTGTGGGGTGTGTGTATCATGTGTGTGTGTGCATCTGTGTGTGTGCATCTGTGTGTGTGCATCTGTGTGTGTGCATCTGTGTGTGTGCATGTGTGTGTGCATCTGTGTGTGTGTGCATGTGTGTGTGTGTGCATCTGTGTGTGTGTGTGCATCTGTGTGTGTGTGCATCTGTGTGTGTGCATGTGTGCGTGCATCTGTGTGTGTGTGTGCATCTGTGTGTGTGTGCATATGTGTGTGTGTGTGCATCTGTGTGTGTGTGCATGTGTGTGTGTGTGCATGTGTGTGTGTGTGCATCTGTGTGTGTGTGCATGTGTGTGTGTGTGCATCTGTGTGTGTGCATCTGTGTGTGTGTACATCTGTGTGTGTGTGCATGTGTGTGTGTGTGCATCTGTGTGTGTGTACATCTGTGTGTGTGTGCATGTGTGTGTGTGTGCATCTGTGTGTGTGTACATCTGTGTGTGTGTGCATCTGTGTGTGTGTGTGTGCATCTGTGTGTGTGTGTGTGTGTATATAATGCATGTATGGTAGGGTAGATATGCAAACACTTGTACTTGCTGGCCTGGGACCGTGCTACAGTACTAGCTACATGCCTGAATTATATTATGTAATTGCCGAGCTAAGCCAGCCCTTACTGTGGAGTTGAATGAGAGGGTTTATATAGCCGCGCACCATCACCTCTGCAATATCTCCATCTCGGCAATATCTTCACCTCTGCAATATCTCCATCTCGGCAATATCTTCACCTCTGCAATATCTCCATCTCGGCAATATCTTCATCTCTGCAATATCTCCATCTCTGCAATATCTCCATCTCTGCAATATCGCAATATCTCCATCTCTGCAATATCTCCATCTCTGCAATATCTCCATCTCTGCAATATCTTCATCTCTGCAATATCTTCATCTCTGTAATATCTCCATCTCTGCAATATCTCCATCTCTGCAATATCTCCATCTCTGTAATATCTCCATCTCTGCAATATCTCCATCTCTGCAATATCTCCATCTCTGCAATATCTTCATCTCTGCAATATCTCCATCTCTGCAATATCTCCATCTCTGCAATATCTCCATCTCTGCAATATCTCCATCTCTGCAATATCTCCATCTCTGTAATATCTCCATCTCTGCAATATCTCCATCTCTGCAATATCTTCATCTCTGCAATATCTCCATCTCTGCAATATCTCCATCTCTGTAATATCTTCATCTCTGCAATATTTTCATCTCTGCAATATCTTCATCTCTGCAATATCTCCATCTCTGCAATATCTCCATCTCTGTAATATCTCCATCTCTGCAATATCTCCATCTCTGCAATATCTCCATCTCTGCAATATCTCCATCTCTGCAATATCTCCATCTCTGTAATATCTCCATCTCTGTAATATCTCCAGCTCTGTATCACATTAAATATGAATGGGTCACCCTGGAAATGATCGTCATGGTGAAGGTCAAAGGTCAAGAAAACATCTTCAGGTTTGTAAACCGAGGAAGGAGTAGTGGCTGCACGGGAATGGGAATGGGTGCGCGGGTAGCAGCTGTCAGGGAAAGGATGCTGGAGTTTCATTCTGACTTACATAACTACTCCATTGCAGGTGGATACATTATTTGTCATGAGGGAGTAATCTTGATTCCTTGATGTGGTTGTCACTCGTTGGTGTCATTCCACAGCGTTGTCACATGTAATTAATTCTCAGGTGTGCTAATGATAAAGCGCATAGTCTTGTCTGAAGTTTTCATTAGCTTCTGCGTGGCCACCCCTTCAATCTCTGAGAGCCACATCAACCTGCCTCCACCCAGTGTGATGTTGGTCCAGTGTGTATCCCCATAGAGCTATTGTCAACTACTTCAACCTGCCTCAATCCAGTGTGGTGTTGGTGCAGTGTGTGTCCCCATAGAGCTATTGTCAACTACTTCAACCTGCCTCAACCCAGTGTGGTGTTGGTCCAGTGTGTATCCCCATAGAGCTATTGTCAACTACCTCCACCCAGTGTGATGTTGGTCCAGTGTATGTGCTATTGTCAACTACTTCAACCTGCCTCAACCCAGTGTGGTGTTGGTCCAGTGTGTATCGTATGTCCCCATAGAGCTATTGTCAACTACTTCAACCTGCCTCCACCCAGTGTGATGTTGGTCCAGTGTGTATCCCCATAGAGCTATTGTCAACCTACTTCAACCTGCCTCAACCCAGTGTGATGTTGGTTCAGTGTGTGTCCCCATAGAGCTATTGTCAACTACTTCAACCTGCCTCACCCAGTGTGATGTTGGTCCAGTGTGTGTCCCAATAGAGCTATTGTCAACCTACTTCAACCTGCCTCAACCCAGTGTGATGTTGGTTCAGTGTGTGTCCCCATAGAGCTATTGTCAACTACTTCAACCTGCCTCACCCAGTGTGATGTTGGTCCAGTGTGTGTCCCCATAGAGCTATTTTCAGCCTGCCTCAACTGAGTGTGGTTAGCATTCTCCCCAGAATTTTTGTATTGGATATTGGCATGTCATCGGTGGAGTAGCAGAATAAATGCTGGTTCACAACACGACGCTTACCAAGCATTGCATTGTGGTACGGTTTGTCAATTGACCTTTGACCAGAGTCGCCGCGGACATGCGATGTTCTGATTGGTCCGATGCTGCGTTTGCGATGTTCTGATTGGTCCGATGCTGCATTTCAAACGCTGGATTAGAAAAAAGTTCTAATCCAGCGTCTGAAATGCATCGTCGGACCAATCAGTGTCTGTCTTTGTTGAGCGGCGATTTGAGGGTCAAACATCAATTGACTACATGCAACGCAACGCTCAGCCAGCGTCGTGTTGTGAACCACCTTAATAGTCCATGGGTGGTCGGTCCATGGGTGGTCGGTCCGTATATTCGTTATCAAGTTTACAGGTTGCAAGTGCATTCGACTAGACACAATATTGTTGAGTATCATGCAACAAGCAGTGCATAATATGATTGAGATACGTATTCTACTGAATGCCTAATGTAATTACCTGAACTATTTCATGGGTGAACTTTGAAGTATTGTTACTGTTGAGGATTCTGGAGGAAATGGTTTCATAAATACACAGAGTGGGGAAGAAAGAGACTCTGTAGGTGAACAGTGAGAGACAAGGTACAATCTCTACTAGACATTGAACCTTCTCCCCTAGCACAAGTCAGCCTTACAATCTCTACTAGACATTGCAGCTTCTCCCCCAGCAGGTCAGCCTTACAATCTCTACTAGGCATTGTACCTTCTCCCCTAGCACAAGTCAGCCTTACAATCTCTACTAGACATTGCAGCTTCTCCCCCAGCAGGTCAGCCTTACAATCTCTACTAGACATTGTACCTTCTCCCCTAGCACAAGTCAGCCTTACAATCTCTACTAGACATTGCAGCTTCTCCCCCAGCAGGTCAGCCTTACAATCTCTACTAGGCATTGTACCTTCTCCCCTAGCACAAGTCAGCCTTACAATCTCTACTAGACATTGTACCTTCTCCCCTAGCACAAGTCAGCCTTACAATCTCTACTAGACATTGCATCTTCTCCCCCAGCAGGTCAGCCTTACAATCTCTACTAGACATTGTACCTTCTCCCCTAGCACAAGTCAGCCTTACAATCTCTACTAGACATTGCATCTTCTCCCCCAGCAGGTCAGCCTTACAATCTCTACTAGGCATTGTACCTTCTCCCCTAGCACAAGTCAGCCTTACAATCTCTACAAGACATTGCATCTTCTCCCCTAGCACAAGTCAGCCTTACAATCTCTACTAGGCATTGAACCTTCTCCCCTAGCACAAGGTAGCCTTACAATCTCTACTAGACATTGAACCTTCTCTCCTAGCAGGTCAGCCTTACAATCTCTACAGACATTGCACCTTCTCCCCTAGCACAAGTCAGCCTTACAATCTCTACTGACATTGCACCTTCTCCCCTAGCACAAGGTAGCCTTACAATCTCTACTAGACATTGCAGCTTCTCCCCCAGCAGGTCAGCCTTACAATCTCTACTAGACATTGTACCTTCTCCCCTAGCACAAGTCAGCCCTTACAATCTCTACTAGACATTGCACCTTCTCCCCCAGCCCAAGTCAGCCCTACAATCTCTATTGACATTGCACCTTCTCCCCTAGCACAAGGTAGCCTTACAATCTCTACTAGACATTGCACATTCTCCCCTAGCACAAGTCAGCCCTTACAATCTCTACTAGACATTGCACCTTCTCCCCCAGCCCAAGTCAGCCCTACAATCTCTATTGACATTGCACCTTCTCCCCTAGCACAAGGTAGCCTTACAATCTCTACTAGGCATTGCATCTTCTCCCCTAGCACAAGTCAGCCTTACAATCTCTACTAGACATTGCACATTCTCCCCTAGCACAAGTCAGCCCTTACAATCTCTACAGACATTTCACCTTCTCCCCTAGCACAAGGTAGCCTTACAATCTCTACTAGACATTGCATCTTCTCCCCTAGCACAAGGTAGCCTTACAATCTCTACTAGGCATTGCACCTTCTCCCCTAGCACAAGGTAGCCTCACCTACAATCTCTACTAGACATTGCATCTTCTCTCCTAGCACAAGGTAGCCTTACAATCTCTACTAGACATTGCACCTTCTCCCCCAGCCTCACCAGATGTGGCACTCGCTCTTCGCATGCTTCACTAGCTCTGCCTTGTTAGAGTCGTGCGAGGTAAGCTGGTCCATGTCACTCGGTCTATGACGACCTTCCTAGGCTTACCATTATGTTATCAGCAGAGCTGACATGCCATCCCTTGCCCACCCCCAACTCTAACATCTGGAGAAAGTTTAACTTCCATCTAACCCACCAGGGAAGGTCCAACTTCTATTATTTAATCTATGCCAGCCTCCCTGTGCTTGTGTTAGCTGCTAGGAACACCTCGTCTGACGTCCGTGCTTCAGCAAGTCCCACTCATGACATGGGGCCACTGTTGAGCTAGAACTGCTGCAAATCTTTCACCAACCACACCCACAAAACATATAAATGAAATTCCATTGCATCATCAATTTGACAAAAATGAACTTTGAACTGTAATAGTACAACAGTCGGTAAGGTGTATCGACCAATGCACCTTTAATCTTGAAGGATATCGAACCGATGTTCTTAATGCTGTAGGGAGAACACTGGTGGTGTTGACCCAGTGTGTGTCCCCATGGAGCTTTTGTATGCATGATTTTAGCATCCAAATCATTGCCTCAAGTTTAGCCCAGCAAGGCATTGTGTGGTGAGCTGAAGCTCCTTTCCTACACTGATGCTTCATACTCCATTTGTATGCTCAGTCCTACAGCCTAAGCTGATGCTCCATTTGTATGCTCAGTCCTACAGCCTAAGCTGATGCTCCATTTGTATGCTCAGTCCTACAGCCTAAGCTGATGCTCCATTTGTATGCTCACTCCTACAGCCTAAGCTTACTCCATTTGTATGCTCAGTCCTACAGCCTAAGCTGATGCTCCATTTGTATGCTCAGTCCTACAGCCTAAGCTGATGCTTCATTTGTATGCTCAGTCCTACAGCCTAAGCTGATGCTCCATTTGTATGCTCAGTCCTACAGCCTAAGCTGATACTCCATTTGTATGCTCAGTCCTACAGCCTAAGCTGATACTCCATTTGTATGCTCAGTCCTACAGCCTAAGCTGATGCTCCATTTGTATGCTCAGTCCTACAGCCTAAGCTGATGCTTCATTTGTATGCTCAGTCCTACAGCCTAAGCTGATGCTCCATTTGTATGCTCAGTCCTACAGCCTAAGCTGATGCTCCATTTGTATGCTCAGTCCTACAGCCTAAGCTGATACTCCATTTGTATGCTCAGTCCTACAGCCTAAGCTGATGCTCCATTTGTATGCTCAGTCCTACAGCCTAAGCTGATGCTCCATTTGTATGCTCAGTCCTACAGCCTAAGCTGATGCTTCATACCATTTGTATACTCAACCCTAGCATTGTTAGATTGCATTGCTCTAGCCTCTGTCCGAGCAATATTCAGGTCCTAAAATATTGTCACAAGGAAGTGGCAGCAACAAGTGGCAACAACAAGAGGTAGCAACAACTGGTATCAACAAGTGGTCGCAACAAGTGGAAGCAATAAGTAGCAGCAACAATTGGTAGCAACAAATGGCAGCAACAATAGCAACAATTGGTAGCAACAAATGGCAGCAACAATAGCAACAAGTGGAAGCAACAAGTGGCAGCAACAAGTGGCAGTACACGAAATTTGAAGATTGATATAACTTCTACACGCTAATGGCAAATCCACTTTCCATAGTTGCTACGTATGTATGTATGTCAGAACAAAACTCCAGCATGCTGTCCCTGACAGCTATTAACAATACAGACAGTTCTCTTTCCCTCGATCTTTGAAGCTGCAGCATTTCTCTATTCTCTGGACTATTTCCAGTTATGTAGGCACATTTCTTGTTATTTTCTCTTCACGATGGCAACCATTTCCAGATTATGTATGGGCGATCCACTCTTATTTATTACGGGGAATACGTATACACACACACATACATACATCATGGTTCGGCCGGCCGAGGCAATACAAACTTGACTTCTCAACTCTCCAGTGATAAGTGTTCACACAATTTTTTTAATATTTTTTTTGCAAAACAAAATTGATAAGCCCTCAAAGACCTCTTCCTGTCAGTATCTTCCTTCTGCCCTCACTCTCCCCACCACCCTCCCCATATACCCCTCCCTCTCTCCCCACACCATGTGCCCCTCCCTCTCCTCTCCTCTCCCTCTCCTCTCCCTCTCCCCACCACCCTCCCCATGTACCCCTCCCTCTCCTCTTCTCTTCCTCTCGTCCCCTTCTTCTCCTCCCCCATCTCCTCCTCCTCCCCTCCTCTCTCTTCTCCTCGCTATTCCTCCCTCTCTTCTCCCCATCCTTTTTTGTTGTTACATCATTTGGTTGGCACGGTGAGTGAGTACACAAATCAGTGAGGGGTGAGAGGAGTCCAAGGTCTTCTTGCCAAGAATGGCTTGACGACAGCCATGCACAATCACTTGGCCTCACACACCTCTTTCTTCCCCTCCCACCCTCCCTCTCCTGATGTGCAGGTCTACTTTATTCCTCTGCGTGAGCTTGCAGGGAGTCCCTATCCTATTCTCTCGCAGGAAGAAGTGGACTGCATCTTTGGTCCAATCCAGGACATCCTGAGTTTCCAGGAAGTCTTCTATTCTGCTATCACCACTCGGACTCTGGAGTGGAAGCCTCAGCAGAAGATAGGGGATGTTCTCTCCTCTGTGAGCTCTTATAGTATACTCTGTTGCTGTTGTTGTTGTTGTGTTCTTGTTGCTGCTGCTGTTGTTGTTCCTGCTTCTGTTGTTGTTGTTGTGTTCTTGTTGCTACTGTTGTTGTGTTCTTGTGGCTACTGTTGTTGTTCTTGTTGCTTCTGCTATTGTTGTTGTTGTTCTTGTTGCTTCTGTTGTTGCTGTTGTTGTTGTTGTTTTTGCTGCCGTTGTTGTTGTTGTTCTTGTTGCTTCTGCTATTGTTGTTGTTGTTGTTGTTTCTGTTGTTGTTTTTGCTGCCGTTGTTGTTGTTGTTCTTGTTGCTGCTGCTGTTGTTGTTTTGTTCTTGTTGCTACTGTTGTTGTTGTTCTTGTTGCTTCTGCTATTGTTGTTGTTGTTGTTGTTGCTTCTGTTGTTGTTTTTGCTGCCGTTGTTGTTGTTCTTGTTGCTGCTGTTGTTATTTCTGCTTCTGTTGTTCTTCTTGTTGCTGCTGCTACTGTTGTTGTTGTTGTTTTGTTGCTGCTACTGTTGTTGTTGTTCGTGTTGCTGCTGTTGTTGTTGTTCCTTCTGCTGTTGTTGTTGTTTTGTTGCTGCTTCTGTTGTTGTTATTTCTGCTTCTGTTGTTGTTGTTGTTCTTGTTGCTGCTGCTGTTGTTGTTACTTTTGCTGTTGCTGTTGTTGTCATGTTTACTGCATTGTCAGAATGGAATATAAAGTCAAACTGTCTAGGAGTTTGTCAGCCTCACAAGACAATACACACTTTATTTACACACCACGCCTTTTCTCTGGTGCGTACTTAACCCTTTTGCAGCTTAGCAACAAGGACGTTGTGAATAACTACTCCACATACGTCAACAACTTTACCATGGCGATGGCCACACTGGAGAAGGCTATCAACAAGAAACCAAAATTTGTGCAATTCTTGAAGGAGAAGTATATTGTCAGTCGGACTAGTCTCAGTCTCCAAGGGCTACTGCTGAAGCCGATTCAACGATTCCCACAGTACATCTTATTTTTACAGGTATTACTGGACCTCTATATAGAGGACTTTACCTTTATATAATGGTCAACATATTATTAATGTGTCTTGCGTAGTATAAACCACACCCTAATTCTGACCCAATCTTTGACACACAAAAGTTCACAAGATATCTGGTCAGATTCAAGCTCACAGGTGGCGGCACTTTGAAGCATCTATTTATAGGTTACTCTTTGCACACTCAATTTTGATATTCAAAAGTTTGTGAAACGAAGATCATATCAGCAGGTGTATGTGCCAAGACAATATCCTCTGCTTGGCCAGCTTCTTGAAGTGCACACATCCACGTCTGCATACATGCCAAGACAATATCCTCTGCTTGGCCAGCTTCTTGAAGTGCAAGCCGAAGACCTGGACACATTTGCTGGTCTGCTTCTCATACATACCAGATTGCCTCCCTCAGCAAATCTACAGAGCTACTATTCTTAGCTTATATCTACATAGCTACTTATATCTACATAGCTACTTATATCTACATAGCTACTATTCTTAGCTTATATCTACATAGCTACTTATATCTACATAGCTACTATTCTTAGCATAGCTACTATTCTTAGCTTATATCTACATAGCTACTTATATCTACATAGCTACTATTCTTAGCTTTAACTACATAGCTACTATTCTTAGCTTATATCTACATAGCTACTTATATCTACATAGCTACTATTCTTAGCTTTAACTACATAGCTACTATTCTTAGCTTATATCTACATAGCTACTTATATCTACATAGCTACTTATATCTACATAGTACTATTCTTAGCTTATATCTACATAGCTACTTATATCTACATAGCTACTATTCTTAGCATAGCTACTATTCTTAGCTTATATCTACATAGCTACTTATATCTACATAGCTACTATTCTTAGCTTTAACTACATAGCTACTATTCTTAGCTTATATCTACATAGCTACTTATATCTACATAGCTACTATTCTTAGCTTTAACTACATAGCTACTATTCTTAGCTTATATCTACATAGCTTAGCTTATATCTACATAGCTACTATTCTTGGCTTATATCTACATAGCTACTATTCTTGGCATATATCTACATAGCTTGGCTTATATCTACATAGCTACTTATATCTACATAGCTACTATTCTTAGCATAGCTACTATTCTTAGCTTATATCTACATAGCTACTTATATCTACATAGCTACTATTCTTAGCTTTAACTACATAGCTACTATTCTTAGCTTATATCTACATAGCTACTTATATCTACATAGCTACTATTCTTAGCTTTAACTACATAGCTACTATTCTTAGCTTATATCTACATAGCTTAGCTTATATCTACATAGCTACTATTCTTGGCTTATATCTACATAGCTACTATTCTTGGCATATATCTACATAGCTACTATTCTTGGCTTATATCTACATAGCTACTATTCTTAGCTTATATCTACATAGCTACTATTCTTAGCTTATATCTACAGAGCTACTATTCTTTAGATAGTTACTATTCTTAGCTTATATCTACATAGCTACTATTCTTAACTTATATCTACATAGCTACTATTCTTAGCTTATATCTACATAGCTACTATTCTTGGCTTAAATCTACAGAGCTACTATTCTTAGCTTATCTCTACACAGCTACTGTTGTTAGCTTATATCTACATAGCTAACTTGGCTGACTCGATAGCTCCAGACTCCAAGTGCTGCACTGTATCTGAGATGCTGGATCTTCTTTGCCACTTGCATGGGCAAGAGAGCAATTAAAAGGAAAGCCTTCTCAAGGAGCACGATAGTTTGTAGAAGCTTGGCTGGCTCACACAGTGTGCTCTACTGCAAGTCAGAGTTTTTAAAATCTTTCTCTACCTTTCCACGAGTCAAGGCCTGGAGGTGTGTCCTTCCAATCAAAATGAACCATCGGATAAAGCCACCTCAGATAGAATTTGGAATTACCCGGGCACATTGTTGACTCTGCCTTAGGCCACTCCCACTGAGACGACTTATGGAATAGAAATTCTGGTCTATGTGTAAGTCGCACCCACTAATATGGACCGAGATTTTGTGCTTCAACCTTCTACTTCTGTAGATCATTGTCATGTCAACACTATCATCAGAGTTGTACCAGGAGCATTCGATCTTTCCTTTTGTCTCCTCCCTCCTTCCTCCACTCCTCCCACCTTCTCTCCCCTCTCCCCCCTCCCCCCTCACACACACACTCTCACATACAAACACACACCTACACCATCACCATAGGATCTGATAAAGTTCACATGCACGGGTCACCCTGACAGAGTCACCCTCCAGCTGGCACTGGCTCACTACGAGGGCATCACCAACTTCCTAAACGAACGCAAGCGGAAGAGGGAACAATTAGTGGTCGTCCAAAACCTCACCAACAAGATCAGCCACCTTCCATTCAAGCTCACCGATGGCAAGAGGTGGTTACATCGTCAAGACATCGTCACCAGAATGGTAAGGTGTGGTAGTGTATGTACACATAGTATGATGCATTTCATTGGTTAAATGCCATACGCGCTATATGGCACAAGCTCAGACATCGTTGCAGGGGCGGGGGATTGTAATATATTAAATCGAAGAATTTAATGTTCTTGGTATGAACGCGCCCAATCAAATGCTCTATTGATTTAAAATATTTACTTCCGGTTGGATGGGGCGAGCCATTAAAATTATTAAATGGCAGACAATCACAAGTTCCTAGTCTCTTCTGGCATTTGCGACTGTTTCTGGAAGTTCTTCTTCGGTGGAAAGCTGCACAGGAGGCCTGTGCTTACCAGAAACCATTCTGAATGCCTTCACTCTTGAGCAGGGAAGTGCTCCTGGATGGATGGTTTTGCTGCAAGTTTTGTTGTTGACATATTATAGCAACAAACAAACACTGCACAGGCTTACTTGAACAGACTGACTCTTATACCAAACACTGCACAGCTTCTTCTTGCTTACTTGAACGGACTGACTCTTATACCAAACACTGCACAGCTTCTTCTTGCTTACTTGAACGGACTGACTCTTATACCAAACACTGCACAGCTTCTTCTTGCCTACTTGAACAGACTGACTCTTATACCAAACACTGCACAGCTTCTGCTTGCTGACTTGAACAGACTGACTCTTATACCAAACATGCACAGCTTCTGAACAGACTGACTCTTATACCAAACACTGCACAGCTTCTTCTTGCTTACTTGAACAGACTGACTCTTATACCAAACACTGCACCTGTAGCTTCTTCTTGCTTACTTGAACAGACTGACTCTTATACCAAACACTGCACAGCTTCTTCTTGCTTACTTGAACAGACTGACTCTTATACCAAACACTGCACAGCTTCTGCTTGCTTACTTGAACAGACTGACTCTTATACCAAACACTGCACAGCTTCTGCTTGCTGACTTGAACAGACTGACTCTTATACCAAACACTGCACAGCTTCTTCTTGCTTACTTGAACAGACTGACTCTTATACCAAACACTGCACAGCTTCTTCTTGCTTACTTGAACAGACTGACTCTTATACCAAACACTGCACAGCTTCTGCTTGCTTACTTGAACAGACGGACTCTTATACCAAACACTGCACAGCTTCTGCTTGCTTACTTGAACAGACTGACTCTTATACCAAACACTGCACAGCTTCTGCTTGCTTACTTGAACAGACTGACTCTTATACCAAACACTGCACAGCTTCTGCTTGCTTACTTGAACAGACTGACTCTTATACCAAACACTGCATAGCTTCTGTTTGCTTACTTGAACAGACTGACTGTTATACCAAACACTGCACAGCTTCTTCTTGCCTACTTGAACAGACTGACTCTTATACCAAACACTGCACAGCTTCTGTTTGCTTATTTGAACAGACTGACTCTTATACCAAACACTGCACAGCTTCTTCTTGCTTACTTGAACAGACTGACTCTTATACCAAACACTGTGGAACATCGAGATGCTGAGTGATGTTCTGCCGCTCTTCATCATAACTTTTCACTAGTTGGATTCTAATTATAAATAACGCCTTTTAGGTATCCGGGGAAACCTCTCCTGCTCTATGGACCTATGCTTACTCCCCAAGCCCCCCCCCCCCCCGCCCCCCCCTGGAAACCTCCATTGTGAGATCTCTTCATGTTTCCTCGTTGCTGTTTTTAAGTTTTTTTGAGTCTATTGCTTGTCTTTTTATTGAAGAAGGGGTTTTATAAAAAATTGCCTGCTGGACTTGTTCTCATGACAACACAAGATACGTGAAGGCACACAGCCGCAATTTTTAATGGCAGAAGTCGTGTATCAGAAATGGTGAAGAGCTTTACTACTGATCTCCCAATCTGCGCCATTCTTGCATTTCTGCCACTAATCTGAGAGAAACTGGTGCCAACAGACCCTACCTGGTTGTGCAGTGCCCACTTTAGGAGTGATGATAGCTCTCACCTGACTAGGCTCCTGCCACCTTCAAATACATGCCTAGTAGATGGAAAGAGAAGTGATGATAGCTCTCACCTGACTAGGCTCCTACCACCTTCAAATACGTGCCTAGTAGAAGAAAGAGGAGTGATGATAGCTCTCACCTGACTAGGCTCCTACCACCTTCAAATACGTGCCTAGTAGAAGAAAGAGAAGTGATGATAGCTCTCACCTGACTAGGCTCCTACCACCTTCAAATACGTGCCTAGTAGAAGAAAGAGAAGTGATGATAGCTCTCACCTGACTAGGCTCCTGCCACCTTCAAATACGTGCCTAGTAGAGGAAAGAGGAGTGATGATAGCTCTCACCTGACATGGCTCCTGCCACCTTATGCCTAGTCCAGTTAAAAGAAAGCTTGAGTAGACATAATAACATTGAGTGCAGGAAGGCAAGCTTGCATTAAACTCCAAGAGCTATCCAGATGCAAGATGCTGCCAACATTGAATTGTGTTTGTGTAGGGAGTCCGGAGATGCAACCAGGCAATACCTGTGATATTGCCTGTGACTGATGAACCCTCTAAATGTGAAGGTTGTTTGATGAAACCGGTGCAGCAAACAGCATCGAGCAAGAACACTTTGAGTTCTGACAATTCTACAAATCTCTCCCATCATTTTCTGCTCTTTAATGGCAATTTTTAGAATTGCCCATACCTGCCAACTTTCCCTCGGCAGAATTCCGGACTGGAAGCCACACCCATTAACCACATCACCAAAATAAAATGCCGATGATTTGTTTCTGAACTGTTTCCACTACAAGTGATGATAGAATGTTAATATTTTGTCAAGGATAAGCTTGTCACTTGTTTACACTTAGAGAGGACCTCCTCTTAAAGTTCCACCTCATGGCAGCAGCCATCCCACAGCTAATCTTGATCATTAGTGCTGCGATGGTTGAATTGGATGCCCTTTGACTGAGCCTTCAGGTTTTCATTCCCTTCAGCCATTCTTGCTAAAGCAGAGCCTAGCTAACCGGCAGTTTCTGCACGCGCATCCTTTATTTGCCCGTGCTAGTGTAATTATTAATTTCAAAGTTCAGTTTGTTGAAAATTCCGGGACAATCACAGTTGAAGTAGCAACCCCTGGACACATCGGGGACGGAGGGCTGAAATTCTGTCTGGGACAGTTTGCAGGAGGTGTGATAGCACACCTCACAATCCACAGCACGCTCAATTGTTTCTGCCAGAATGGCAGCAGTTTGTCAGAACTTTAGTGAAGCGATGTCGTGCTGTTTCTGAGCAAGACATGGGTACAGATTTGTAGCGAGTCAGTTTGCAGTTTCAGAGAACTGGAGGAAGTGGTTAATGTGACATCTGTCTTAGTGAACCCATGTAGCCAGTAGACAATAACCACCCTTACATGTATAAACATTGCTACGTACGGCCCTTTACCTCACACACGACTCCTTTACCTCGCGCATGCATACTAGCACACATTCATTCGCTATACACATTTCCTACTGATAACTTGTTGAACTCGTCCAGTTGCATCAGCTAGGTGAATAGCTTACTGAGCTTAACTATGTGTATAGCGAATCTTCGATAGTGATTGGTAGTACCTAGCCCCGCCCGAAGAAGTTAGGAGAGGGACCGTTGTTCGATATTTCCAATTACCGCCCACCCGCCTAATGGCTGTTGACTGCCCATACCCCGGCTGCGACTTCTCGACACCAGCAGAGTTGATCCCCGTGGTGACTGCGGCCGTGCTGAATGGACACATGCTGATCCACAGCCAGGCGACCCGGGCTAAGCCCACCCCGGTCAAGCGCCCAGAGATAACGGCCGGGGGCACCACTGAAGCCTGGCACTACTTTGCCACCAGATGGAGGGCATACTCCATGGCAGTAAGACTAACGGGCACTGATGTGGCCATCCAGCTGCTCGAGTGCCTCGAGCCGAAGCTAAGAAGGGACGTCACCCGCAATGCGGTGGGCCCTTTACCCATTGAAGATTTTTCGGAGACAGACCTCCTCGCTGCCATCAAGGCCCTTGCAGTGCGGGAGGAGAACCCGAAAGTGGCCAGGGTCGCCCTCTCCCGCATGGTGCAGGACCGGGGGGAACCCATTCGCTCGTTCGCTGCCCGCCTCCGAGGTCAATCTGAGGTGTGCAGGTTCACACAAAAGTGCTCTGGCTGTGAAGTCGTCAACAGCCAAGGGGAGCAAAGAGTTGCCGATCAACTCTGCATCGGCCTGGCAGATGCAGATATTCAGGAAGATCTCCTAAAAGACACAAACCAAAACATGACTGTCGAGGAGACAATCAGGTTTGTCGAGGTGAGGGCCGCAGGCAAGCGGTCCGCGGTCACCATCACCACACCCACCTCGACAGACTCATTGGGTGACGACCATGACCAAGGGGATGCTATCAATAGCGCGTACCGACGCCAACAGAGACAGCCAAACCCAGTCACACCAAGGACAACACAGACCTGGACCCAACGCCGCTCACCCATCTCCCACACACACCCCCGGAACCTGCCCCAACAGAACAGAGGGCAACCCAGCAACACCACCCGCCCCAAGATCAACCCGAAGGCAGTGTGTTGCTTCTGTGGCCACCAAGGCCACGGTGAGAGGGAACGGACAGCGGTGCGAAGGCTCGAATGCCCCGCCTTTGGCTCCACTTGCTCCTCCTGTGGTAGACAACACCACTATGCACAGATGTGCTGGTCGAGACAGGCGGAGCAAGAGAGCGCGATCTCCGAGACAGTGGCAACCATGACCGAGGGATCGCTACCACACCAATCGTGGGACTCCAGCACCATGACCTGGACCCAACGCCGCTCCCCGCCCCAACCCAACATGGAGGTGAGAGTCTCGTCCCACCGAGAGGATTTCAGGGCCCACGGCCACACCCTCAGGGTAGAAAGGCACAATATCCACCACAGCCCTAGCTGACACGGAGTGCCAGAGCTGTCTGGCAGGCCCAGCCCTCATGAAGGAACTGCTCCTTACTGACCACGACCTGGTCCCGGCCACGCTCCTCATGAGCTCCGCCAGTGGCAACCCCCTCCCCATCAAGGGTGCCGCTCTCCTCAGAATATCCACCCACTCAGGCCGTGAAACGCGGCAGATGGTATACTTCAGCGACCTGGCCTCCAAACTATATCTCAGCCTGGCCAGCTGCATCGATCTGGGACTGATTCACACGGAGTTTCCCCTCTGCAAGCAGACGCCACCTTCGAGAGACGGCACGGATGCATGGGCGACCCCGAATCGGCCCCCACCCCCGGAAGTCGCGAACCTGCAGACCAGAACTATGGACAGCCCCTCGACACCTGTGGTGAGCAAACCTTCCCATAACCAACCCAGACCCTGCTCATGCCCCACCCGTGCCCCGCCCCCTGTCAGACCCACCTCCCTGCCATTCCCTGGCACTGAGGCCAACCGTCACAGGCTTGAACGTCACTTGCTGGACTTATACTCAGCAAGTGCGTTCAATGTCTGTGAGCATCAACCCCTTCCCATGATGTCAGGACCCCCCCTCTCCCTCAACATTGACCCCAACGCCATCCCCAAACCCTGCCACAACCCCATTGATATCCCAATTCATTGGCAGGACGAGGTGAAGGCCGGCCTTGACCGGGACGTCCGCCTCGGCGTGCTGGAGAAGTTCCCCCTGGATACGCCCGTCACTTGGTGCCACCGTATGGTCATCTGCACCAAGAAGGACGGGTCACTCAGGAGGACCATCAACCTTCAACCACTCAACCAGCACGCCACGCGCGAGACCCATCACTGCCCATCCCCATTCCATCAGGCAAGAGCCGTTCCAGGCAACACCAAAAAGACCATCTTCGACGCCTGGAACGGCTACCACTCCGTGGCCCTCAAAGAAGCTGACCGCCATTATACCACCTTCATCACCCCCTGGGGAAGGTACCGCTACTGCTCGGCCCCCCAGGGGTACATCGCCTCAGGTGATGCCTACACGGCCAGGTACGATGCCCTCGTCGCCAACGTGATGTCGAAGACCAAATGCATCGACGACGCTCTGCTTTGGTCGAACGACATCACGGGAGCATTCCACCAGGCGACTGAGTGGCTCCACATCTGTGCCGTGAACGGCATCACCCTGAACCCGCGCAAATTCCGCTTTGCCCAGGACAGAGTGGAGTTTGCCGGGTTCGACATCACCCCCTCCGAAGTACGACCAGCTCCGAGGTTCCTCAACTCTATCACCGACTTCCCCACCCCAGCAAGCATCACGGACATCCGCGCCTGGTTCGGCTTGGTGAACCAGGTCGCCTATGCATTTTCCCTCACCGCCACCATGTTGCCATTCAGGGCCCTCCTGAAGCCCACCTCACCATTCCTCTGGACACCAGCCCTGGACCACGCGTTCCAGGCATCCAAGTCGGAGATTGTAGAGAAGATTCGCGACGGGGTGGCCATATTCGACCGAAACCGCCCAACCTGCCTGGCAACAGACTGGAGCAAAGACGGGATAGGGTACTGGCTATTCCAGAAGCACTGCCAGTGCCCATCCCGGGAGATCCTCTGTTGTCGGGAGGGTTGGCGCGTCACCCTTGTGGGTTCCAGGTTTACCCACCCTGCCGAGTCCCGCTACGCCCCTGTGGAGGGCGAGGCTCTGGCAGTGGCGGATGCCTTAGACAAAGCCCGGCACTTCGTCCTCGGGTGCAGCGATCTAGTGGTAGCTGTAGACCACAAGCCCCTCCTCAAACTGTTCGGGGATCGCTGCCTCGAGGACATACCTAACCCACGCCTCCGCAACATCAAGGAGAAGACCCTCCGGTACCGGTTCCGGATGGTGTACATTCCTGGCGTTAAGAACCTCACCAGCGATGCCCTCTCACGCCACCCATCCGGAACCCGGACGCCTCCCCAGCTCCACCTCCCCGATGATGTTGCGAACCCCAGCCCAGCCTGTCCGGGCAGCCCTGCCTCCACACTCTGCGCCATCACCAATACCACCTCTGCGCATATAGACGAGTCCGGCCTCTCCACCGCCGTCTGCAAGGCAATCTCTTCAATCCCCATCAGCTGGGAGCACCTCCAGACAGCCACCGCCTCCGACGCTACCATTCAGGACCTGATGTTTTATATCGAGCAAGGCACACCCGACAACAGGCAGATGCTCCCAGCCCCCATCAGGGACTACTTCTCAATCCTCCCACACCTCTCCATCGTAGACGGTGTGGTATGCTACGGGGAACGACTTATCATCCCCACATCCCTGAGACCAACTTGCCTATCCACCCTCCATGCAGCCCACCAGGGCACGAGCGGGATGACTGCCAGAGCCACCTCCTCCCTGTACTGGCCGGGCATGCCCGCAGACATCGCTGCAACCAGGAACAGGTGCCCAGCATGCAACGGCAACGCCCCCTCTCAACCTGCCATGCCGTCAGTCACCCCAGAAGAGCCAGAGTACCCCTTCCAGCACATCTGTGCGGATTACTTCCACCACGAAGGATCCGCATACCTTGTGCTGGTAGAGCGGTACTCTGGCTGGCCAATCACCAAACCGGCCACCAACGGCGCAGCAGGCCTCGCCACCATACTGAGAGAGACATTCAGCACCTATGGCATCCCCACCACTCTAACCTCGGACGGCGGCCCAGAATTTGCCGCTCATACCACCAGGGAGCTCCTCACCTCTTGGGGCATCCACCACCGCACCTCCTCTGCCTATAACCCACACTCCAATAACCGAGCAGAGACCGCGGTCAAATCCATGAAGAGGCTCATTTCGGGGAACACAGGACCAGGAGGCACACTCACCACCAAATTCCACAAGGCCCTCCTGGTCTACCGCAACAGCCCGAACCCAGACACAAGGATGTCACCCGCCGAATGCGTATTTGGTCGCCCCATCCGTGGTGCACTACCCGGCCTCCCCACGCGGCTGCGACAAACCCATGCATCAGAATCACAACTCCACCAGAGGCAACAAGCCAGATCCCATCGCCAAACCCTCGGCAGAGCACGCTGGGACGAACACACCCACGGCCTTTCCCCCCTTCGTTGCGGTGACAGAGTATTCATCCAAAATCAGACAGGCCGCCACCCAACGAAGTGGGACAAAACTGGATTGGTCGTGGAGGTGCTCCAGTACCACCAATATGCCGTGAGGATGGACGGATCGGGCCGCCTCACCACAAGGAACAGACGATTCCTACGTCGTCAGACGGAGACTCAACCAGCCCAGCCGACTCACCCGCTCAGCCATCCGCTGCCTGGCACTCCTCCCATTGCATACCCCCCTCCCATACCACCAACCTATATTCCACCCCCCATTGAATACCCCCCTCCCATACCACCACCATCTACTCCACCCCAGATCGCCCCCCCACCGCTCCCGCCCCCTCAACCGATACCCCAGACCAAACTGCCCCCTACTACACCGGGGACACCTGTACATCCACCATCAACATCAACAAAGCCAACCGGACGCAAGCCCGCCCCGCTGGCTACCCCGGCAGACGGACGATCATACGCCTCCGTCGCCGGCACCGGAACCCCGCCTCATCGCCCCACCCAGACCGCCCAGAAAACCCTGGCCTTGACGCCCGCCATCAACCCCCCCAAGAACCCCAACCCAGCGGCCGCGCTGAGACGCAGCAAGAGAGGAGCAAAACCAGTCGTACGCTACGGACAGAGAACTATCAGTCCCCCTTAAGACGGACTTGGGGGGAGATAGACAATAACCACCCTTACATGTATAAACATTGCTACGTACGGCCCTTTACCTCACACACGACTCCTTTACCTCGCGCATGCATACTAGCACACATTCATTCGCTATACACATTTCCTACTGATAACTTGTTGAACTCGTCCAGTTGCATCAGCTAGGTGAATAGCTTACTGAGGTTAACTAGCCAGCTTGAGAGCAACTTCAAATAATGTCACTAGACTTTAAACAGCTCTTCAGGAAACGTGTGAGTAGATGTATTGCTTTGAAATCATCTGTCAACACCCAAAATGTGGGCTCAAAAACTTATTCTCATTGCAAGCAGTTAATTAAGTTTTTAATTCGACTTGCACCACAAGAGGTCATTTCAGGATGAGGAGGCGGAGTTTTTAGACAAATATCTGAAAATGAATTTCAACCTGGTGGCCGGAGACACAAGTGCTAGCTGACTCTGACTCTGATGTTTAAGATTTATTTGGCCTCTTCTGTGCAGGAATAATCAAAAAGGGGGGAAAAAACAATTATCTGAATTTGAAGGAGATACAGATCCTCGACTGTCCTGAGCAACATGTTGAAATGGTAACAGGACTTTTGAGAGAGAAGCACGCCTCATTGGAATCTACCCTCCCTATTTGATTATAATGTGCAATGATGAAACAGAGTCTAGCATTTTAACGACCTTCTCAACGAGCGACTTAAATTATCTCCTCGATGTTTCAGCAAGATGCTCCAGCCTTCACCAGGAATAATGTCCAGCATGATCACTAAAGTTGCTACCATCTGTTGGGCTTCATGTTGATCATTTTATAAACATACTCTTCTTGATCAATTTCTATAGTTTGGTGATTGTGACATCTTTTCGGATATGATAACTAGTGCTAACTTTTTACCTTCTTCCAAGTAAATTTTCTAAAATTCGGGTAAAATTCGGGAGAGTGCAATTTTTTTCTTGGATTTTTTTTTGTATCTTGACGTACTCGGCATGAAAGCGTAGAATGTGCCACCAGCACAGCCACGCAGCCATGTCCTCTACAATAACATCAGTACATTTTAGAACTGCTGTCTGTTGCTCTGAATGTCAGTGTTTCAGCAGACATACTGGTGCCTTGGTATGACACTTGTTGCGCTGGATATCATTCATAGCTGCACTACTAATTACATTCATAGCTGCACTACTAATTACATTCATAGCTGCACCACTCATTCCATTCTACTCATCTTGCACTACTAATTACATTCATAGCTGCACTACTAATTAGCTGAACTACTAATTATATTCATAGCTGCACTACTCGTTGCATGCTCTCGTTACTAGCATGCATAATATATATTTCCACATTAAAATGTTGCAATCTAATATAGTCTATACCAGCATACACTTATGGAAATAATTATTTGAATATATATTATGGTTTTGGTGGCATGACTTGGATGGGGTGTGGTGATGGTGTTGATGGTTGAGCCGTCTTCAACCATCATAGTCTTTCATTAGTTCATGTCTTCTCTGTGTGGCACAGATCTTGAACAATGGCCAGTTGGTGGAGAAGGACCGATGCTTGCTTCTCTTCAGCAACATGGTTCTCTGTGCTGCCATGAGGAGAAGGAAGAAGAAAGGACAGAGGGCCAAGAAGGCTGAGCTAGAGAGTACTACTGGGTCCAGGTAAGGGATGTTGGGAAGGGAAGGGGGTGCCGTATGGGGAGGGGTGTGTGAAGTATGGGGAGGGAGGTGACTCAGTTGTGTGTGGGGAGGGAGGGGTGTGTGGTGAGGTGGGTGCCATGCAGAATGTTGTGTTGTACGAATGTTTGCAGCATACCATATTTGCTCAATTAGACTAGTCTTCTAATTGATTGAGCTGGCAAGTCCGGCATAGTGTTGAAAGCCGCACACTAATTGAGTGCATGCCATATGATTCTTAGCATGTGTATGTGCAGGCATGTGATTGATTACCTGATCTAGAATGTAGCTGTTCTTGGTGATTGTTCGTGGACTGCTTGAGTTCCTCTTCCTTCCAAGTCAGCTTCGTCCCTTGTGGAAGGATCACCAAGTCTCTCCATTACTATACATATGGAAGTTTGGCTATCTCACTGGCAATAGTGCTGCTGCACTGACTGCTACATGCCAAGGAGTTGTAGTTACTGCTGGCATTTTTCCTGCGTGTGTTTTGTAATTGAGGGCATGCACTGATTCACTCGAGATAGCAAATGTTATGCAATGTGATCGAAGGAGTGGTGTGGTAATCGTATCCCAGTTGACATGGCAGTGAAGCGGATTAAAGTAAGCGCTTCTTTGTATACTCGTGAGAGAACATAGAGACAACCTTTTATCATTTCTCAGACTCTAAAACCTACAATCGTCACCTGACCCTCTATGATGAAATGTTATTATGTAATGTTAAGTTAGTATGACATCATCGAAGCATGTCAACGAATCCAGTTGCCACAGTAGAATTTAATGACTTTCTTGATAATAAATGTTAAAATCTGTTCCTCTATGTTGGTTAGGTACTCTAGTTATCAGGATATGAAGACTAGAGCATCTAGCCCAAACTTCGAGTAACAAATTATAAGTTGATGATCAAGAAAGCCATTATGTAAATTATATTCTGTCTTGTTCAAATCTCTTTCCTTTGCTTCTACATTGTCAGCGTTCTCTCCTGCTGGTTCCTCTTTTCCTGTAAAGGAGCGGTACCTCCCTTCCTTGTATGGGACCTTGCTAAATATTCATCCCATCCTTCTCTTCCCTGTATGGGACCTTACTCACTGATAATGTTCATCCCCTCGTCTCCTTCCTTGTATGGGACCTTGCTCATGATAATGTTCGTCCCATCGTCCCCTTCCTTGTATGGGACCTTGCTCACTGATAATGTTCCTCCCCTCCTCCCCTTCCTTGTATGGGACCTTGCTCACTGATAATGTTCGTCCCATCCTCCCCTTCCTTGTATGGGACCTTGCTCACTGATAATGTTCCTCCCCTCCTCCCCTTCCTTGTATGGGACCTTGCTCACTGATAATGTTCCTCCCGTCCATCCCTTCCTTGTATGGGACCTTGCTCACTGATAATGTTCCTCCCATCCTCCCCTTCCTTGTATGGGACCTTGCTCACTGATAATGTTCGTCCCATCCTCCCCTTTCTTGTATGGGGCCTTGCTCACTGATAATGTTCGTCCCATCCTTCCCTTCCTTGTATTGGGCCTTGCTCACTGATAATGTTCCTCCCATCCTCCCCTTCCTTGTATGGGACCTTGCTCACTGATAATGTTCCTCCCATCCTCCCCTTCCTTGTATGGGACCTTGCTCACTGATAATGTTCGTCCCATCCTTCCCTTCCTTGTATTGGGCCTTGCTCACTGATAATGTTCCTCCCATCCTCCCCTTCCTTGTATGGGACCTTGCTCACTGATAATGTTCGTCCCATCCTCCCCTTCCTTGTATGGGACCTTGCTCACTGATAATGTTCATCCCTTCCTTGTATGAGACTTTGCTCACTGATAATCTTCGTCACCTCCTCCCCTTCCTTGTATGGGGCCTTACTCACTGATAATGTTCCTCCCATCCTCCCCTTCCTTGTATGGGACCTTGCTCACTGATAATGTTCGTCCCCATCCTCCCCTTCCTTGTATGGGACCTTGCTCACTGATAATGTTCGTCCCATCCTCCCCTTCCTTGTATGGGACCTTGCTCACTGATAATATTCCTCCCATCCTCCCCTTCCTTGTATGGGACCTTGCTCACTGATAATGTTCGTCCCATCCTCCCCTTCCTTGTATGGGGCCTTGCTCACTGATAATGTTCGTCCCATCCTCTTCCTTCCTTGTATGGGACCTTGCTCACTGATAATGTTCATCCCATCCTTTCCTTCCTTGTATGGGACCTTACTCACTGATAATGTTCGTCCCATCCTCCCCTTCCTTATATGGGGCCTTGCTCACTGATAATGTTCCTCCCATCCTCCCCTTCCTTGTATGGGGCCTTGCTCACTGATAATGTTCCTCCCATCCTCCCCTTCCTTGTATGGGACCTAGTTCACTGATAATGTTCGTCCCATCCTCCCCTTACTTGTATGGGGCCTTGCTCACTGATAATGTTCGTCCCATCCTCCCCCTCCTTGTATGGGGCCTTGCTCACTGATAATGTTCGTCCCATCCTCCCCTTCCTTGTATGAGGCCTTGCTCACTGATAATGTTCGTCCCTTCCCTTCCTTGTGTTGTGTATTGAGCAATCAATAATAGCAATCAATAATAGCAATCAATAATAGCAATCAATTATAGCAATTCCAAGGTCTCTCTATATAACTGGTAACCTAGGCTAGATATATATATACATTCAACAGTCTTCTAGAAGCTTCTAGAAGACCTATGAACATGACCATATAAGTACATAATAGCTGACCAACTATACATGTTCAGACTACTTAACAACTACAGAAAGGTCATAGTTCAGTACATCACACCTTGTATGGGACCTTGCTGACTGATAATGTTCGTCCCTTCCTTGTATGGGGCCTTGCTCACTGATAATGTTCGTCCCATCCTCCCCTTCCTTCTATGGGACCTTGCTCACTGATAATGTTCGTCCCATCTTCCCCTTCCTTGTATGGGACCTTGCTCACTGATAATGTTCGTCCCATCCTCCCCTTCCTTGTATGGGACCTTGCTCACTGATAATGTTCGTCCCCTCATCCCCTTCCTTGTATGGGACCTTGCTCACTGATAATGTTCGTCCCCATCCTTCCCTTCCTTGTATGGGACCTTGCTCACTGATAATGTTCGTCCCTTCCCTTCCTTGTATGGGGCCTTGCTCACTGATAATGTTCGTCCCCTCATCCCCTTCCTTGTATGGGACCTTGCTCACTGATAATGTTCGTCCCATCCTCCCCTTCCTTGTATGGGGCCTTGCTCACTGATAATGTTCGTCCCATCCTTGTATGGGACCTTGCTCACTGATAATGTTCCTCCCATCCTCCCCTTCCTTGTATGGGACCTTGCTCACTGATAATGTTCCTCCCGTCCTCCCCTTCCTTGTATGGGACCTTGCTCACTGATAATGTTCGTCCCCTCGTCTCCTTCCTTGTATGGGACCTTGCTCACTGATAATGTTCCTCCCATCCTCCCCTTCCTTGTATGGGACCTTGCTCACTGATAATGTTCGTCCCATCCTCCCCTTCCTTGTATGGGACCTTGCTCACTGATAACGTTCGTCCCTTCCCTTCCTTGTATGGGGCTTGTTCACTGATAATGTTTGTGTTATTTGTGGATAAAGTTACACAAACCTTGGAAACCATGGAAACCTTGGAAGCCATGGTAACCTTGGAAGCCATGGTAACCCTGGAAGCCATGGTAACCTTGGAAGCCATGGTAACCTTGGAAACCATGGTAGTTTGTTTGCACCTGGTATACAAGGACTTCATTGTCATAACCTTCTCTTTCTCATTTCTCTCCTGCTCTTCAGAGATTTTGAGTCCATGAATGACTTTCTCTACACTTGCAAGTGGTACTGCCCTCTGGAAAAACTCGAAGTCATTGAGCCGGATTACCTCAATGACATTTGGGATCGGAAAGGTATATAAATTCATTCCCATTCTCTATTCTAACTTTTGTATGACTGAATGTGGTTTATGATTGATGCACATCAAAGCCATTGCTCATTCCTCAGACATTACTAGACCACATCAGTCATTCCACACATTACTTAGGCCACATCAAAGCTATTGCTTCACGACACCAAAGCCATTGCTTAGACCATATCAACGCCATTGTTCGCATTCCTGGACCACATCAAAGCCATTTTTCACATTCCTATACCACATCAAAGCCATTTCTAGCATTCTATGCCACATCAAAGTCAATTGCTGACATTCCATAGTCTACACGAGCATTCCTTGTGTCCTTGTGTCATGTGAAACATGGCTGCTTAGGCAACCCAAATCCTCAATGTTTGCTAACCCTTTACCAATACTCTCTTTTATATTACACACATTAACCCTCTTGTAGACAACAACTCGGAGTACTTGGAGCTCAAGGAACATTACAAGAAGCTGGAGCAAGACTTCATGAAGATGTCCCACATAGCCACCATGTCTGCCACTCTGCATGGAGACTACAAGGTACATGCATGTGACTGTCACATGATACCATAAAAGCTAGTTGCTAAGACAGTATCGGTGGGCAAAAATATGGCCATTTAACAAGCAATAATAATTTCTTAGAGGTAAGGCATGTACCGAGCTAGCTCGAAGGGATGGTGGGTGTTTGAACTGTTTCAAAGCAGAGCCTGGAGAGTGTTGCATCTAGACATCAGGTCTACAAGTGTGTCTGATTGCCAGCAGGGAAGAAACGAGGACTCGCAACAGCCTCGACAGATGCTTGAGAGGCTAGTACCAATAGAAAAGCAGGCTTAAACGTAAAATAAAATAGGGGGTTAATAAGGTTAATTTTAAAAAAGTGGTTAATAAACAAATGTGTTAATAAAAATAGGTGTGAAATAGGTGTGGTAAAAATAGGGGGGGTTAATAAAAACACGTGGTTAATTTAAAAAAGTGGTTAATAAACAAATAGGTGTTAATAAAAAGTGGTTTAATAGGGGGTTAATAAATTAAAAAAATGGAGGGGCAGCTTGTGTATGTCATCTGAAGAGTAGTTGCTATCATCAAGTGACTTCTGTCCCACCAGCAGTTTAATTTATTATTTTTTATCACCTTGGATATCCCTGTGGTATTTCACAGCTGTATCCCTCTCAATGCAGCAGGAGACCCATGACACTAGTTGACAGACAGTTCACTTCTTTCAGGAACATTTGGCGTAGCGATTATGACCCTTTACCAATCGATACCTTTAATGCCAATTATTTTCATTGCTATATATTCCCCTACTGTTCGAATATGTTCACATGATGTGCACTAAATGATGTGCGCTAAATAGAGTTTAGAGGGTTGTTTTTGTATTTGCCACGTGCTATACGGTTACTTTCACCTGGATCATGAATCACGAATATTACTTGTGTGGTCAAACAACAGCAGTCAATGCCTTGAATACTCCTCCAAGGTAGTCCAAGCATATGCCTTGAATACTCCCCTGAGGTGATGCCTTGAATACTTCTCTAATTAGCAATCCTTGAATACTCACCCAGGTGGTCCAAGTAGCCTTGAATATACTCCCCGAAGGTGGTCCAAGCATGCCTTGAATACTCTCCTAAAGTGGTCCAAGCATGCCTTGAATACTCCCCTAAGGTGGTCCAAGCATGCCTTGAATGCAGTCCAAGCATTTGAGTACTCCCCTAAGGTAGTCCAAGGTCATGCCTTGAATACTCCTCAAAATAGTTCAAGCATGCCTTGAATACTCTCCTAGGTAGTTCAAGCATGCCTTGAATACTCCTCTAAGGTAGTTCAAGCATGCCTTGAATACTCCTCTAAGGTAGTTCAAGCATGCCTTGAATACTCCTCTAAAATCATAGTGAATATGAAAGGCCCCTTGAAATCCACCTCCTAGATCTATCTATCTCCCCTCTTTTATTTTTGCCTTCCACACATAACTTGTGTACAGTAATGGTAAGGAGTATCGAGTGAGTAACTACATCGATGACGCCATCATGCTCATGACGTGTTGTATTATAAGTAGAACGAATGACCCACGCTCAGTTCTGCTATTTGGTTTGTGGAGGCGCTCTTGGGAAACTGTTACCAAATCCAGTGGAGGCTGTAGCTGATGCTCTACCCAAATAATTTTCTGTTTGGTTAGTTCCCAGCTCAACTGCTACCAAGTCCTTGAAGGAGGCTGTAGCTGACCCTGCATGGGTACCAACAATAGCAACAAGACATGGCATGCGCTGATGTGTGTAGTGTACAACAGGAAGAAACAGAGAAAGGCTGTAGTACTCAGCAGATGGTGAAGTTCCTCACAGCTCAAACAACTTTAGACAAGAACTTTAAACAAGAACTTTAAACTAGAACTTTAAACTAGAACTTTAAACTACTTTAAACTAGAACTTTAAACTTTAAACTAGAACTTTAAACTAGAACTTTAAACTAGAACTTTAAACTAGAACTTTAAACTAGAACTTTAAACTAGAACTTTAAACTAGAACTTTAAACTAGAACTTTAAACTAGAACTTTAAACTAGAACTTTAAACTAGAACTTTAAACTAGAACTTTAAACTAGAACTTTAAACTAGAACTTTAAACTAGAACTTTAAACTAGAACTTTAAACTAGAACTTTAAACTAGAACTTTAAACTAGAACTTTAAACTAGAACTTTAAACTAGAACTTTAAACTAGAACTTTAAACTAGAACTTTAAACTAGAACTTTAAACTAGAACTTTAAACTAGAACTTTAAACTAGAACTTTAAACTAGAACTTTAAACTAGAACTTTAAACTAGAACTTTAAACTAGAACTTTAAACTAGAACTTTAAACTAGAACTTTAAACTAGAACTTTAAACTAGAACTTTAAACTAGAACTTTAAACTAGAACTTTAAACTAGAACTTTAAACTAGAACTTTAAACTAGAACTTTAAACTAGAACTTTAAACTAGAACTTTAAACTAGAACTTTAAACTAGAACTTTAAACTAGAACTTTAAACTAGAACTTTAAACTAGAACTTTAAACTAGAACTTTAAACTAGAACTTTAAACTAGAACTTTAAACTAGACTTTAAACTAGAACTTTAAACTAGAACTTTAAACTAGAACTTTAAACTAGAACTTTAAACTAGAACTTTAAACTAGAACTTTAAACTAGAACTTTAAACTAGAACTTTAAACTAGAACTTTAAACTAGAACTTTAAACTAGAACTTTAAACTAGAACTTTAAACTAGAACTTTAAACTAGAACTTTAAACTAGAACTTTAAACTAGAACTTTAAACTAGAACTTTAAACTAGAACTTTAAACTAGAACTTTAAACTAGAACTTTAAACTAGAACTTTAAACTAGAACTTTAAACTAGAACTTTAAACTAGAACTTTAAACTAGAACTTTAAACTAGAACTTTAAACTAGAACTTTAAACTAGAACTTTAAACTAGAACTTTAAACTAGAACTTTAAACTAGAACTTTAAACTAGAACTTTAAACTAGAACTTTAAACTAGAACTTTAAACTAGAACTTTAAACTAGAACTTTAAACTAGAACTTTAAACTAGAACTTTAAACTAGAACTTTAAACTAGAACTTTAAACTAGAACTTTAAACTAGAACTTTAAACTAGAACTTTAAACTAGAACTTTAAACTAGAACTTTAAACTAGAACTTTAAACTAGAACTTTAAACTAGAACTTTAAACTAGAACTTTAAACTAGAACTTTAAACTAGAACTTTAAACTAGAACTTTAAACTAGAACTTTAAACTAGAACTTTAAACTAGAACTTTAAACTAGAACTTTAAACTAGAACTTTAAACTAGAACTTTAAACTAGAACTTTAAACTAGAACTTTAAACTAGAACTTTAAACTAGAACTTTAAACTAGAACTTTAAACTAGAACTTTAAACTAGAACTTTAAACTAGAACTTTAAACTAGAACTTTAAACTAGAACTTTAAACTAGAACTTTAAACTAGAACTTTAAACTAGAACTTTAAACTAGAACTTTAAACTAGAACTTTAAACTAGAACTTTAAACTAGAACTTTAAACTAGAACTTTAAACTAGAACTTTAAACTAGAACTTTAAACTAGAACTTTAAACTAGAACTTTAAACTAGAACTTTAAACTAGAACTTTAAACTAGAACTTTAAACTAGAACTTTAAACTAGAACTTTAAACTAGAACTTTAAACTAGAACTTTAAACTAGAACTTTAAACTAGAACTTTAAACTAGAACTTTAAACTAGAACTTTAAACTAGAACTTTAAACTAGAACTTTAAACTAGAACTTTAAACTAGAACTTTAAACTAGAACTTTAAACTAGAACTTTAAACTAGAACTTTAAACTAGAACTTTAAACTAGAACTTTAAACTAGAACTTTAAACTAGAACTTTAAACTAGAACTTTAAACTAGAACTTTAAACTAGAACTTTAAACTAGAACTTTAAACTAGAACTTTAAACTAGAACTTTAAACTAGAACTTTAAACTAGAACTTTAAACTAGAACTTTAAACTAGAACTTTAAACTAGAACTTTAAACTAGAACTTTAAACTAGAACTTTAAACTAGAACTTTAAACTAGAACTTTAAACTAGAACTTTAAACTAGAACTTTAAACTAGAACTTTAAACTAGAACTTTAAACTAGAACTTTAAACTAGAACTTTAAACTAGAACTTTAAACTAGAACTTTAAACTAGAACTTTAAACTAGAACTTTAAACTAGAACTTTAAACTAGAACTTTAAACTAGAACTTTAAACTAGAACTTTAAACTAGAACTTTAAACTAGAACTTTAAACTAGAACTTTAAACTAGAACTTTAAACTAGAACTTTAAACTAGAACTTTAAACTAGAACTTTAAACTAGAACTTTAAACTAGAACTTTAAACTAGAACTTTAAACTAGAACTTTAAACTAGAACTTTAAACTAGAACTTTAAACTAGAACTTTAAACTAGAACTTTAAACTAGAACTTTAAACTAGAACTTTAAACTAGAACTTTAAACTAGAACTTTAAACTAGAACTTTAAACTAGAACTTTAAACTAGAACTTTAAACTAGAACTTTTAAACTAGAACTTTTAAACTAGAACTTTTAAACTAGAACTTTTAAACTAGAACTTTTAAACTAGAACTTTTAAACAAGAACTTTAAACAAGAACTTTAAACTAGAACTTTAAACAAGGGACAAAATTTTTTTTTTTTGCTCAAAGACAAACAACCATATTGGATTGGTGGATTGACCAATTAAGAAACAAGACTATACCCACAAGACTATACCCATGTGGACACAACTGGTTAGATGACCCTTTACCTTTTTAAATCATCTACACCGATATTGTTCTACAGGATTTTAAATGGTAAAGGGTCATCATTCTACATGACGGTCTTGCTGCTCCTTTTAGATCAGGAAACATGAAGTGTTTTAAAAGGTAAATAAGTCTTTGAGGACTACACATGTGGTGTATTCTTGTTTTTTTGTCTTGGCTGATATCATGTGCTCCAAGATTTATCTTTGATAGATTACTCTCAGCTGACATCATATGCTCCAAGATTTATCTTTGATAGATTACTCTTGGCTGACATCATGTGCTCCAAGATTTATCTTTGATAGATTACTCCCAGCTGACATCATGTGCTCCAAGATTTATCTTTGATAGATTACTCCCAGCTGACATCATGTGCTTCAAGATTTATCTTTGATAGATTACTCCCAGCTGACATCATGTGCTCCAAGATTTATCTTTGATAGATTACTCCCAGCTGACATCATGTGCTCCAAGATTTATCTTTGATAGATTACTCTTGGCTGACATCATGTGCTTCAAGATTTATCTTTGATAGATTACTCCCAGCTGACATCATGTGCTCCAAGATTTATCTTTGATAGATTACTCTCAGCTGACATCATGTGCTCCAAGATTTATCTTTGATAGATTACTCTCAGCTGACATCATGTGCTCCAAGATTTATCTTTGATAGATTACTCTTGGCTGACATCATGTGCTCCAAGATTTATCTTTGATAGATTTCTCATAACCTGTAGACATGCTGGCCACAACTACAGTAGTACTAGCTGCTGCGAACTCCACCATCCTCAAGCTTGAGCACATCAAGTGAATCCCGAGCTTAGCTAGGAATATTTAATCCAACTTGACTAGGAACTTGACTAGGAATTTTTAATCCATCTTGACTAGGAATATTTAATCCAACTCCACTAGGAATACTTAATCCACCTTGACTAGGAATACTTAATCCAACTCGACTAGGAATACTTAATCCACCTTGACTAGGAATACTTAATCCAACTCGACTAGGAATACTTAATCCAACTTGACTAGGAATACTTATCCTAAGAATACTTAATCAACTTGACTAAGAATACTTAATCCAACTTGACTAGGAATATTTAATTAATCCAACTCGACTAGGAACCAACTCGACTAGGAATATTTAATCCAACTCGACTAGGAATATTTAATCCAACTCGACTAGGAATACTTAATCCAACTTGACTAGGAATATTTAATCCAACTCGACTAGGAACCAACTCGACTAGGAATATTTAATCCAACTCGATTAGGAATATTTAATCCAACTTGACTAGGAATATTTAACCCAACTTGACTAGGAATACTTAATCCAACTTGACTAGGAATATTTAATCCAACTCGACTAGGAACCAACTTGACTAGGAATATTTAATCCAACTCGATTAGGAATATTTAATCCAACTTGACTAGAAATATTTAATCCAACTTGACTAGGAACTTTTATTTTTGACTAGGAATATTTATAGACTTTTGAGTGATAATGTTTTGCCTAATGCACTAATGAATTTATCACTTTTTAAGGTGTATTTTCCCGAACTGCCCTAGCAGCCCTAGCCCCAGCCCCAGCCCCAGCCCTAACCTAGCCACAGTGTATGCAAAATTATGTATACACGTCACATTTAACTCTATATGTACTTGTGTGTGTGTTTACGTACGTGTGCGTGCAGGGTCTAAAGGTGACAGACTTGGCCACACATGTGCGGATACTACAGCGCAAGATTGCCTCGGTGAAGAGGGATCTCAAGGCTCTGCAGCTGGGCAGGATGGACGTACGGTTACCCACACGGTAAGAGAGCCCACACGGTAAGAGAGAAGTGGCATAGCAGGAATGAGAGTTGGTTTTAGGAAAGAACGGGTATAGCTAGGAAACTAGGGTTGAGGAAGGGGGTGGAGGGTGGTTGTGAATTTTGGAGCGAATATCTTCCACGGCAGAGCTTTCTGGTTGATCTGGAGTGGAGCAAGGATGACTTTGGAAAATTTGAAGTAGTCAAACCAAGGGGTGTGGTTTCCACACCCACATTCCACGCCTTATTGGTGACTGTTTGGTGGCTGTGAATATATGCGATAAAATGAAATATGCAGAGAATACAAGGGACCTTCAAATATGCAGAGAATACAGGGGACCTTCAAATATGCAGAGAATACAAGGGACCTTCAAATATGCAGAGAATACAAGGGACCTTCAAATATGCAGAGAATACAAGGGACCTTCAAATATGCAGAGAATACAAGGGACCTTCAAATATGCAGAGAATACAAGGGACCTTCAAATATGCAGAGAATACAAGGGACCTTCAAATATGCAGAGAATACAAGGGACCTTCAAATATGCAGAGAATACAGGGGACCTTCAAATATGCAGAGAATACAGGGGACCTTCAAATATGCAGAGAATACAAGGGACCTTCAAATATGCAGAGAATACAGGGGACCTTCAAATATGCAGAGAATACAGGGGACCTTCAAATATGCAGAGAATACAAGGGACCTTCAAATATGCAGAGAATACAAGGGACCTTCAAATATGCAGAGAATACAAGGGACCTTCAAATATGCAGAGAATACAAGGGACCTTCAAATATGCAGAGAATACAGGGGACCTTCAAATATGCAGAGAATACAAGGGACCTTCAAATATGCAGAGAGTACAAGGGACCTTCAAATATGCAGAGAATACAGGGGACCTTCAAATATGCAGAGAATACAGGGGACCTTCAAATATGCAGAGAATACAAGGGACCTTCAAATATGCAGAGAATACAAGGGACCTTCAAATATGCAGAGAATACAAGGGACCTTCAAATATGCAGAGAATACAAGGGACCTTCAAATATGCAGAGAATACAAGGGACCTTCAAATATGCAGAGAATACAAGGGACCTTCAAATATGCAGAGAATACAAGGGACCTTCAAATATGCAGAGAATACAAGGGACCTTCAAATATGCAGAGAATACAAGGGACCTTCAAATATATAGAGAATACAAGGGACCTTCAAATATGCAGAGAATACAAGGGACCTTCAAATATGCAGAGAATACAAGGGACCTTCAAATATGCAGAGAATACAAGTGACCTTCAAATATGCAGAGAATACAAGGGACCTTCAAATATGCAGAGAATACAAGGGACCTTCAAATATGCAGAGAATACAAGGGACCTTCAAATATGCAGAGAATACAAGGGACCTTCAAATATGCAGAGAATACAGGGGACCTTCAAATATGCAGAGAATACAAGGGACCTTCAAATAATATATAGAGAATACAAGGGACCTTCAAATATGCAGATAATACAAATATGCAGAGAATACAAATATGCAGAGAATACAAATATGCAGATAATACAAATATGCAGAGAATACAAATATGCAGAGAATACAAATATGCAGAGAATACAGGGGACCTGGTGGCAATCAAGTTCTTCTGAGCCACTTTACAACAACTTTTTCAATAGGCAACTTGAAACTTGCTCCCACGACGTCCGACTAGATGCTCTAGCCTTCATCAGCTTCTAAGCTGCTGCTGGGTTAGCATGACAGAATGATCTGCCATGTCTGTCAAAACTAAACGCTGCATGGAGGAATATTTCTGTTGGATTAAAATATTCATAGGTAGCGACGAACGGATGAATTCATGTGGAGAAATATTCGTGGATTGAAGCCCACTTCGTCTAAACACTTTGCGATTGATATTTGTGGATCGGATTTGAATGCAAAAATGTTGAGTAGTAAGCCTCTTGAAAACGCCTTTTTGAAAAATGTCGCGCTAAAATGCGTTAGTCTATGCCCACCAATTTAGGGAATACACAATGACAAACTGAAGGCTACTGATGAGGAGCACTGTCAGGAATAGTGCTGAAGAGACTAGCTACCTTTTACTCGGAGGAAACTGGAGCTCCAGTTGTCCTGGCAAAAATAAAGTTGCTGCCTGTACAACTATATGGCCACGCATGCACACATTAAAAATGTGTGTGTTTTTAAACTTGTTAAGACTATGAGCGTTTAATCCTGCCGAGTAGGGTTGACACCTTGTTCCTTATTTGCACCATCATCATGACCTTTCTAGAGCTGCACTGTTGTTGTCTGGCAACAGTTGCTGTTGATGGATACCCAGAGGAACTCAAGGCCAACATCTTCACCACACACAAACAAGCTAAGGCTTCATGAACCTGGCTAGGGCTTCTTTGTCACGTGTGGAAGTGTAGCAGGAGCTCACCACCTGCTTCAGTGCACGGATGGATACCCAGAGGAACTCAAGTCAACCCCAAGTCAACATCTTCACCACACACAAACAAGCTAAGGAAGGCTTCATGAACCTGGCTAGGGCTTCTTTGTCACGTGTGGAAGTGTAGTAGACTGTCACCACCTGCTTCAGCGCATGCTGTGTTGCCTTGTGATCTGTCTCACTGCCTTGACAACAGATTGGCAAGCAAATAGTCAGTGGCTAGGATATGTAAGTCCCCTGGGGCTCACTGAAGTGGGCATCACTTATTCACACACAGAGCCACCTTTAGTGAGGTGAAATCACTGCCTGTTGCTGGTGAAGGCTTCTTTTCCAAAAGCCATTTGCCAATCCCATCAGAACTGGTGAGCAGTCGATGGATTTTGAATGGTTTCTGGGCATGTGCAGTGACTGCCTCATTAGCTTTCCTAATTAGCATAATCTTGTGATGTTCAATAATTTTTTAGCACTCCATTCTTTAATTAAAAGATAATTTTGAAATATGTATCTCCAACATATTATTTATGTATGCGGGTTAAAAGCGGGTTAAAAGGAATTTTTCCATGTCAGCTACTTGGTATTCTTGGGAAGGATATATAAATTTTCAGCACTGGATATCTTGTATAGGATTAGCAACCTTGACAGTACAGCCAAAGGTTTACCAAAATCCTGTCTCTTGCTGCAAACATTATTACTGTAAATTGCTTAAAATTTGGTATGTATGTTCCTTTAACGCAACGGAAAGTTGTGGTGTCCATGGCAACAGAATTGGACTGTGTGAGATAATTAAAAAAATTATTACTATTGCTAGTATTAGGATAAATAAAAAATCTATTAGTATTGCTAGTATTAGGATAAATAAAATATTTGGATAAATAAAAAATCTATTAGTATTGCTAGTATTTTAGGATAAATAAAGTATTAGGATAAATAAAAAATCTATTAGCATTGCTAGTATTAGGATAAATAGGAAGACATTTTTTTCCTTTTTTTCCCTCCGTCAAGTTTAAGATCGGAACTACGTACGAGTGCCACATCACAGAAAAACAAGATCACTAAAATTTCTAATGCCTTTAAAATGTTTGAGATTATACAACTTTCTCAGCAAACTCTCAGTTGACATAACCAAATTACATGATCTTCTCTATAGTCAACTTGAAATTTACTCTCTCAACATTTTGACTGGATCACCCTTCATCAGAACTTATAATTAGAAAACTTTACCTCAGGTATCGCGAGGCCAACCTCCTCAGGTATTATAGGTCAGCCTCAGGTATCATGAGGTCAACCTCAGGTATCATATGTCAACCTCGGATATCATGAGGTCAACCTCAGATATCGTGAGGTCAACCTCAGGTATCATAGGTCAACCTCAGGTATCGTGAGGTCAACCTCAGGTATCGTGAGGTCAACCTCAGATATCGTGAGGTCAACCTCAGATATCGTGAGGTCAACCTCAGGTATCATGAGGTCAACCACAGGTGATGAGATCAACTTCAGGTATCATGAGGTCATGTGTTGCTTGAGCTGATTGCGAAGTTCCCCATCATTAAGTACTTCATGGCAAACATTAGCCAATTCCCCACACTCTATATTTAGCTCGTCTGAATTACGAAGAATTACGAAGAAGGAAATCAGATTTCCAATCCATGTGTGGGCTTCTGTGTGTTTTGTCAGGTCAGAGTTCAGAGAGTCCAGAATGGGGAGGAATGTTCCACCTTGCATTTTCACTTTTGTGCAGAAATGTCTCTCCCGCTGGTCCATCACGTCTAGCAAGGGGCTGCTGGATGCCGCACCAGCTTGAATCATATCTAGTGAGGGCCACTGGATGCTGCACCAGCTTGAATCATATCTAGTGAGGGGTCACTGGATGCTGCACCAGCTTGAATCACGTCTAGTGAGGGGTCACTGGATGCCGCACCAGCTTGAATCACGTCTAGTGAGGGGCCACTGGATGCTGCACCAGCTTGAATCACGTCTAGTGAGGGGCCACTGGATGCTGCACCAGCTTGAATCACGTCTAGTGATGGGTCACTGGATGTTGCACCAGCTTGAATCACGTCTAGTGAGGGTCACTGGATGCTGCACCAGCTTGAATCACGTCTAGTGAGGGTCACTGGATGCTGCACCAGTTTGAATCACGTCTAGTGAGGGGCCACTGGATGCTGCACCAGCTTGAATCACATCTAGTGAGGGGTCACTGGATGCTGCACCAGTTTGAATCACGTCTAGTGATGGGTCACTGGATGTTGCACCAGCTTGAATCACGTCTAGTGAGGGGCCACTGGATGCTGCACCAGCTTGAATCACGTCTAGTGAGGGGCCACTGGATGCTGCACCAGTTTGAATCACGTCTAGTGATGGGTCACTGGATGTTGCACCAGCTTGAATCACGTCTAGTGAGGGGCCACTGGATGCCGCACCAGCTTGAATCACATCTAGTGAGGGGCCACTGGATGCCACACCAGCTTGAATCACGTCTAGTGATGGGTCACTGGATGTTGCACCAGCTTGAATCACGTCTAGTGAGGGTCACTGGATGCTGCACCAGCTTGAATCACGTCTAGTGAGGGTCACTGGATGCTGCACCAGTTTGAATCACGTCTAGTGAGGGGCCACTGGATGCTGCACCAGTTTGAATCACGTCTAGTGATGGGTCACTGGATGTTGCACCAGCTTGAATCACGTCTAGTGAGGGGCCACTGGATGCCGCACCAGCTTGAATCACGTCTAGTGAGGGGTCACTGGATGCTGCACCAGCTTGAATCACATCTAGTGAGGTTCACTGGATGCCACACCAGCTTGAATCACGTCTAGTGAGGGGCCACTGGATGCTGCACCAGTTTGAATCACATCTAGTGAGGGGTCACTGGATGCTGCACCAGTTTGAATCACGTCTAGTGATGGGTCACTGGATGTTGCACCAGCTTGAATCACGTCTAGTGAGGGGCCACTGGATGCCGCACCAGCTTGAATCACATCTAGTGAGGGGCCACTGGATGCCACACCAGCTTGAATCACGTCTAGTGAGGGGTCACTGGATGCTGCACCAGCTTGAATCACGTCTAGTGAGGGGCCACTGGATGCCGCACCAGCTTGAATCACGTCTAGTGAGGGGCCACTGGATGCCGCACCAGCTTGAATCACGTCTAGTGAGGGGCCACTGGATGCTGCACCAGCTTGAATCACGTCTAGTGAGGGTCACTGGATGCTGCACCAGCTTGAATCACGTCTAGTGAGGGTCACTGGATGCTGCACCAGTTTGAATCACGTCTAGTGAGGGGCCACTGGATGCTGCACCAGCTTGAATCACATCTAGTGAGGGGTCACTGGATGCCACACCAGCTTGAATCACGTCTAGTGAGGGGTCACTGGATGCTGCACCAGTTTGAATCACATCTAGTGAGGGGTCACTGGATGCTGCACCAGCTTGAATCACGTCTAGTGAGGGGCCACTGGATGCTGCACCAGCTTGAATCACATCTAGTGAGGGGCCACTGGATGCTTCACCAGCTTAAATCATGTCTAGTGAGGGGCCACTGGATGCCCTCACCAGTTTGAATCACGTCTAGTGAGGGGCCACTGGATGCCACACCAGCTTGAATCACGTCTAGTGAGGGGTCACTGGATGCCGCACCAGCTTGGATCACATCTAGTGAGGGGCTGCTGGATGCTGCACCAGCTTGAATCACGTCTAGTGAGGGGCCACTGGATGCCGCACCAGCTTGAATCACATCTAGTGAGGGTCACTGGATGCTGCACCAGCTTGAATCACATCTAGTGAGGTTCACTGGATGCCACACCAGCTTGAAAACTCTCCTGCAACAGACTGCGGGTATCTTAGCTAGTTGATGGTTGGAAAGATAACTTTCTGCACAGAGAAGAGATGTGCTAATGATGGAGAACACACCAAACAGATAAATAGTACAAAATATTATTAATGTCTCGAGTTCACGTCAGCGTCTGGTCTTCCCTTCAGTACTCTGACACTTCATCAGCAGCCAGCATTGCCTGATGGCGTCTCTCTAAGGGAAGTAGTGGCTTCCAAGTAGTCTCAACACAACCTTCCTCTGTCTGCCATATTTCCCACAGACACTTCTGTTTCACAACAGGCCAGCCTATTGGGCATCAGGTCATGCGGCCATGCAGAGGTTGGGCATCTGTAATGAACATGCATGTGCACTCAATCATACACAAGTAGAAAGGCAGGCAAGAAGATGCTTGGCAGGTGCTCCAGCTCACCATTGCCACACAACACATTGCATTCATTACTAGTGAAGTGGAGCAAGTGAACAGCTGGAACGCACAGTGCTAACAGTCAGGAGGCTTTGTATCTAAAGCTCTGCCACGACTAGATACTAACTCTCTCCTCATCTTCAAAGAGGCTGCTACAAATAGTAGAGCACATCAAGCGCTAGAAAGGTTAAAAGCAAAGCCCATCGGACCCTGGACCCTGGAAGTAGGCTAGGGCATGCAGTGAATAATAGGCTTGCACCAGCCTAGTCTTGCACCAGCCTAGTCTTGCTCCAGCCCTAGTTCTTGTCCCAGCCCTAGTTCTTGTCCCAGCCCTAGCTCTTCTAGTTCTTGTCCTAGCCCTAGTTCTTGTCCCAGCCCTAGTTCTTGTCCCAGCCCTAGTTCTTATCCCAGCCCTAGTTCTTGTCCCAGCCTAGTGCTTATCCCAGCCCTATTTCTTATCCCAGCCCTGGTTCTTGTCCCAGCTCTAGTTCTTCTAGTGCTTATCCCAGCCCTAGTGCTTATCCCAGCCCTAGTTCTTGTCCCAGCCCTAGTTCTTATCCCAGCCCTGGTTCTTGTCCCAGCCCTAGTGCTTATCCCAGCCCTAGTCTTATCCCAGCCCTAGTTCTTGTCCCAGCCCTAGTTCTTGTCCCAGCCCTAGTTCTTGTCCCAGCCCTAGTGCTTGTCCCAGCCCTAGTTCTTCTAGTTCTTGTCCCAGCCCTAGTCTTGTCCCAGTCCTAGTTCTTGTCCCAGCCCTAGTTCTTCTAGTTCTTGTCCCAGCCCTAGTTCTTATCCCAGCCCTGGTTCTTGTCCCAGCCCTAGTTCTTCTAGTGCTTATCCCAGCCCTAGTTCTTATCCCAGCCCTGGTTCTTGTCCCAGCCCTAGTTCTTCTAGTGCTTATCCCAGCCCTAGTTCTTGTCCCAGCCCTAGTTCTTATCCCAGCCCTGGTTCTTGTCCCAGCCCTAGTGCTTATCCCAGCCCTAGTCTTATCCCAGCCCTAGTTCTTGTCCCAGCCCTAGTTCTTGTCCCAGCCCTAGTTCTTATCCCAGCCCTGGTTCTTGTCCCAGCCCTAGTTCTTCTAGCAGCTTATCCCAGCCCTAGTTCTTGTCCCAGCCCTAGTTCTTATCCCAGCCCTGGTTCTTGTCCCAGCCCTAGTGCTTATCCCAGCCCTAGTCTTATCCCAGCCCTAGTTCTTGTCCCAGCCCTAGTTCTTGTCCCAGCCCTAGTTCTTCTAGTTCTTGTCCCAGCCCTAGTCTTGTCCCAGTCCTAGTTCTTGTCCCAGCCCTAGTTCTTCTAGTTCTTGTCCCAGCCCTAGTTCTTATCCCAGCCCTGGTTCTTGTCCCAGCCCTAGTTCTTCTAGTGCTTATCCCAGCCCTAGTGCTTGTCCCAGCCCTAGTGCTTATCCCAGCCCTAGTGCTTGTCCCAGCCCTAGTTCTTATCCCAGCCCTGGTTCTTGTCCCAGCCCTAGTTCTTCTAGTGCTTATCCCAGCCCTAGTGCTTGTCCCAGCCCTAGTGCTTGTCCCAGCCCTAGTGCTTGTCCCAGCCCTAGTTCTTGTCCCAGCCCTAGTTCTTGTCCCAGTCGTAGTTCTCGTCCCAGTCCTAGTTCTTGCTCCAGGTTATGATCGCACAATGTATATCAGTGTTCATGGCCAACGTTACCAAAGTGTTGGTCAACATCACTGCTCTCCTATGATCCATGGTTGCTAGGGACATGAGTGCATTCTTGATTTATATCTCTCAACAATCAAATGGTGAGGTTTGGTTGCAGCCAAGGATAAAACTGACAGATGTGGCCCCTACTCCTCCACTTCCCATTCTCTTTGATGCATTCTGTGTGTTCAAACATCATTATTCATAAGATGTAGGGGAAGTTGAGGTGGCAGAAGTGTTTATTAATCATGTGACCTCATTAGCAACTGTTGATGTGAAGCCTTGCAGCCAGGTGGGCAGGCAGACGGGCAGTCTGGGCTCTTCCAACAACATGATAACAACAGCTGCTGCTAGGGACAGTATATTATCATACCACATGGAATAGTGTGTTTGGAGATAAATGCAGTGATGACCCTTTACCTTTTATTTGTTATGTTCTTGTCCTTGATTCTTCTTCCTATTTCGTTTTCTTCCCATGCATGGCTGCGCTGTGTCTAGGGATGGAGAGAAGAAGGTGCTTCACACATACATCTTCAGGTCCGATAAGATAAGGCAGAACTGGGTCAACATTCTACGTTACTCCAAACACAAGCTCAGTAAGGGTTAGGTACAGCGTAAACTTATTTATGGCTGTTTCAACAGCTGCTCAGCAGCTGCTCAGTAAGGGTTACAACACAAGATTATATCAGCACCAGCTCATGGGAGTTCAACATAGGCTCAGTAAGGGTTAAGCATAAGCTCAGTAAGGGTTAACACCAGCTCATGGAAGTTTTTAAAAAAGGCTCAGTAAGGGTTAAGCATATGTTTAGTAAGGATTATTTCAGCACGAGCTCATGGAAGCTCCAAACAGGCTCAGTAAGGGTTAAGCATATGCTCAGTAAGGGTTATTTTCAACACCAACTCATAAGAGTTCAACACAGGCTCAGTAAAGGTTAAACATAAGCTAAAAGGGTTATTACTGTTCTTGTTCGGTGCCTGTATTCTGCAGTCCATCCAGTGGAGAACTCGTGGGTGATTGCAGAGGATGTGAGTGATGGAGACATCTTTCAGGTCTCATACAAACTGCCTCTCTTTGTGGAGAGTTACAACCTCAACCTCATCAACAGTGGAGTTATGTCCGTGAGTATGGTGGGTGGGATGGGAGGGGGGGGGGGGGGGGGGGGGGAGAGAGCAGGTCACCATCCTAGATATGAACCGGTCACCATCCTAGATATGAACAGGACAACATCCTAGGTATGAACATGTCACTATCCTAGATGTATGAACAGGTCACTACTATCTAGATATGAACAGGCCAATGTGTCTATGAGGTGGTCTGAAATGAGTAGTTCCAAGTCTACATATGGTCAGATATTACACCATAGCAACATAGCAGCAACATAGCAACAACAACAAAATAATTGACCCCTGTAGCCAACCAGTTTAATGACCCTTTACCAATTGATGAATATACAGGATTTTAAATGGTAAAGGGTTGTGGTCTCTATGGGCACAGTCTTGTTTCCTGTTTTAGGCCAAACAACTATTTGTTTGTTTGAACATAATCACTTTCTCAATATCTCCACGTTTGGACTAGATGCTCTAGCACCCTCATTATTGTTTTAAAGGCATGCATGCTGCCTTCCAAAGAGGGCTATGAATAGCCATACCTCTTGTTGTTGCCTTCCAAAGAGAAAGGGCTATAAATAGCCATACCTCTTGTTGTTGCCTTCCAAAGAGGGCTATGAATAGCCACACCTCAGGGCTATGAATAGCCATACCTCTTGTTGCTACCTTCCAAAGAGGGCTATAAATAGCCACACCTCTTGTTGCTGCCTTCCAAAGGGCTATGAATAGCCATACCTCTTGTTGCTGCCTTCCAAAGAGGACTATAAATAGCCATACCTCTTGTTGTTGCTGCCTTCCAAAGAGGGCTATGAATAACCATACCTCTTGTTGCTGGCTTCCAAAGAGAGCTATGAATAGCCATCCTCTTGTTGCTACCTTACAAAGAGGGCTATGAATAGCCATACCTCTTGTTGCTGCCTTCCAAAGAGGGCTATGAAGAGCCATACCTCTTGTTGCTGCCTTCCAAAGAGGGCTATGAATAGCCATACCTCTTGTTGCTGCCTTCCAAAGAGGGCTATGAATAGCCATACCTCTTGTTGCTACCTTCCAAAGAGGGCTATGAATAACCATACCTCTTGTTGCTGCCTTCCAAAGAGAGGGGGCTGCCATACCTCTTGTTGCTGGCTTCCAAAGAGGGCTATAAATAGCCATACCTCTTGTTGCTGCCTTCCAAAGAGGGCTATGAAATATATAGCCATACCTCTTGTTGCTACCTTCCAAAGAGGGCTATGAATAACCATACCTCTTGTTGCTGCCTTCCAAAGAGGGCTATAAATAGCCATACCTCTTGTTGACCTTCCAAATAGGGCTATGAAAAGCCATACCTGCTCCTGTACCAGCTGCTATAATTATAACACTGATTGTATTCATGACCTTGAACTCTCACCCCCCCCCCCCCCCTCTCTCCGTTCCTCCGGCCTCACCATGTAGGTGCAGTGTGCCACTAAGGTCGGCCGGAGCAGTGCCTGGTTGGCTAGTGGGGACAACTCCTCCGCCCATATCTCCATCCTGGAGTGTGTCACACCATGCCCCATCATGCTGGAGTGCTTCAAGGTAATCAGACGCCCACACACCGACACACTAATTAGAACTCCTCTTGTTGTTGTTGTGTTGTTGTGTTGTTGTTGTGTTGTTGTTGTTTCCGGTTGATTGCTGCGCCGTGTGATTTCTGTTCTCTTTCTTCCCCTCCCCTTCTTCTTCAGGTCAACTCTATGAGGATCTTGGACATTCAGTACGTTCCCCCGTCTTCCTTCTGCCAGGGAGAGTCAGACTTTGCACGAGACACTTTGCAGCAGCCGAGGAAGATTAGCAAAGCAGGCATTGCTGGAGGCATGGGCTCCCTCAGTCTGATACCTCCGCACCTGGGCACCGTCTGGATGGGAGCGCAGTGTGGGAAGTGAGTGTGGGAAGTGAGCGTGGGAAGTGAGCGTGGGAAGTGAGCGTGGGAAGTGAGCGTGGGAAGTGAGCGTGGGAAGTGAGCGTGGGAAGTGAGCGTGGGAAGTGAGTGTGGGAAGTGAGTTTGGGAAGTGAGTGTGGGAAGTGAGCGTGGGAAGTGAGTGTGGGAAGTGAGTGTGGGAAGTGAGCGTGGGAAGTGAGCGTGGGAAGTGAGCGTGGGAAGTGAGTGTGGGAAGTGAGTTTGGGAAGTGAGTGTGGGAAGTGAGCGTGGGAAGTGAGTGTGGGAAGTGAGTGTGGGAAGTGAGTGTGGAAAGTGAGTGTGGAAAGTGAGTGTGGGAAGTGAGCGTGGGAAGTGAGTTTGGAAAGTGAGTGTGGGAAGTGAGTGTGGGAAGTGAGCGTGGGAAGTGAGCGTGGGAAGTGAGCGTGGGAAGTGAGCGTGGGAAGTGAGCGTGGGAAGTGAGCGTGGGAAGTGAGTGTGGGAAGTGAGCGTGGGAAGTGAGTGGGAATGAGTGTCGGAAGTGAGTGTGGGAAGTGAGTGTGGGAAGTGAGTGTGGGAAGTGAGCATGGGAAGTGTGTGGGAAGTGAGTGTGGGAAGTGAGTGTGGGAAGTGAGCGTGGGAAGTGAGTGTGGGAAGTGAGTGTGGGAAGTGAGTGTGGAAGTGAGTGTGGAAGTGATGTGGGAAGTGAGTGTGGAAGTGAGTGTGGGAAGTGAGTGTGGGAAGTGAGCGTGGGAAGTGAGTGTGGGAAGTGAGTGTGGAAGTGAGTGTGGGAAGTGAGTGTGGGAAGTGTGCGTGGGAAGTGAGTGTGGGAAGTGAGTGTGGGAAGCGAGTGTGGGAGTGAGTGTGGGAAGTGAGCGTGGGAAGTGAGTGTGGGAAGTGAGTGTGGGAAGTGAGCGTGGGAAGTGAGTGTGGGAAGTGAGTGTGGGAAGTGAGCGTGGGAAGTGAGCGTGGGAAGTGAGTGTGGGAAGTGAGCGTGAGTGTGGGAAGTGAGTGTGGAAGTGAGTGTGGGAAGTGAGTGTGGGAAGTGTGCGTGGGAAGTGAGTGTGGGAAGTGAGTGTGGGAAACGAGTGTGGGAGTGAGTGTGGGAAGTGAGCGTGGGAAGTGAGTGTGGGAAGTGAGTGTGGGAAGTGAGTGTGGGAAGTGAGCGTGGGAAGTGAGTGTGGGAAGTGAGTGTGGGAAGTGAGCGTGGGAAGTGAGCGTGGGAAGTGAGTGTGGGAAGTGAGTGTGGGAAGTGAGCGTGAGTGTGGGAAGTGAGTGTGGGAAGTGAGTGTGGGAAGTGAGTGTGGGAAGTGAGTGTGGGAAGTGAGTGTGGGAAGTGAGCGTGGGAAGTGAGTGTGGGAAGTGAGTGTGGGAAGTGAGCGTGAGTGTGGGAAGTGAGTGTGGGAAGTGAGTGTGGGAAGTGAGTGTGGGAAGTGAGTGTGGGAAGTGAGTGTGGGAAGTGAGTGTGAGCGTGAGTGTGGGAAGTGAGTGTGGGAAGTGAGTGTGGGAAGTGAGCGTGGGAAGTGAGCGTGGGAAGTGAGCGTGGGAAGTGAGCGTGGGAATTGAGCATGGGAAGTGAGTGTGAGCGTGAGTGTGGGAAGTGAGTGTGGGAAGTGAGTGTGGGAAGTGAGTGTGGGAAGTGAGTGTGGGAAGTGAGCGTGGGAAGTGAGCGTGGGAAGTGAGTGGGAAGTGAGTGCAGCGTGTTTCAATTCTCAATAGCAAGACAAGTTGCACTAACAACTGCTCACAGTGTGCTCTAAATGGAATATATCGTTTAACCCCATCCAGTCCATAAATGTGGCTATCTCTGACCACAGACTAGACCATACCCACAATTAAACATTCTGTGACTATGTTACTCCATTCTCCCTCAAGCTACTTGTGTCCTCACAAGAACCTGTTTGTGAGTGACCTAATCACTACATCTTTCGGAGGGCGGAGGTTTCTTTGTGGCCTTACTGCTCTGTCATTTGGGCTAGAATTTGATAACTTGTGTACCCCGCGGCTGAGCTGATTCCTTGAGTTCTTGTGAATGTCTGCATAAGATGGCTTGCGGGCTAAAGAAGCCGGTTGAGATGGGATGGATTAGTTTCTTCCTTTGTGATGTGGGTATAACCTTTTTGAGCATCCCTAGGACTTCTACCAATTGGCTCAGCGTAGCAGACTTTCAGTCGGTCCCTGTGCACCGCGAGTGTTTTAGCAGATCCAATCAGCTGTACTCGGTAGTTCCCACTACCAAGCCTGTGGGATGGTGTATGGGCCATGCCAGAGAGATGAGGATTTCTTCATTCTCCCCAGCTTGATGGCAGGTACATACAGCCACACTGTGTCTCCCCACAGAAACATTGATCCCTGCAACAACAAAATTCACTTTGTTCTGGTGGTGGGCCTGCCTCAACCTTCTTCACGTGTCATCCTAGACAGTTTTCAAGGAATGGCAGGTTTCTTCTACAAATGTTGGGACTTCTTTCTCCTCTCCTTCACCAGATGTAGGGACTCTTCCCAGCTTGATATGGACTGGAAGGGATGTTGAGAGACCAAAGTTGACATGGAAAGGAGACCAGCAGATTCATGGAGTGCTGTTGGGTGGGCAAACAAGGCTTTTGGAATATGTAGATCCCAATCGCTTTGGTTTCCTTTGACCATATTGGATAGCATTGCCTCCAAGGTATGGTTGAAGCGTTCAACTTCTCCATTTCCTTGTGGGTGGTAATCCGATGTTTGTGTGCGTTCAATTCCTAAATGCTCACAAGGCTGGTTCAGTTGGCTTCTTGGTCTCTGTGGAGGGTTGATGGGACTCCATATCGGCAGACAATCTCATCCACCAGTGGAGTAACTAGTGTTTCCAGGTCTGTTGATCTGAGGGGGAAAGCTTCAACCCACTTACTAAAAATGTCCGTCACAATGAGGATATACTTTCTTCCTTTAGAACTCCTGGTTAATGGACCCATGATATCCCAAGATAGCTTCTCAAAAGGGTGTTTGGCTTTAATTATCCCAAGGGGTGCTTGTGGGCCAGGTTTGAGTTTCTGACACTGCTGACATTCACTTACCTAGTTTTCAATATCTGACTCATATCCAGGCCAATAAAATCGCTCCTTCACATTTTCTGTCATTCTGCGTACCCCCATGGGCTGCAACTAACTCTCACCACTCCTTGCTCAAGAATGTTTGTCACCTCACCCTCAACCACACCCCTAAGTGCTTCAGGTAGTCTGCGCATTATTGCCTTATGGGTGGCCCCTCGCGTAATATTGCATGCTTGATAGCTGAGGTTTGGCCAACAGGACCTCCCATAGGGGGACCCTCAGTCAATATTGCATGCTTGATAGCTGAGGTTTGGCCAATAAGACCTCCCATGGGGGGGTCCTTCAGTCAATATTGCATGCTTGATAGCTGAGGTTTGGCCAATAAGACCTCCCATGGGGGGTCCCTCAGTCAATATTGCATGCTTGATAGCTGAGGTTTGGCCAATAAGACCTCCCATGGGGGGTCCCTCAGTCAATATTGCATGCTTGATAGCTGAGGTTTGGCCAATAAGACCTCCCATGGGTGCAAAGAGATCGGCAAGCTCTGTCAATATTATACCATGGAGTTGTGTTCTCAGTAGGTGTCAAGTCCGTAGAGGACAATTTCTGGAGCTGAATACCCCTGCCTGCCTGTCATCAGCTCCTGATCTAGCAGCACATCCTACCGGAGAGTGACTTCTCCAAGCTTCATATGTGACCGGCATTGGTCTGGTGTTGATGATTCTGCAAGGACTTGCTTTCCTCACGATACAGTGTTCGTGCAACACATAGATGTGTAGGCAGCACCCCATAAAGATGTGTAGGCAGCACCCCATAAAGTTGTGTAGGCAGCGCCCCATAAAGATTAGTAGGCAGCACCCCATAAAGATGTGTAGGCAGCACCCCATAAAGTTGTGTAGGCAGCGCCCCATAAAGATGTGTAGGCAGTGCGCCATTCATCGATTCAGCTAGTGCTTCTTCATTCTCACCAAAAAAGCTCAAATCTCCCTCGAAGCTCTCCAATAATCAGTTGTATCGTCCGACAGAATCTCCATGTCTCTGGGAGCTGTCACTGCCACACTATCAGTCAAATGGCTACCAATTGCCAAATCCTTTCATCTCGTCTCGTAAACATTGGAACCTCAAAACGTGAGCTTTTTCCAAGAGAGAGAGAGAGTACTGTTTCTGCAATCCATCACTGCCCCATGCTCCTTAGGAAACCAGCTCCCAGTAGGCAGTGTTCCTTGCACACGAGAGCTCCAGAAATGTCAGGAAATGCTAAGAGACGGTCATGGTGGCACGTGCAATCACTGGATTGTATTTTTTTAATTTTAATTTTTCATTATTTGTTGCTCAAACCCGTCAAACAGGAGTAAGTTTTCTGACTATTTTATTTTGAAAGACGGGTCTACTGGGCATGTGCATTAAAAACTATAAAGTTCAGAGTTTAAGGTTCAGAGTTTAAGGTTAATTTTTTATATATATTGTTTTGCTAAACAATATCAAGTTTGCACCCCTTGTGGAGGTCAATCAGCCAATATTTGGATCCACTTTCATTAAAAGAGTCACCTGCTAATGAAATAAATAATTAACTGTGATGTTGGAGCAGTTTGGGTTAGTTGCATCATGGTGATGACTGGGCACCTGTTAGACCCCCTCCCCCCCCCCCCCCCCCACACACACACCCACACACACCACCACCACTAGGTGAGCAAGGCTTTGGAAGGGAGATGGGAGGGAGCATTGATGGTCTGTGGTTCATTAGTTCCTTAGCTGACAACACCATTGTTGGTATTGCCACACTCAACTGGTTGCTGCTGGTGCCACACCTTCTGTCATGTGGCAACAGTATTGGCAAGGGGAACCCCCCAGATGTTTCAACGCATTCGAAAGCCAAACTTTTCCCATAGAGGTATTCAGCCTGCATGTGATGTGTGATGTTGGTCCGAAGTGCATCCCCATAGAGCTACTGTCAACCTACTTCAACCTGCCTCCACCCAGTGTGATGTTGGTCCAGTGTGTGTCCCCATAGAGCTACTGTCAACCTACTTCAACTTGCCTCATCCAGTGTGATGTTGGTCCAGTGTGTGTCCCCATAGAGCTATTGTCCTACTTCAACCTGCCTCCACCCAGTGTGGTGTTGGTCCAGTGTGTGTCACCATGGAGCTATTGTCAGCCTACTTCAACCTGCCTCCACCCAGTGTGATGTTGGTCCGAAGTGCATCCCCATAGAGCTATTGTCAACCTGCTCCAACCTGCCTCACCCAGTGTGGTGTTGGTCCAGTGTGTTTCCCCATGAACTATTGTCAACCTACTCCAACCTGCCTCCACCCATTGTGGTGTTGGTCCAGTGTGTGTCCCAATAGAGCTATTGTCAACCTACTCCAACCTGCCTCACCCAGTGTGGTGTTGGTCCAGTGTGTGTCCCCATGAACTATTGTCAACCTACTCCAACCTGCCTCCACCCATTGTGGTGTTGGTCCAGTGTGTGTCCCAACAGAGCTATTGTCATCCTACTTCAACCTGCCTCCACCCAGTGTGGTGTTGGTCCAGTGTGTGTCCCCATAGAGCTATTGTCAACCTACTTCAACCTGCCTCCACCCAGTGTGGTGTTGGTCCAGTGTGTGTCAACCTGCCTCACCCAGTGTGATGTTGGTCCAGTGTGTGTCCCCCATAGAGCTATTGTCAACCTACTTCAACCTGCCTCATCCAGTGTGGTGTTGGTCCAGTGTGTGTCCCCATGAACTATTGTCAACCTACTCCAACCTGCCTCCACCCATTGTGGTGTTGGTCCAGTGTGTGTCCCAATAGAGCTATTGTCAACCTACTTCAACCTGCCTCCACCCAGTGTGGTGTTGGTCCAGTGTGTGTCAACCTGCCTCACCCAGTGTGATGTTGGTCCAGTGTGTGTCCCCCATAGAGCTATTGTCAACCTACTTCAACCTGCCTCACCCAGTGTGGTGTTGGTCCAGTGTGTGTCCCCATGAACTATTGTCAACCTACTCCAACCTGCCTCCACCCATTGTGGTGTTGGTCCAGTGTGTGTCCCAATAGAGCTATTGTCATCCTACTTCAACCTGCCTCCACCCAGTGTGGTGTTGGTCCAGTGTGTGTCCCCATAGAGCTATTGTCAACCTGCCTCCACCCAGTGTGGTGTTGGTCCAGTGTGTGTCAACCTGCCTCACCCAGTGTGATGTTGGTCCAGTGTGTGTCCCCATAGAGCTATTGTCAACCTACTTCAACCTGCCTCACCCAGTGTGGTGTTGGTCAAGTGTGTGTCCCCAAAAAGATACACACTGGGTCATGAAATGAGAATCTCTATGAGTGAGGCTTCTGTATGGTGCAACTGGTGAGCACCTGTGTTAGTGTTAGCATGCAACTGGTGAGTAACTGTGTTAGTGTTAGCATGCAACTGGTGAGTAACTGTGTTAGTGTTAGCATGCAACTGGTGAGTAACTGTGTTAGTGTTAGCATGCAACTGGTGAGCACCTGTGTTAGTGTTAGCATGCAACTGGTGAGTAACTGTGTTAGTGTTAGCATGCAACTGGTGAGTAACTGTGTTAGTGTTAGCATGCAACTGGTGAGTAACTGTGTTAGTGTTAGCATGCAACTGGTGAGTAACTGTGTTAGTGTTAACATGCAACTGGTGAGCACCTGTGTTAGTGTTAGCATGCAACTGGTGAGTAACTGTGTTAGTGTTAGCATGCAACTGGTGAGTAACTGTGTTAGTGTTAGCATGCAACTGGTGAGTAACTGTGTTAGTGTTAGCATGCAACTGGTGAGTAACTGTGTTAGTGTTAGCATGCAACTGGTGAGTAACTGTTAGTGTTAGCATGCAACTGGTGAGTAACTGTGTTAGTGTTAGCATGCAACTGGTGAGTAACTGTGTTAGTGTTAGCATGCAACTGGTGAGTAACTGTTAGTGTTAGCATGCAACTGGTGAGTAACTGTGTTAGTGTTAGCATGCAACTGGTGAGTAACTGTGTTAGTGTTAGCATGCAACTGGTGAGTAACTGTGTTAGTGTTAGCATGCAACTGGTGAGTAACTGTGTTAGTGTTAGCATGCAACTGGTGAGTAACTGTGTTAGTGTTAGCATGCAACTGGTGAGTAACTGTGTTAGTGTTAGCATGCAACTGGTGAGTAACTGTGTTAGTGTTAGCATGCAACTGGTGAGTAACTGTGTTAGTGTTAGCATGCAACTGGTGAGTAACTGTTAGTGTTAGCATGCAACTGGTGAGTAACTGTGTTAGTGTTAGCATGCAACTGGTGAGTAACTGTGTTAGTGTTAGCATGCAACTGGTGAGTAACTGTGTTAGTGTTAGCATGCAACTGGTGAGTAACTGTGTTAGTGTTAGCATATTCTGTGCTTATAATTGTCAGTGTTTGCTGAAGAGGTGAGTGACTCTTCTCTTTGCTCTCTCTCTCTCTGTCCTTACTATTACAGACTTTCAATCTTCTCTGCTGATTCTGCGGGTGATGGAAGCAAACAGCGGCTTGCCACCATCATGCTTAAGGATGCCATTACAACTATACAGTGAGTATGTGTGTCGATGAGTGGTGAGTGGGTTGGTGTGTGTGTGAGTGGGTTGGTGTGTGGGTTGGTGAGTGTGAGTGGGTTGGTGTGTGGGTGAGTGGGTTGGTGTGTGGGTGAGTGGGTTGGTGTGTGGGTGAGTGGGTTGGTGTGTGGGTGAGTGGGTTGGTGAGTGTGAGTGGGTTGGTGTGTGGGTGAGTGGGTTGGTGTGTGGGTGAGTGGGTTGGTGTGTGGGTGAGTGGGTTGGTGTGTGGGTGAGTGGGTTGATGTGTGGGTGAGTGGGTTGGTGTGAGGTTGAGTGGGTTGGTGAGTGGGTTGGTGTGTGTGTGAGTGGGTTGGTGTGTGGGTGAGTGGGTTGGTGTGTGTGTGAGTGGGTTGGTGAGTGGGTTGGTGTGTGGGTGAGTGGGTTGGTGTGTGGGTGAGTGGGTTGGTGAGTGGGTTGGTGTGTGGATGAGTGGGTTGGTGTGTGTGTGAGTGGGTTGGTGTGTGGGTGAGTGGGTTGGTGTGTGGGTGAGTGGGTTGGTGAGTGGGTTGGTGTGTGGGTGTGTGGGTTGGTGTGTGGGTGAGTGGGTTGGTGTGTGTGTGAGTGGGTTGGTGTGTGGGTGAGTGGGTTGGTGTGTGGGTGAGTGGGTTGGTGAGTGTGAGTGGGTTGGTGTGTGGGTTGGTGTGTGGGTGAGTGGGTTGGTGTGTGGGTGAGTGGGGGTTGGTGTGAGGTTGAGTGTGTTGGTGTGTGGGTGTGTGGGTTGGTGTGTGGGTGAGTGGGTTGGTGTGTAGGTGAGTGGGTTGGTGTGTGGGTGAGTGGGTTGGTGAGTGTGAGTGAGTTGGTGTATGGTGTAGTTCCTCACTGGAAGATTGGCTTGTGGTGATGGTCATGTGCTTGGCCCTATACTGTAGAGAGTAGGGACAGCACAGCTGAGCTAAGACCTTCATTTAATTTTTCCCCTCTCTCCTCTCTCCCTCCCTCCTGGTTGGTAAGGTGAGTGAGTATACAAATCAATGAGGGCTGAGAAGGTCTTCTTGCCAAGAATGGCTTGACGACAGCCATGCACAATCACTTGGCCTCACACAAGGGTGGGGTGAGGGTGTGGTTAGGGTGTGGTTAGGGTGGGTTTTTTGATAATGATACAATATTATAAGGAATGTTATAAGGAATGATGGTCAAGTTTTTCTGCTACCTTCCTCCCCTCCCTGCCTTCCCCCCCTCTCTCCCCTCTCGCTCCTTTTCTAGGTACTACCAAGATCAGGTGTTTGTGACAACTGCCGAGAGAGACATAATAATCTTCAAACGAGTACTGTGTAAGTGGATCAGTCATACCATACAGAGGTTGTCCTCTCCCCTGGCATCCTCTTCCTTGGTGTCAGGTCCCAAATATGTTCTTTCCCTGGTCGCCCCCCATCCTCCCTGGCACCACCCTCCCTATGTTAATGTCCATTGATGACAAAGAAAAGAAGCCCACACTCATACACGCACACACACACACACACAAACACACACAGAAAGAGCCGAGAGAAGTATTAACTGTATGTACAGTAGGAAGTCAGTTATCCGAACACCTTGGGACCGAGGGTGTTCGGATAACTGAAATGTTCGGATAACTGGTCACACAAAATAAATTTAGCGATACGGGATATTATGACATTTTACTACACATAATCAATAAAAGTGGATGCATATTGTATGTAATCTAACATTTAGAATATCTAGTCTGCAGCTTGAGTAAAGTAACTTTTGTTTGTTTCTTATTTACAAATCTTTTTTTTGCAGTTTCAATTAGGAGATTATTTAGCACTACAGTTGTGCTCAGTGGGATTCCAGGCTGCTCCTGGACATATGCTAGAACTGTCTCTAGTGCAGTGCAAGCTTGGGAATGAGACACAGCTGGAAGACTCTCCTCTTCCTCTTCTCTATCACTTTTGTCACCTTCTGTAGCAAGTGCCACAATCTCCTCTTCTGTCAGTTCATGGTAGCCTGCATCGTTGTCGTCAGCCAAAAGCCAACCGATTCTCTCTTCTGGTGGAATGGCCAAGTTATTGAGAAGAGTGTCAATTTCTGGGTTTCCACCTCCTCTTCCTCCCGAAATGATTTGGGCTAGCAGCCTACGTTTACGCGCATGAGCACGAGTGCACACTATTGAAGGAAGGTTAAAAAAATATTTTTTTAAAAATAAAATAAAAAATATATTAAAATTTTTTAAATGGGTGGTAGGTGTGGCTTCATTTAGCGTTCGGTTGACCGACGTGTGCGGATAACTGACGTTCGGATAACTGACTTCCTACTGTATATATACATATGCAGATATATACATGTATGCTATTATACATGTATATAATATACGTATACATGTATATAATATACGTATACATGTATGCTATTATACATGTACATAATGTATACATGTATATAAAATATACACTATACATGTATATAATATACATATACATGTATGCTATTATACATGTATACAATATATACGTATACATGTATACAATATATACATATACATGTAAATAATACACACTATACATGTATACAATATATGTATACATGTATATAATATATGTACACATAATGTATACGTATGTTGTATATACGTGTACGTGTATATAATATATTCGTGTAATTTACATCTTCCATGCGTAATGCTTTGTCTTGTGTCTTTGTTTAACCACACCCCTTTCACTCCCTGTATTCCAGAAATTTCTCTCTTGATCATACCATGTCATTCATTACCTTCTCTCTCACCCTCTCTCCTCTCTTTCCTCTCACCTCCCACCTCTCCCTCTCACCTCTCCCTCTCACCTCTCCCTCTCACCTCTCCCTCTCACACCTCTCTCTCACCTCTCTCTCACCTCTCCCTCTCACCTCTCCCTCTCACCTCTCTCTCACCTTTCCCTCCCACCTCTCTCTCACCTCTCCCTCTCACCTCTCTCTCACCTCTCTCCTCTCTCTCTCCTCTCTCTGCCTAGCCGGATTCATACTGTCTCTTTACAAGACGGTACACGTCCTCCCAGGCGTGCGGCTGTCCATCAGGTGTTCCTGTAAGGTTGGGAATAAGCTTTGGCTCGGCATTGGCGGCTCTTGCCACATCTTCAACATGCAGACACTGCAGTTGGAGGTAAAGTAGTTCATCTTGAAGTTTGTCTTTGTCACTGCAGTTACTAGCCAGGATTTATAGCTAATGGCAGATACACCTGGCATGTGAGAGTTCACATTCCCGATGCTCCAACACACCTGGCATGTGAGGGTTTCACATTCCCGATGCTAGCGGATACTCCTGGCATGTGAGTGTTTCACATTCCCGATGCTCGGACACACCTGGCATGTGAGTCTTTCACATTCCCGATGCTCGGACACACCTGGCATGTGAGTGTTTCACATTCCCGATGCTTGGACACACCTGGCATGTGAGTGTTTCACATTCCCGATGCTCGGACACCTGGCATGTGAGTGTTTCACATTCCCGATGCTCGGACACACCTGGCATGTGAGTCTTTCACATTCCCGATGCTCGGACACACCTGGCATGTGAGTCTTTCACATTCCCGATGCTCGGACACACCTGGCATGTGAGGGTTTCATGTTCCCAATGCTAGCGGATATATCCCCACGAAGAATGGTACTGGGTAACCGATACCAAAAGTCTTTGCTAGAACTCATATGGTAGCTATCAGTTTCAAGTCTCATCTAACTCTATTATACTACTAGCAGAACACCTGTGCCTTAATAACCACCATAGTAGCACGTGTGCCTTAATAACCACCATAGTAGCACGTGTGCCCTAATAACCACCATAGTAGCACATGTACCTTAATAACCATCATAGTAGCACATGTGCCCTAATAACCACCATAGTAGCACATGTACCTTAATAACCATCATAGTAGCACATGTGCCCTAATAACCACCATAGTAGCACATGTACCTTAATAACCATCATAGTAGCATGTGTGCCTTAATAACCACCATAGTAGCACCTGTGCCTTAATAACCATCATAGTAGCACCTGTGCCTTAATAACCATCATAGTAGCATGTGTGCCTTAATAACCACCATAGTAGCACGTGTGCCTTAATAACCACCATAGTAGCACGTGTGCCCTAATAACCATCATAGTAGCACATGTGCCTTAATAACCACCATAGTAGCACCTGTGCCTTAATAACCATCATAGTAGCATGTGTGCCTTAATAACCACCATAGTAGCACGTGTGCCTTAATAACCACCATAGTAGCACGTGTGCCCTAATAACCATCATAGTAGCACATGTGCCCTAATAACCACCATAGTAGCATGTGTGCCTTAATAACCACCATAGTAGCACGCGTGCCTTAATAACCACCATAGTAGCAAATGTACCTTAATGACCACTTAATGCCACCATAGTAGCACATGTGCCTTAATGACTACCCTAGTAGCACATGTGCCTTAATGACCATCCTAGTAGCACATGTGCCTTATAAACACCCTAGTAGCACGTGTGCATAGTGTATACAGGCTTGCCAGAGACTCCATTGACTTGCATTAGCTAAACTAGACAAATAATGTTTCATTTTTTTTAAAGAACAAAGATATACATATACTGGGGAGTGCTGTAGCCTCCTATATTTGGTCTGACCCTATTTAAAAAATGGCGGCCAATAATTATCTCTCAACTCAAACTCACTTTGGCAGCTCGTTAGTCTCCTAATGGTCTTGGCCCATTTTAACCGCAAAATACTTCAAGGGGCTTGAATTATTCGCAAGGTAGTAAACCAGCAGCCACAAAACAGTAAAATGTCCTCCTCAGCACCTTGTGTCTTTCTATCTATCTCTTCCCTCCCACACATAACAAGTGCATAAATATGTCCATTCGTCTGCAACGACTCTTGATCACCACTAATCCGTTTATTGACTAGCCATTTCTTGATTAGCAATAATCTTTTGATTAGCACTAATCTGTTTCTTGATTCAGCACTAATCTGTTTCTTGATTCAGCACTAATCATTTCTTGATTCAGCACTAATTTGTTCTTGATTCTGCAATAATCCTTTTCTTGATTCAACACTAATCCATTTCTCGATTCTGCATTAATCCATTCTTGATTCAGCACTAATCTGTTTCTTGAGCCAGCACTAATCTGTTCTTGATTCAGCACTAATCCATTCTTGATTCAGCACTAATCCATTTCTTGATTCAGCACTAATCAAGAACTAATCCGTTCTTGATTCTGTACTAATCCTTTATTTTATTTTATTCAACACTAATCAAGTTCTTGATTCAGCACCAACAAACACCAGAAAATTGGTAAAAGGTCATTAATGTCATAAACACACTTGTGCACATGCAATATCGAGTCTAGCTGAGCTTGGTCAACAAAAGCTGCACATTTTATATCAAGAAGTGATGAGTATGTTTCCTCAGAAGTTTCCTCTTGTGACAATACTTAACAGCACAGACTTCAACACAAACAGGTAACTCCTTATGATGCATGTGTCTATGTGTAGATGGATATAAACTTGGTCCGATGATGAGGCTCCATCCCGAGCACCTTCTTGCAGGAGACACTGGACTATGCAAATTTGAAACAAGACAAAATACCAATTTACACAAACATTTACAGGAGCCTTCACCTACTGATAATGAGGACCAATATTATAACACTGCTTGATTTGGAGATAATAGGTAAAGGGTCTCCTGTAAATCTACCTTGGTTAATTCTTGTTTCATTATTTTTTTGTTTTTAAATTTTTTAATAAAGGAGATTGTTTTGGTTGACTTGTCACCTTTTTCACTTGGAAATGGTGATGTACAGAATTTTAATCAAACTTGTAGATTACTAATTCAAACTTGTAGATTACTAACAAGTAATGTATAATATTCAACCTTGTAGATTACGACTAACAAGTAAAGTATACTATTAGTATACTATTTTAGTATACTATTCAAGTAAAGATAAGTATACTATTCAAGCTTGTAGATTACTAGTAACTTATAGATACTAACGAGTAATAGTTTGATATTCTAACTTGTAGATTACTAAAAAAATAATAGTATAATATTCAAACTTGTAGATTACTAAGTTTTCATGTTGCGATTAGCCTCCATCAGGAAGTTGCTCGACTCCCAGAACTACCAGAACTAGCAAACCTTAGCAGATGTTATATACCATACACACACACACACACACATCACGCCCATCGCACACGCACGCACACACACACAATGGACAACTACCAATGCTTTGCTTGAAGGTCTGTACTGTTGACTATTGTCAGCAAGAATAAGCTTCTCAGTGATTTTGAAGTGAATGTGTGCAAATGTGTGCAAATCAGCTCAGCTAGTTTCAATTTGGCATAGTTACATGACCGTGTTTATTGTGTTGATGATCTTTACCCAAAACTGAAGTATGCAAATGCAATTTGGAGTCTTCTGTTAGTAATGGAAATGCCTTTGTGTGTGTGTGGGGGGGGGGGGGTGTAGATAATTGAGAGGCGGGGCTGATGATCAATGAAGAATTCAAGGCATTATTTGGGTGATAAGAGGTGCTAAAACTCAGTTTTAGCAAATAAATTATTATATGCTTTGGCATCCACCATTTTGAAATATGGGACAAGCTGACACAGGCAGTGCTACTGCACCCCCTGGCAAGAGAGGCCACTGATATTAGACAGTGAATCACTCTCCCTGTTAATACGTGCCACTGATATCAGGCAGTGCTGCCACTCTCCCTGATAAGGAAGGCTACCAATATTTTTGTGTATGAATAATATTTCCTCATTTTTGGAGGAGCATTTCCTACAGAATTCTGTTTAATCACAGAATGTGTTTTTCCTGTGCATAGCTATACTGATGGAGTGTGTACTGTGCATAGCTATACTGATGGAGTGTGTACTGTGCATAGCTATACTGATGGAGTGTGTACTGTGCATAGCTATACTGATGGAGTGTGTACTGTGCATAGCTATACTGATGGAGTGTGTACTGTGCATAGCTATACTGATGGAGTGTGTACTGTGCATAGCTATACTGATGGAGTGTGTACTGTGCATAGCTATACTGATGGAGTGTTTACTGTGCATAGCTATACTGATGGAGTGTGTACTGTGCATAGCTATACTGATGGAGTGTGTACTGTGCATAGCTATACTGATGGAGTGTGTACTGTGCATAGCTATACTGATGGAGTGTGTACTGTGCATAGCTATACTGATGGAGTGTGTACTGTGCATAGCTATACTGATGGAGTGTTTACTGTGCATAGCTATACTGATGGAGTGTGTACTGTGCATAGCTATACTGATGGAGTGTGTACTGTGCATAGCTATACTGATGGAGTGTGTACTGTGCATAGCTATACTGATGGAGTGTGTACTGTGCATAGCTATACTGATGGAGTGTTTACTGTGCATAGCTATACTGATGGAGTGTGTACTGTGCATAGCTATACTGATGGAGTGTGTACTGTGCATAGCTATACTGATGGAGTGTGTACTGTGCATAGCTATACTGATGGAGTGTGTACTGTGCATAGCTATACTGCACTGTTCTCTCCCAGGCAGTGGTGCAGATGAGAAGCAGTGATGGAGTGATGATCAACAAGATGGTGTCTCAGGGAGAGGGGATCTGGGTGAGCTACAGAGGCAGCTCTTCGCTGGAGCTCTTCCACACACCTTCCAAGCAGTCCCTCCAGATCATTGACATTAAGACCTCCATTCACACCATCATCAAGCGTAAGTCGTTGGCACAAACATCACCATTCATTCACACCATCAAGCATTAGTCATCACCACAAACATCACCATTCACACCATTAAGCGTAAGTCATCACAAACATCACTCATTCACACCATCAAGCGTAAGTCATCATCACAAACATCACCATTCATTCACACCATCAAGCGTAAGTCATCATCACAAACATCAACATTCATTCACACCATCAAGCGTAAGTCATCACAAACATAAACATTCATTCACACCATCAAGCGTAAGTCATCACAAACATCACTCATTCACACCATCAAGCGTAAGTCATCACAAACATTCACACCATCAAGCGTAAGTCACCACAAACATCACCATTCATTCACACCATCAAGCGTAACATCACCACAAAATCACCATTCATTCATACCATCAAGCGTAAGTCATCACAAACATCACCATTCATTCACACCATCAAGTGTAAGTCATCATCACAAACATCACCATTCATTCACACCATCAAGCATTGGTCATCCCACAAACATCACCAATAAACGAGTCAAAAGCGCAGAGCCGGAAACATGCTGGCTCATAATGATTAACAACCCGTGTGCTCTTAGCATACATGTACTGTAAACGCTTGGTTGTTAAGCAGGTATCTATATTAACAACCTCCTTTTTGTTAGTTCAGGGGAGACTAAACCATTTTTATAGTTTAATTTTTTTACTTGTGGTTACCACTTTATAGCTCCATAGATTCTACAACCTTCATGGTATGGACTTGATATATATAGCTCAAAAGATAGGTCTCTCTTTGTGCTCTCTTTTGATACCAAAATATTTTTGATAGATATAACGTTTATAGCCAAGTTACTAGAGCGGGAACCTCAAAACCTGAATGCCCGCATAAATATCTCCATATTGCAAAGTGCTAGAGAGCTAAAATTAGCACCAGTGGCTAGAGGAAGTCCTACTTGATGCAATGACTGTTTTGATTAGGCGTTAAAATGTAAGTACGTGGTCAAGTGCACGGGTGGAAAATGAATTTTATGGCTTCCTCTAGCGGCTAGCCACTAATTTCAACTCTCTAACACTTGGCAATCTGGAGATATTTATGCGCCAAAGTCAGGCATTCAGGTTTTGAGGTTCCCTCCACTTTAGCTCTAGTAACTTGGCTATAGTCAAAAATATTTTAGTATCAAAAGAGAGCACAAAGAGATACCTATCTTTTGAGCTATATATCAAGTCCATACCATGAAGTTTGCAGAATCTATGGAGCTATAAAGTGGTAACCACAAGTTAAAATAATATATATATTGGTATAGTCCTCCCCTTTTAAAATGGTTATGTCCCTCCTTCACCCGTGACTTTCTAGAAACTAATGACTGCAGCTATATTATAGACTGATCACTAAACTCCCTAGCAACCAGATATTTTCAGAATGTATTGAATGAAATAAGATCATTGCAAATGGTTGCCAAGCAACATAGACATGAATATTATTATGCTCAATGAGAATGCTATCAAAAGTTCCACACTAAGAGATTTGCTTGGCAGGGAGACTGGACATACCAGAGAAATGACTGATATTAGTACTCTAACTGGCTCACCTGCAAGCACACGCACACACACATACACACACACACACACACACACATCACACATAAACACACAAACAAACACCAGTTACCCAAAGAATTATCTTTTGCTCTTAGCTCTCTTCTGCTAAATTCCAGATATAGGTTCTGTTCACTGCTAAAGTGTTTAGACTTATCATGAGCAGTCTTAATGGTTTCTTCATTCTCTCCTTCCTTCTCTATCTCTGTGCTGAAGCTGGCAATGTCTATCTCACGCTGATTCTATTTCTCTGCTCAGCATCTCGACCTCAGCACGGTCGAGGCTCCCACAAACAAGCTGGGACTTATTCTCCTTTTTCATCGCTCAGTTGGCCGACTGACAGCCAAAAATCATCAAAAAGTACCGTCAATACTTCTCTGGCACTATACCATGATGTCATCACCTCAACTGTGATGCTGGGCTCATTTTACCCTAGCAACCTAACCATTACAGACTAGCCAGCTCCTAGAGCTCTGATTTAGGCATGCGCTTATTACCCCTTTAGAGCCGATAATTAAATTTGGCAGTAGTGCAGACTTCCCGAATTATTTCAGTTCCAAGTTAACTGGCAAAACAATTTAAAAGTTTACGTGTTCAGCCTTGAGCCTTATGCCTGCTCTGTTGCCTAGGAAACTTCTGAAAACCAATCTTCATAGCTAAGAGACATGGAAACTGTTTTCAGTTAGTGATGTGGTGTGTGGTATCAAGACTAGTGTTTTCAGTTAGTGATGTGGTGTGTGGTATCAAGACTAGTATTTTCAGTTAGTGCTGTGGTGTGTGGTATCAAGACTAGTGTTTTCAGTTAGTGCTGTGGTGTGTGGTATCAAGACTAGTGTTTTCAGTTAGTGCTGTGGTGTGTGGTGTCAAGACTAGTGTTTTCAGTTAGTGTTGTGGTGTGTGCTATCAAGACTAGTGTTTTCAGTTAGTGCTGTGGTGTGTGGTATCAAGACTAGTGTTTTCAGTTAGTGATGTGGTGTGTGGTATCAAGACTAGTGTTTTCAGTTAGTGTTGTGTTGTGTGGTATCAAGACTAGTGTTTTCAGTTAGTGATGTGGTGTGTGGTATCAAGACTAGTGTTTTCAGTTAGTGATGTGGTGTGTGTTATCAAGACCAGTTAGTGATGTGGTGTGTGGTATCAAGACTAGTGTTTTCAGTTAGTGCTGTGGTGTGTGGTATCAAGACTAGTGTTTTCAGTTAGTGCTGTGGTGTGTGGTATCAAGACTAGTGTTTTCAGTTAGTGCTGTGGTGTGTGGTATCAAGACTAGTGTTTTCAGTTAGTGATGTGGTGTGTGGTATCAAGACTAGTGTTTTCAGTTAGTGCTGTGTGGCATCAAGACTAGTGTTTTCAGTTAGTGATGTGATGTGTGGTATCAAGACTAGTGTTTTCAGTTAGTGATGTGGTGTGTGCTATCAAGACTAGTGTTTTCAGTTAGTGTTGTGTTGTGTGGTATCAAGACTAGTGTTTTCAGTTAGTGCTGTGGTGTGTGGTATCAAGACTAGTGTTTTCAGTTAGTGTTGTGTTGTGTGGTATCAAGACTAGTGTTTTCAGTTAGTGCTGTGGCGTGTGGTATCAAGACTAGTGTTTTCAGTTAGTGATGTGGTGTGTGGTGTCAAGACTAGTGTTTTCAGTTAGTGATTTGGTGTGTGGTGTCAAGACTAGTGTTTTCAGTTAGTGCTGTGGTGTGTGGTATCAAGACTAGTGTTTTCAGTTAGTGATGTGGTGTGTGATATCAAGACTAGTGTTTTCAGTTAGTGCTGTGGTGTGTGGTATCAAGACTAGTGTTTTCAGTTAGTGCTGTAGTGTGTGGTATCAAGACTAGTGTTTTCAGTTAGTGCTGTGGTGTGTGGTATCAAGACTAGTGTTTTCAGTTAGTGATGTGGTGTGTGGTGTCAAGACTAGTGTTTTCAGTTAGTGATTTGGTGTGTGGTGTCAAGACTAGTGTTTTCAGTTAGTGCTGTGGTGTGTGGTATCAAGACTAGTGTTTTCAGTTAGTGATGTGGTGTATGGTATCAAGACTAGTGTTTTCAGTTAGTGCTGTGGTGTGTGGTATCAAGACTAGTGTTTTCAGTTAGTGATGTGGTGTGTGGTATCAAGACTAGTGTTTTCAGTTAGTGTTGTGTTGTGTGGTATCAAGACTAGTGTTTTCAGTTAGTGTTGTGTTGTGTGGTATCAAGACTAGTGTTTTCAGTTAGTGCTGTGGTGTGTGGTATCAAGACTAGTGTTTTCAGTTAGTGCTGTGTTGTGTGGTATCAAGACTAGTGTTTTCAGTTAGTGCTGTGGTGTGTGGTATCAAGACTAGTGTTTTCAGTTAGTGCTGTGGTGTGTGTTATCAAGACTAGTGTTTTCAGTTAGTGCTGTGGTGTGTGGTATCAAGACTAGTGTTTTCAGTTAGTGCTGTGGTGTGTGTTATCAAGACTAGTGTTTTCAGTTAGTCTTGTGATGTGTGGTATCATGACTAGTGTTTTCAGTTAGTCTTGTGATGTGTGCTATCAAGACTAGTGTTTTCAGTTAGTGCTGTGGTGTGAGGTATCAAGACTAGTGTTTTCAGTTCTGTGGTGTGTGGTATCAAGACTAGTGTTTTCAGTTAGTGCTGTGTTGTGGTGTATCAAGACTAGTGTTTTCAGTTAGTGCTGTGGTGTGTGTATCAAGACTAGTGTTTTCAGTTAGTGCTGTGTGGTGGTATCAAGACTAGTGTTTTCAGTTAGTGATGTGGTGTATGGTATCAAGACTAGTGTTTTCAGTTAGTCTTGTGGTGTGTGGTATCAAGACTAGTGTTTTCAGTTAGTGCTGTGTGGTGGTATCAAGACTAGTGTTTTCAGTTAGTGATGTGGTGTGTGGTATCATGACTAGTGTTTTCAGTTAGTCTTGTGATGTGTGCTATCAAGACTAGTGTTTTCAGTTAGTGCTGTGGTGTGTGATATCAAGACTAGTGTTTTCAGTTAGTGATGTGGTGTGAAGTATCAAGACTAGTGTTTTCAGTTAGTGTTGTGTTGTGGTGTATCAAGACTAGTGTTTTCAGTTAGTGCTGTGGTGTGTGGTATCAAGACTAGTGTTTTCAGTTAGTAATGTGGTATGTTGCATCAAGACTAGTGTTTTCAGTTAGTGTTGTGGTGTGTGGTATCAAGACTAGTGTTTTCAGTTAGTGCTGTGGTGTGTGGTATCAAGACTAGTGTTTTCAGTTAGTAATGTGGTATGTTGCATCAAGACTAGTGTTTTCAGTTAGTGTTGTGGTGTGTGGTATCAAGACTAGTGTTTTCAGTTAGTATTGTGTGGTGGGTATCATGACTAGTAAATTAATTATTGCTAGCTACATGTTAGCCAGAGAATGACATTCCTTACTCCCTGGCCAAGAGATATTAAATATTTCTTCATCTACAGATAATGTTTTTGTCTTCATTTCTGTCATTTCTGCAGTTTGTCATGCCGTTGCTGATAAGAATACATTTATACTAATCAAACATGTTTTTTTTTCTTCGCAGGGAGGAAGCTAGAGAACCGCCTCCCCCCACCTAGTCGAATTCACGTGACTGCCATCATGGCCTCCCATGGTTATTTGTGGATCGGGACCAGCGAGGGGTGCATGCTTGTCTACCACATCCCTCACCTGGACTCCATCCCCATCGTGTCCGGCAAGCCCTACTTGGCCATGGACAGCTACCGAGGGGCAGTGCGGGTGCTCCTTCCTATTCACACCGGCGGCACAGTGGAGAGCACTCGTGTGAAGCAGTTTGAAGAGGATGAGGATCACAGAAGGAGCATGCTCTTGGGCAAGGAGGAGATGATGGGTCTAAGTGGTATTCTGAAAGGAGAAGGTTTGTTGAACAGCAAGGGCCATCAGACGAGGGTCAGGAGGAGCATGTCCGAACCACTGGAGACGTTGTGCAGGTTCGAAAGGGATGAGTCGTTCCTGAAGAACGGCGAGTCTCCACCCGACCTACAGGACGGCAACACTGCCGGTCCTTCTTCCTCCGCTTTGTATGTGAATACGACGCATGCGGACGATGTTAGAGTGGAACAATCGTTGTCGCCCGATCTTCCTGTGTTTCCTTGGTCAGGATCTGTGGAGGAGGCAGAGCCTGTGCAGGAGAACAAGTCTATGGCTGAGGTGGGGAGGGAGGTGATGGAGGAGGATGCGACAGGTGGGGGGAGAGTGAACGAGTGTGGAAATGTGAAGGAAGGAGATGCCGGGGGGAAGGAGGAGGTGGAGGAACAGGGAAATGTTGGGAAGGAAGAGGAAGGAAGCACTGCCAGGAAGAAGGTGAGTAGTCGGAGAGAAGGACCAAGGGAGGAAAGAAGTGAAAATGGAATCGAGGTGAGTGACGGACGAAAAGATTGGATGGAAGATGATGACGATTACAACTCGGACGAACTAGCAAGCATGGCCCGGTTCAAGGATGGCATCCACTCTTCTCCATTCACTCAAAATAGAGACACGTTTATCGACGGAGGTGAATTCCCCACCCAACTCAAACTCCATCCCATCTCTGATCTCGCACTGGAGAGTCTTCGTGACTCTGGAGATTACACCGTCCCTCTCGAGCTTGACGCCATCAGAAACTCCACGATTGGACAGCGGTACAGAAATGGAGTAAATCCCCCCCGGATTCCAGTGGGTGGAGAAGTCGCGTCAGTTGAGGGGGGAGATCGGTATCATGGCATCTATTGCAAACAAGACTCTGTGAATTCGGAAGAACAGGGAAACAGTGCCGGTGGGAGGGAGGGAGTTTACAACGATCCCGTGGAATTGGGTACCAGGGGGAGGATGCCTGCATCCGAGGTCGCAAAGAGAGCTACTGGCCTGGGGGAAGACGAAGGTGGAAGTTATGAATTTCCCACAGAGCTGGCTCGGAGTGAGCTCATGGACAGAGTGCACCCCTACGAAGATCCCGCCACCTTAGGCAAAGGTACAATGCCATGAGGTTCATTTTAAGAGCAAAGGCAAAATTGAACTTTATCTCTCACCAAAATACACAACATTTTCCCAGAGGCATATCTCATTGATAATTATTTTCTCTCTTCTTCTCCCTCGTACTTTGCCCAGATATCTCCACTCCTCTGTCCACCTTCTATTCCACCAAAACTCTGAACCGGAGTCTGTACTTCCCACCCAGACCCAACCTGAGCGACGAAGGAGGCATGTTCGTTCTGACGGCTGGAAAAGGCATGCGCAACCTCCGCATCAGCCGAAAGGCAACGTTCTTCAACATGGCCAACAGCGAAGCTGAAGGCTGTATGATTGCCTACGAAGTTGAAGTGTAAAATACTCGTATTTCTTGTTACATGCCATGTCAGTGATGCACACAAATCATCATCTACTTGTGGATTGGACTTAACAATGCATATGTATTATTATAAACACACATGTCAAGCTCAGGGTCAATTTATTATTTTTTCCCTTTTATCTCCAGTCAAAGATATAATTTTTTATTACTTTTTCTTCACAGGTGTTGAGATTAGTGTCTTTAAAACACAAACGCATGCCGTGTTGCCGTGCAAAAAGGGGCCGAAACAAGGCCCACTTGAACGCTTGCTGGGTTACTGGTGCAAAAAGGGACCGAAACAAGGACCACTTGTCGTTCCCACTTCAACCACGCGGCACGCACTCTTTTTAAAAATCCTTGCCGCTAAAAGTAATTTCCTGTCCTGGACACGTCATAACAAAACTAATAGAACGTCCGATTTCCTGTCCTCTGCTACCCCGTAATGCTGGATACAAGTTCTCTCCAATAAACTATACCACACTCCAAGAAAGTAATTTCCTGCCCTCCCCAACTACCTCTAATGCTGGACACTAGTTGACACTTGTCATAGCAAAACTCCTTCTCCATACGCACTGCCAGTACATATATATTCAAGACCCCACCTCCTATTACAGCAGCTGCTGGCTTCTGCAATGACAAGAGACTGTTACACAATTTAGTCTGACAGCTCTCGACTTGACAAGTTTAGCAAAGAAAAATGTCCTTGTAAATATAGATATAAATATAATGTGCATACAAGAAGAAGCTGGCTCGGTCTGAACAGTGACCATTATACAGGAAATAAAATGAAATGTAGATGATGTCCTCTTCAGGACTTGGTTTGCATGATTATTCTGGCATTGTCTACGGTGGAGTTGAGTTTGTGCGTCTGCCTCAGGTTCCTGGCTCGAGTGTGCTCGTTCTCCACTTCCATAGTGAAGTTAGACGGGAACCAACCACACTCGAGGTCCCGCAGTCTCTCTCCTTCGTACCACCCATCGGCCATCTTGCGATAGACCTTCACCACGTCTCCCCGCTCCAGGCCTAGCTCGTCCGGCTGCTGTGCCTGGTAGTCGTACACTGCCTGCACCTGCGGACAATCTGCATGCGTTGGGGGTGAGATCGAAGTAACACAACTTAGAATTTACGTGAAACCAGAGTGCATTATTCCATTCTGATTAACAGAATATGCTTCTTAATGCTTCTAGCTTCGTTGTACAGAAGATCAGATTCAGAACAAAAACTTCAGGTGAGTGACTTCACGTCCTTAAAAATATTATTTTTAAAAATAAATAAATATAAATAAAAATAGCAACTTAGAAGAGACGAGTTCTCTGCACCGTCGGGCATTGTTATTATGCGATGTAACATACCAATGTCAAGGGGTGTGCATTATCTATACCCCAAGGGGTGTGCATTATCTATACCCCGAGGGTTATACATTCTATACTTTGAGGGGTGTACATTATCTATATGACTTTAGGAATGTACATATCTATGCCTCGAGAGGTGTACATATCTATGCCTTCAGGGGTGTACATTATCTATGGCTCGAGGGGTGTACATTATCATCTACACCTTGAGGGGTGTACATTATCATCTACGTCTCGAGGGGTGTACATTATCTATGACTCTAGGGGTTATCTAAGTCGAGGGGATCTAGATTTTGAAAACTGCAAACATCTCAACGACGTTGGTCGAGGAGAAGTTCGTCCTCTCAATCCGTCGCAGGCACAGAGTCCAGTCCAAGCAGGTGTTCCAGCTGCACTGAACCAGCAACACAAGCATATGTCACTGATGCACACAGTCGGACCGCAATACCATTCCTTCAGCCTTCAGCATGTTATTCACACGCCCTCCCCATTCAACACCTCTTTCAATCCCGCAGCCCCCCCCCCTTCTTTACAACAACAGCAGCGAACATGCTATGGAGATGATCTTGGGGGGGGGGGGGGGGGGAGGGGGAGAGAGAGAAGAGGATACAGACCTGGGCACACAAAAACCATCTCCACATAATATCCTGGTAGCCCCCCCCCCCCCGGTCTCTCACACTTCCCTCCCCTCCCACCACCCTGTGTGCCTCTGATATGGTAGCCTCCTCCCACCCACCCCACCTCTCCGTCAAGCTTGCTGCTCACCCCAGTGCTGGTAGATGGTCTCCATTGTATCACTCTTGCCATCGTCCTGCCGGGACATGGACTCTATCCAGCGAGTCCTGTCAGTGCTGCACAACAAAGACAAGTCCGTCACTAGGAGGGGTGTGGTTACATGAACAGCACAGGGAAGGTCCACCATTGTGTAAAAAAAATTCTCACACACGCTCGAGAAGCTATACTCGTAATTCTGGCTTGGAATTGCCTCTGGAACTCTCATTGGGTGGAGCATATAAGGTAATAGGTGAGTGCACAATAGGACTTCATATTGGGTTGAACTCTATTCAAGCTGGTGGGCTTGAATAAAGCTGATAGCAATAGATACGACTGCTCGGCTGTCTGACTTCCTCAGCCTGCAGTGACGTCCATGCTGATCGCTCGGGGTAGTCAATATGTACTCATTTACATCACACATGGCTAGATGACCCTTTACCAATTCTTAAATGAGTCTTAAATCAATGCACATGCACACCAGACCAATACATAATGGTCTGCACAGCTTCAACCCGGTAAAGGGAAGATTAAAATGAGTGTAGATACATTATTGCTAAATTATTGCTCCTCCCCTTTTTGAATATGCACTAGCTATCCTCCTCTTCCTCCCAACTTCCTCTCCCCCCCCCCCCCCCCCCCACCCCTCCCTCCAGTCTGTCTCGTTTCTCGTAGTACAAATAACCCTGAAAGGGGAGGGGGGGGGCTGTAGCCAAGTTCCTCGGGACCATTCTGATTGGCTTGGCCAAGATATGCCAGGCAGATCTGTAATCGCAGAACGTAGCACACAAAGACCTTGGTTAATCTGCGTGCAGTTAGTGAGTGGAGCCTGCATGGGGTTAGTGAGTGACTAGTCTGCGTGGAGCCTGCGTGGGGTTAGTGAGTGGAGCCTGCGTGGGGTTAGTGAGTGGAGCCTGCGTGGGGTTAGTGAGTAGAGCCTGCGTGGGGTTAGTGAGTGGAGCCTGCGTGGGGTTAGTGAGTGGAGCCTGCGTGGGGTTAGTTAGTGAGTGACTAGTCTGCGTGGGGTTAGTGAGTGGAGCCTGCGTGGGGTTAGTGAGTGGAGCCTGCGTGGGGTTAGTGAGTGGAGCCTGCGTGGGGTTAGTGAGTGGAGCCTGCGTGGGGTTAGTGAGTGGAGCCTGCGTGGGGTTAGTGAGTGGAGCCTGCGTGGGGTTAGTGAGTGGAGCCTGCGTGGGGTTAGTGAGTGGAGCCTGCGTGGGGTTAGTGAGTGGAGCCTGCGTGGGGTTAGTGAGTGGAGCCTGCGTGGGGTTAGTGAGTGGAGCCTGCGTGGGGTTAGTGAGTGGAGCCTGTGTGGGGTTAGTGAGTGGAGCCTGCGTGGGGTTAGTGAGTGGAGCCTGCGTGGGGTTAGTGAGTGGAGCCTGCGTGGGGTTAGTGAGTGGAGCCTGCGTGGGGTTAGTGAGTGGAGCCTGTGTGGGGTTAGTGAGTGGAGCCTGCGTGGGGTTAGTGAGTGGAGCCTGCGTGGGGTTAGTGAGTGGAGCCTGCGTGGGGTTAGTGAGTGGAGCCTGCGTGGGGTTAGTGAGTGGAGCCTGCGTGGGGTTAGTGGGTGGAGCCTGCATGGCGTTAGTGAGTGACTAGCCTGCGTGGGGTTAGTGAGTGGAGCCTGCGTGGGGTTAGTGAGTGGAGCCTGCGTGGGGTTAGTGAGTGGAGCCTGCGTGGGGTTAGTGAGTGGAGCCTGCGTGGGGTTAGTGAGTGGAGCCTGCGTGGGGTTAGTGAGTGGAGCCTGCGTGGGGTTAGTGAGTGGAGCCTGCGTGGGGTTAGTGAGTGGAGCCTGCATGGGGTTAGTGAGTGACTAGCCTGCGTGGGGTTAGTGAGTGGAGCCTGCGTGGGGTTAGTGAGTGGCTAGTCTGCGTGGGATTAGTGAGTGGAGCCTGCGTGGGGTTAGTGAGTGGAGCCTGCGTGGAGTTAGTGAGTGACTAGTCTGCGTGGGGTTAGTGAGTGGAGCCTGCGTGGGGTTAGTGAGTGGAGCCTGTGTGGGGTTAGTGAGTGACTAGCCTGCGTGGAGTTAGTGAGTGGAGCCTGTGTGGGGTTAGTGAGTGACTAGCCTGCGTGGAGTTAGTGAGTGGAGCCTGCGTGGGGTTAGTGAGTGGAGCCTGCGTGGGGTTAGTGAGTGGAGCCTGCGTGGGGTTAGTAAGTGACTAATGAGAGGCATGTAGCAACACGATTAACATTATCCTGTTGAGCGATCACAATCTTGGATAAAAACCTGCTACAGTCACCATTTGTGTTGTAATTCATACTGCAAATGGTATGCATGACCACGCCACATCCTCCCTCTACCACTTCCTCTCCCAATTCCTACTTCCTCCTCAACTACTTCCTCTCTCCCAACATCCTCCCTCTACCACTTCCTATTCCTCAACTTCCTCCCTCAACTACTTCCTCTCTCCCAACATCCTCTACCACTTCCTATTCCTCAACTTCCTCCCTCTAAAACTTCCTCTCTCTCAACTTCTCTCCCCCCCCCCCCCCCCCCCCCCCCCCCCCCCCAACAACCCCTCATTAAGACGTACTCATTCTGGGCCAAAAAGATGTAGTCTTCCCTGCGTCCACTGGCATTATCTAAGAAGAGGAGCAGAATTCCATGTTGGGCACTTGCTTCAGACACTGCGACTGTAGCCCGGGAGATGGAGCTTTGCTCCCCAAGCTTAGGGAAGGAGACGCCATGATGAGGGTCCAGCCACTCCACCTCCACTACTGCTCGCGAGGCATAGTCCTTCACCCGGAAGACTTCATCACCTCGAGCACTGTACACATAGAGGAGAGGACATGACAAGGAAACAGTCCAATCACGCCCCTTGAGGGCACACATATCTTGTTGCATCACAACCTTGCCAATACTAAGACATCCCAGGACACATGGGGCTATCCCGGGATGTCCCCAGTGAGGGTGCCTGACTACACAGCATGGCTCCAGGAATACTTGTATCCTAGGGTACTTGGGACCCTCCCAGGATGTCCCCAGTGAGAGTGCCTGACTACACAGCATGGCTCCAGGAATACTTGTATCCTAGGGTAACTTGGGACTCTCCCAGGGTGTTCCTAGTGATGCCTGATGGCTCCAGGAATCAATGCTAGGGATAGTGCTAGATATTCTAGGTTAGGGTTAAGGTTACTGTTATTCTAGGGTTAAGGTTATAGTTATTCTAGGGTTAGGGTTAACATCATTAGAATTAAGGTTACCATTATACTAGGGTTAGCGTTATAGTTATTCTAGGGTTACGGTTATTCTCGAGCTGGGACTTGGGCCAGGGATTAGGGCTAGGGATATGAGGAATCTAGGGCTAGGGACATCATAGGATAGTGTCCTAGAGGTGTGGCAATAGAGAACACCCCTCAGCCCCCCCCTTGCTATTTACTGATGCCTGGCTAACTGATGCTCACCTTTACCACATGCATGCAGCTGATGGTCACCTCCACCACATGCATGCAGCTGATGGTCACCTCTACCACATGCATGCAGCTGATGGTCACCTCCACCACATGCATGCAGCTGATGGTCACCTCCACCACCTGCATGCAGCTGATGGTCACCTCCACCACCTGCATGCAGCTGATGGTCACCTCCACCACATGCATGCAGCTGATGGTCACCTCCACCACCTGCATGCAGCTGATGGTCACCTCCACCACATGCATGCAGCTGATGGTCACCTCCACCACCTGCATGCAGCTGATGGTCACCTCCACCACATGCATGCAGCTGATGGTCACCCCCACCACATGCATGCAGCTGATGGTCACCTCCACCACCTGCATGCAGCTGATGGTCACCTCCACCACATGCATGCAGCTGATGGTCACCTCCACCACATGCATGCAGCTGATGGTCACCTCCACCACATGCATGCAGCTGATGGTCACCTCCACCACCTGCATGCAGCTGATTGTCACCTCCACCACATGCATGCAGCTGATGCTCACCTCCACCACATGCATGCAGCTGATGGTCACCTCCACCACCTGCATGCAGCTGATGGTCACCTCCACCACCTGCATGCAGCTGATGGTCACCTCCACCACATGCATGCAGCTGATGGTCACCTCCACCACCTGCATGCAGCTGATGGTCACCTCCACCACATGCATGCAGCTGATGCTCACCTCCACCACATGCATGCAGCTGATGGTCACCTCCACCACATGCATGCAGCTGATGGTCACCTCCACCACATGCATGCAGCTGATGGTCACCTCCACCACATGCATGCAGCTGATGGTCACCTCCACCACCTGCATGCAGCTGATGGTCACCTCCACCACATGCATGCAGCTGATGGTCACCTCCACCACCTGCATGCAGCTGATGGTCACCTCCACCACATGCATGCAGCTGATGGTCACCTCCACCACATGCATGCAGCTGATGGTCACCCCCAACACCTGCATGCAGCTGATGGTCACCTCCACCACCTGCATGCAGCTGATGGTCACCTCCACCACCTGCATGCGGCTGATGGTCACCTCCACCACATGCATGCAGCTGATGGTCACCTCCACCACCTGCATGCAGCTGATGGTCACCTCCACCACCTGCATGCAGCTGATGGTCACCTCCACCACATGCATGCAGCTGATGGTCACCTCCACCACATGCATGCAGCTGATGGTCACCCCCAACACCTGCATGCAGCTGATGGTCACCTCCACCACCTGCATGCAGCTGATTGGTCACCTCCACCACCTGCATGCAGCTGATGGTCACCTCCACCACATGCATGCAGCTGATGCTCACCTCCACCACATGCATGCAGCTGATGGTCACCTCCACCACATGCATGCAGCTGATGGTCACCTCCACCACCTGCATGCAGCTGATGGTCACCTCTACCACCTGCATGCAGCTGATGGTCACCCCCACCACATGCATGCAGCTGATGGTCACCTCCACCACCTGCATGCAGCTGATGGTCACCTCTACCACCTGCATGCAGCTGATGGTCACCTCCACCACATGCATGCAGCTGATGCTCACCTCCACCACCTGCATGCAGCTGATGGTCACCTCCACCACCTGCATGCAGCTGATGGTCACCTCCACCACATGCATGCAGCTGATGGTCACCTCCACCACCTGCATGCAGCTGATGGTCACCTCCACCACCTGCATGCAGCTGATGGTCACCTCCACCACCTGCATGCAGCTGATGCTCACCTCCACCACCTGCATGCAGCTGATGGTCACCTCCACCACCTGCATGCAGCTGATGGTCACCTCCACCACATGCATGCAGCTGATGGTCACCTCCACCACCTGCATGCAGCTGATGGTCACCTCCACCACCTGCATGCAGCTGATGGTCACCTCCACCACATGCATGCAGCTGATGGTCACCTCCACCACCTGCATGCAGCTGATGGTCACCTCCACCACATGCATGCAGCTGATGGTCACCTCCACCACATGCATGCAGCTGATGGTCACCTCCACCACATGCATGCAGCTGATGCTCACCTCCACCACATGCATGCAGCTGATGGTCACCTCCACCACATGCATGCAGCTGATGCTCACCTCCACCACCTGCATGCAGTCACAGCAGATGCATACATGCACAGCCATGTTCTGAACAATGCCCTACGATTACTCACCCCATTATGCTGGAGTACTACACAAACAGCTTTGAGCCTTGTACACATAGCAGCAGTTGTGGGACCACATAGAGCACACTAGCAATTATTCAATTACAAGAAGAAAGTTTGACATAATTACAGACAGCTGGCTGGCCCACTATCCTTGACCAGTCCAGTAGGCCTGTCTAGCAATATATATGGTCGGGGGAAGGGGTGGGGTGGGAAAGGACAAAATTGGTCTGCCCGGACTTTTTTGTCCAACATCTAGCCATAGCCTAGCTCTGATTCCATCTCCTCCCCCTTGCCTCTGGAGCAACTCTGCTGGGCCAGGCCATGCTCTATGAGCAGCCAAGTTGATGGGTGCCTGGGGCATGCTCTATGAGGAGCTAAGCTGGTGGGTGCCTGGGGGATGCTCTATGGGGAGCTAAGCTGGTGAGTGCCTGGGCCATGCTTTATGGGGAGCTAAGCTGGTGAGTGCCTGGACCATGCTCTATGAGCAGCTAAGCTGGTGAGTGTCTGGGCCATGCTCTATGAGGAGCTAAGCTGGTGGGTGCCCGGGGGATCCTCTATGGGGAGCTAAGCTGGTGGGTGCCTGGGCCATGCTCTATGGGGAGCTAAGCTGGTGAGTGCCTGGGCCATGCTCTATGAGGAGCTAAGCTGGTGGGTGCCTGAGCCATGCTGGTGGGTGCTTGGGCCATGCTCTATGAGGAGCTGGTGAGTGCCTGGCCCATGCTCTATGAGGAGCTAAAGCTGGTGGGGGCATGCTCTATGAGCAGCTAAGCTGGTGGGTGCCTGGGCCATGCTCTATGGGGAGCTAAGCTGGTGGGGGCCTGAGCCATGCTTTATGAGGAGCTAAGCTGGTGGGGGCATGCTCTATGAGGAGCTAAGCTGGTGGGTGCTTGGGCCATGCTCTATGAGGAGCTGGTGAGTGCCTGGCCCATGCTCTATGAGGAGCTAAGCTGGTGGGTGCCTGAGCCATGCTCTATGAGGAGCTAAGCTGGTGGGTGTCTGGGGGATGCTCTATGGGGAGCTAAGCTGGTGGGGGCATGCTCTATGAGGAGCTAAGCTGGTGAGTGCCTGAGCCATGCTCTATAGGGAGCTAAGCTGGGCCATGCTCTATGGGAAGCTAAGCTGGTGGCTGCCTGGCCCATGCTTTATGAGCAGCTAAGCTGGTGAGTGCCTGGGCCATGCTCTATGAGGAGCTAAGCTGGTGGGGGCATGCTCTATGAGGAGCTAAGCTGTTGGGTGCCTGGCCCATGCTCTATGAGGAGCTAAGCTGGTGGGATGCTCTATGAGGAGCTAAGCTGGTGGGATGCTCTATGGGGAGCTAAGCTGGTGGGTGCCTGGCCCATGCTCTATGAGGAGCTAAGCTGGTGGGTGCCTGGGGGATGCTCTATGAGCAGCTAAGCTGGTGGGTGCCTGGCCCATGCTCTATGAGCAGCTAAGCTGGTGGGTGCCTGGACCATGCTCTATGGGGAGCTAAGCTGGTGGGTGCCTGGGCATGCTCTATGAGCAGCTAAGCTGGTGGGTGCCTGGGCCATGCTCTATGAGGAGCTAAGCTGGTGGGTGCCTGGACCATGCTCTATGAGGAGCTAAGCTGGTGGGCATGCTCTATGAGGAGCTAAGCTGGTGAGTGCCTGGGGGATGCTCTATGAGGAGCTTAGCTGGTGAGTGCCATGCTCTATGAGGAGCTAAGCTGGTGGGTGCCTGGGGGATGCTCTATGAGGAGCTAAGCTGGTGGGGGCATGCTCTATGAGGAGCTAAGCTGGTGAGTGCCTCCAGGGGCCATGCTTTATGGGGAGCTAAGCTGGTGGGGGCATGCTCTATGAGGAGCTAAGCTGGTGGGTGCCTGGGGGATGCTCTATGAGGAGCTAAGCTGGTGGGGGCATGCTCTATGAGGAGCTAAGCTGGTGGGTGCCTGGGGGATGCTCTATGAGGAGCTAAGCTGGTGGGTGCCTGGACCATGCTCTATGAGGAGCTAAGCTGGTGAGTGCCTCCAGGGGCCATGCTTTATGGGGAGCTAAGCTGGTGGGGGCATGCTCTATGAGGAGCTAAGCTGGTGGGTGCCTGGGGGATGCTCTATGAGGAGCTAAGCTGGTGGGGGCATGCTCTATGAGGAGCTAAGCTGGTGGGTGCCTGGGGGATGCTCTATGAGGAGCTAAGCTGGTGGGCATGCTCTATGAGGAGCTAAGCTGGTGGGTGCCTGGACCATGCTCTATGAGGAGCTAAGCTGGTGGGGGCATGCTCTATGAGGAGCTAAGCTGGTGGGTGCCTGGGGGATGCTCTATGAGGAGCTAAGCTGGTGGGGGCCTGGACCATGCTTTATGAGGAGCTAAGCTGGTGGGTCAGGGAGCCTGAGTGTCTAGGTTCTGCTTGCACATGGAGATAATCTGACACCCAAAAGAGAGGTATTACAATTACACACAAGCATTCCCATTATTAGTCTCAGGACCACTTCTAGCCCCACACCAAAGAAGTGAAGACTTATTTCTTGCTGCAAATGCGTGAAAGGTAACACTAAATATGAATGAGGACTGTGCATTTAAGGAACGGTGGTCACAGCAGTTGCCATGCCAATGTCATGCACGCCCTATACCCGAAGTGCATGTGACCATGACTACACATACATGTACAAGCAAACACACATGCTGGGTGCTAGGTTACTCAGAACACCTCACATAGCAAGCCTCACCCAGCCTTCACAACCATAGCAGCCTCACCTAGCCTTCACAACCATAGCAGCCTCACCTAGCCTTCACAACCATAGCAGCCCCACCTAGCCTTCACAACCATAGCAGCCTCACCTAGCCTTCACAACCATAGCAGCCTCACCTAGCCTCCACAACCATAGCAGCCTCACCTAGCCTTCACAACCATAGCAGCCTCACCTAGCCTTCACAACCATAGCCTCACCTAGCCTTCACAACCATAGCAGCCTCACCTAGCCTTCACAACCATAGCAGCCTCACCTAGCCTTCACAACCATAGCAGCCTCACCTAGCCTCCACAACCATAGCAGCCCCACCTAGCCTTCACAACCATAGCAGCCCCACCTATGTAGCCTCCACAACCATAGCAGCCTCACCTAGCCTCCACAGTAGCTATTCCCCTCCAGACACACACACACACACATAAACCCACTCTTTCTTCTTCTTGGAGATGATGATGTAATCTGTTAAGACAAAGACGTGGAGCGGTGTCTTCTTGATCTTGTTCTTGCCCAGCACTTTATGCTCGACTTGGAGCTGGACCAGCATGCCACGCCTCTCCAGCTGTCTGCTGGCGGAGACGATAGGGAATGGCTTCAACTTCCCAAAGTCCAACTTCTTGTGGATCTCATGAAGTTGCTCTGTTCGGTCCATCTTGCGAGCTCCATCATTGCATCCTGTCACAAGCTGAAGTTAGAGAGAGAGTGGGTAGGGTATAGGGAGTGGTCAGAGGATAGGGTGCATTGAGAGGGGAGAGATAGGGGATATGGTAAGAGGGCAGAGTCCAAAGAAGAGAGAGAGATGCCACTAACAGGATCACCATCAACAAGAGAGGGCACCTGTGGCATTCCTCGTAGTGCAAGCCAAGCTATCTATCCAGACAAGAGTTCCCCAGACAACCATGTGATTAGGTGCAGGGTTGCTGGGAGTCACAAGTTCAGCCCAATTATCACCATATAGAAAAGAAAAGCTGTCCATTAGTAACCAATGTGTAATCAAGCTTGCTATGTAGAGCCCAGATAAATAATACATTAACAAATTAAAAAAACAGATGTCGGTTCAGGAGAGGAAGGCCTCGGACAGGAAGGCACCTGGCTCTCACTCAAGGGTAGATTGTGAAGCAGAGCTAATCCTATTAATAAAGTGAGAAGTCTGTCTGTCTGTTGGCCGGCCAAACTGCTGGACCAAATCCTTTCAAATTTGGCATGGACAAAGGTTTTAACCAACTTAAAAATAGGGTATGTGAAGTTGGCCTCCGTGGTTACCTGAGGCCAGAGGTATCCTACAGAAAATTTTACCGAACAAAAGTTGTTCACAGAACTCTGTTTCTAGCTACACCTAGGACTATAGGTTCTGTATCTAGACTATAGGTTCTGTATCTAGACTATAGGTTCTATACTAGACTATAGGTTCTGTATCTAGGACTATAGGTTCTGTATCTAGCTACACCTAGGACTATAGGTTCTGTATCTAGACTATAGGTTCTGTATCTAGACTATAGGTTCTGTATCTAGACTATAGGTTCTGTATCTAGACTATAGGTTCTGTATCTAGCTACACCTAGAGTATAGGTTCTGTTTCTAGCTACACCTAGAGTATAGGTTCTGTATCTCGACTATACGCTCTGCATCTAGCTACACCTAGAGTATAGGTTCTCTATCTAGACTATAGGTTCTGTATCTGGCTACACCTAGGACTATAGGTTCTTTATCTAGACTATAGGTTCTGTATCTAGACTATACGCTCTGCATCTAGCTACACCTAGAGTATAGGTTCTGTATCTAGACTATAGGCTCTGTATCTGGCTACACCTAGACTATAGGTTCTGTATCTAGACTATAGGTGCTGTATCTGGCTACACCTAGGACTATAGGTTCTGTATCTAGACTATAGGTTCTGTATCTGGCTACACCTAGGACTATAGGTTCTGTATCTCGACTATACGCTCTGCATCTAGCTACACCTAGAGTATAGGTTCTCTATCTAGACTATAGGTTCTGTATCTGGCTACACCTAGGACTATAGGTTCTTTATCTAGACTATAGGTTCTGTATCTAGACTATACGCTCTGCATCTAGCTACACCTAGAGTATAGGTTCTGTATCTAGACTATAGGCTCTGTATCTGGCTACACCTAGACTATAGGTTCTGTATCTAGACTATAGGTGCTGTATCTGGCTACACCTAGGACTATAGGTTCTGTATCTAGACTATAGGTTCTGTATCTGGCTACACCTAGGACTATAGGTTCTGTATCTAGACTATAGGTTCTGTATCTGGCTACACCTAGGACTATAGGTTCTTTATCTAGACTATAGGTTCTGTATCTAGACTCTGCGTCTAGCTACACCTAGGACTATAGGTTCTGTATCTAGACTATAGGTTCTGTATCTAGACTATAGGTTCTATACTAGACTATAGGTTCTGTATCTAGCTACACCTAGGACTATAGGTTCTGTATCTAGCTACACCTAGGACTATAGGTTCTGTATCTAGACTATAGGTTCTGTATCTAGCTACAACTAGAGTATAGGTTCTGTTTCTAGCTACACCTAGAGTATAGGTTCTGTATCTAGACTATACGCTCTGCATCTAGCTACACCTAGAGTATAGGTTCTCTATCTAGACTATAGGTTCTGTATCTGGCTACACCTAGGACTATAGGTTCTTTATCTAGACTATAGGTTCTGTATCTAGACTATACGCTCTGCATCTAGCTACACCTAGGACTATACGCTCTGCATCTAGCTACACCTAGACTATAGGTGCTGTATCTAGACTATAGGTTCTGTATCTGGCTACACCTAGGACTATAGGTGCTGTATCTAGACTATAGGTTCTGTATCTAGCTACACCTAGACTATAGGTTCTTTATCTAGACTATACGCTCTGCATCTAGCTACACCTAGGACTATAGGTTCTTTATCTAGACTATAGGTTCTGTATCTAGACTATAGGTTCTGTATCTAGACTATACGCTCTGCATCTAGCTACACCTAGGACTATAGGTTCTTTATCTAGACTATAGGTTCTGTATCTAGACTATAGGTTCTGTATCTAGCTACACCTAGGACTATAGGTTCTGTATCTAGACTATAGGTTCTGTATCTAGCTACACTTCGACTATAGGTTCTGTATCTAACTACACCTAGACTATAGGTTCTGTATCTAGACTATAGGTTCTGTATCTAGACTATAGGTTCTGTATCTAACTACACCTAGACTTTAGGTTCTGTATCTAGACTATAGGTTCTGTATCTAGACTATAGGTTCTGTATCTAGCTACACCTAGGACTATAGGTTCTGTATCTAGCTACACCTAGACTATAGGTTCTGCATCTAGACTATAGGTGCTGTATCTAGCTACACCTAGGACTATAGGTGCTGTATCTAGTTACATTATCCATTATTGACCTGGGCAACGCAGGCTATAAACTGTAAAGCACAGCTATAAACTGAAGCACAGCTAATCTATTTACAAACTGCTAATTTATCTATAAACTGAAGCATAGCTATATAAAGGGTGGATATTACCATAAACTAGTAAGTGCTAAACAAACTTGTGGTTACCACTTTATAGCTCCATAGATTCTGCACATTTCATGGTATGGACATGATATATAAAAGATAGGTCTCTCTGTGTGCTCTCTTTTGATACTAAAACATTTCCCATAAGTATAACTATACCCAAGTTACTGGAGCTAAAGTGGGGGTACCTCAAAACCCGAGTGCCTGGTTTTGCAAGGGAAATGCCAAGTGCAAGACAGATGGAATTATCATCAGTGGCTAGAGGAAGCCATTCATACTGATACAATGACTTGCTTCACATTACTCGCTAAAACTTGAGTATGTGGTCCACCCGCCAGTGCTTGACCACGTACTTACATTTTAACGCCTAATGAAAACAGTCGTTGAATAGAGGAGGGCCACTGGTGCTAATTTCAATCTTTAGCACTTTGCAATCTGGAGATATTTATGTGGCTAATTCAGGCATTCAGGTTTTGAGGTCCCTCCACTTTAGGTCTAGTAACTTGCCTATATATAGTTATACATATGAATAATATTTTTGTATCAAAAGAGAGCACACAGAGAGACCGATCTTTTGAGCTATATATCAAGTCCATACCATGAAGTTTACAGAATCTACGGAGCTCTAAAGTGGTAACCATAAGTTTTTAAAACAAATTTAAAAAAATGCCATTGTCCCCCCTTAGAATTTATTATTTTCCAACCGCGCGTGCTTGACCAGTTATTGCATTGAGTGATAGTGAAGAAGTGAATGGTTTTCTTATTCATCTTTTTTAAACAACCCTGATGAAAGCTAGAGCATCTATGAAATGTCAAGGAGAAAGTCATTATATAGCAGAGCTGAAGGCCTAACACAGTATCGATGTGTACATCGTACGATGTAATGTTGTGATATTGGAAGTAACAATCATTAGATATATTTTACAGATTCTGAATTGGTGCAAAATTGAACAACTTGATGCCCTGCAACACAACAGGTGGAAAATTCTGCAACGGAAATGTGCATGGGGAGGTATAGCCATGGAGGAGTTTAGCTACTTGGGACCAGGTTCCCTTGAAGATGGACAGTAAGGGTGAGGTCAGCAGGCAATGGTTTCTGCAAGACTTCTCAGAGCACTAAGGGGGAGCACAGGTATGCATTTTGCACTGCTCAGCTGGGATATTATGTACCACTGAGACCACATTCTGCCACTGGGAGGCCAGCTCAGTCAGATGTCTGTGGTGATAAACATGACTTAGTAAACACACTGACCTGTTTTTACTCCCATCATTATACCTTACCAAATATACTAACTAGCTTACCAGACACACCAAATTACTTTTACCAAACAATTTGACCACGCCTTAACAAACCCACTGACCACACCTCACCAACACACTTACAGTCTGCACCGATCTGAGAGTAGTTTCCACCACGTCATAATCCGGATGATCTAGAGGTGTGCGGTTTAAGATCGCCAAGATTAACAGGGGCAACCTCGTTATCCTCTGCATGGGGAGGAGCAAGAAGGACATCATGGTGAGGTTCTGGCACACCTGGTGTGACTCCAAGCGACGAAGGTACTCCCGGAACATCAGATTGGTTTCACTGCAGCAGCGTCGAGAGCTCAATATCAAACACTCAGTACATGGGCAAGGTTTTAGTCTAGACATTATGCCCACACATTGTACAGGTTTTAGTCTAGACATTATGCCCACACTGTAAAGGTTTTAGTCTAGACATTATGCCCGCACATTGTACAGGTTTTAGTCTAGACATTGTGCCCACACATTGTAATGGTTTTAGTCTAGACATTATGCCCACACATTGTAATGGTTTTAGTCTAGACATTGGGCCCACACATTGTAATGGTTTTAGTCTAGACATTATGCCCACACATTGTAATGGTTTTAGTCTAGACATTAGGCCCACACATTGTAATGGTTTTAGTCTAGACATTATGCCCACACATTGTAATGGTTTTAGTCTAGACATGCCCACACATTGTAAAGGTTTTAGTCTAGACATTATGCCCACACATTGTAAAGGTGTTAGTCTAGACATTATGCCCACACATTGTAAAGGTTTTAGTCTAGACATTATGCCCACACATTGTAAAGGTTTTAGTCTAGACATGCCCACACATTATTCCCACACATTGTAAAGGTTTTAGTCTAGACATTATGCCAACACATTGTAAAGGTTTTAGTCTAGACATTGTGCCCACACATTGTAAAGGTTTTAGTCTCGACATTGTGCCCACACATTGTAATGGTTTTAGTCTAGACATTGTGCCAACACATTGTAAAGGCTTTAGTCTAGACAATATGCCCACACATTGTAAAGGTTTTAGTCTAGACATTATGCCCACACATTGTAAAGGTTTTAGTCTAGACATTATGCCCACACATTGTAAAGGTTTTAGTCTAGACATTATTCCCACACATTGTAATGGTTTTAGTCTAGACATTAGGCCCACACATTGTAATGGTTTTAGTCTAGACATTATGCCCACACATTGTAAAGGCTAGACATTATGTCCTATTAGAGCAGTCTTACTGTTTAATGCACGCAACCAGAAGCGGCCAGAGCCACAAACTCAGAATCATTCATATATAAACCATGCTCACTGATGGCTACAGCACCTGCACAAGCCCAGTAGACTGCTGTATCATAATAGCCATGGCTCGTGGGGGAATTTTTTTTTGAAATTTAAATATAAAAAAATTAATAAAAATAATAACGATTATTAAAGAGAGAGAGAGGAAAATGGCTGATGATGACAACTGTAATCATTCCTTCACCAGTCATTACTGCTGTTTCTGGAAGCTCTTTGCTGAAGAGTGCTGCGTGGCTCTGGCTTGCTCACCTCAATGGAGCCAATTCTTACAACTAGCTGCAGCTCATTGTATTTGCATTCTAATGAAACTATTTCTGAAGATTTTAATAGCTATACCAAAAATAAAATCGGGGGGAAGGGTTGTGCCAATCAGTTAATAAATAATTAGATTATCAGTGACAAAGACAGTACAATATTCAGCCTACAAAAACATGGATGCAGTTCTCATCACAAATTAGCTGAGTATCACCGACAATAATTTCGAAATCATCACTCTTTATTAGAAGATTTGCAGAATGTGAGCTGCTTTCTCCCACCACGATGTCGAGGCAGTGATTGCCTGCACCACTCGACGTATGGGCCGACAACTTAGGCAGGTTCAACGACAAACTTCAGAGTTCCATATAGAGGGGGGGTGACCTCCTCCCGCGCTACTTAAAATATGATGGGAAAGTTGGTGTGTAGTCCTACCTGTACTGCCATGCTAGTTGGTGTGTGGTCCTACCTGTACTGCCATGCTAGTTGGTGTGTGGTCCTACCTGTACTGCCATGCTAGTTGGTGTGTAATCCTACCTGTACTGCCATGCTAGTTGGTGTGTGGTCCTACCTGTACTGCCATGCTAGTTGGTGTGTAGTCAGTCCTACCTGCACTGTCATGCTAGTTGGTGTGTGATCCTACCTGTACTGCCATGCTAGTTGGTGTGTAGTCCTACCTGTACTGTCATGCTAGTTGGTGTGTAATCCTACCTGTACTGCCATGCTAGTTGGTGTGTGATCCTACCTGTACTGCCATGCTAGTTGGTGTGTAGTCCTACCTGTACTGCCATGCTAGTTGGTGTGTAGTCAGTCCTACCTGTATTGCCATGCTAGTTGGTGTGTAGTCCTACCTGTACTGCCATGCTAGTTGGTGTGTAGTCCTACCTGTAGTGCCATGCTAGTTGGTGTGTAATCCTACCTGTACTGCCATGCTAGTTGGTGTGTAGTCCTACCTGTACTGGCATGCTAGTTGGTGTGTAGTCCTACCTGTACTGCCATGCTAGTTGGTGTGTAGTCCTACCTGTACTGCCATGCTAGTTGGTGTGTAGTCCTACCTGTACTGTCATGCTAGTTGGTGTGTAGTCCTACCTGTACTGCCATGCTAGTTGGTGTGTAGTCCTACCTGTACTGCCATGCTAGTTGGTGTGTAGTCCCACCTGTACTGCCATGCTAGTTGGTGTGTAGTCCTACCTGTACACTGCCATGTTAGTTGATGTGTAGTCCTACCTGCACTGCCATGCTAGTTGGTGTGTAGTCCTACCTGTACTGCCATGCTAGTTGGTGTGTAGTCCTACCTGTACTGTCATGCTAGTTGGTGTGTAGTCCTACCTGTACTGCCATGCTAGTTGGTGTGTAGTCCTACCTGTACTACCATGCTAGTTGGTGTGTAGTCCTACCTGTACTGCCATGCTAGTTGGTGTGTAGTCCTACCTGTACTGTCATGCTAGTTGGTGTGTAGTCCTACCTGTACTGTCATGCTAGTTGGTGTGTAGTCCTACCTGTACTGCCATGCTAGTTGGTGTGTAGTCCCACCTGTACTGCCATGCTAGTTGGTATGTAATCCTACCTGTACTGCCATGCTAGTTGGCGTGTAGTCCTACCTGTACTGCCGTGCTAGTTGGTGTGTAGTCCTACCTGTACTGCCATGCTAGTTGGTGTGCAGTCCTACCTGTACTGCCATGCTAGTTGGTGTGTAGTCCTACCTGTACTGCCATGCTAGTTGGTGTGTAGTCCTACCTGTACTGCCATGCTAGTTGGTGTGTAGTCCTACCTGTACTGCCATGCTAGTTGGTGTGCAGTCCTACCTGTACTGCCATGCTAGTTGGTGTGTAGTCCTACCTGTACTGACATGCTAGTTGGTGTGTAGTCCTACCTGTACTGCCATGCTAGTTGGCTACCTGTACTGCCATGCTAGTTGGTGTGCAGTCCTACCTGTACTGCCATGCTAGTTGGTGTGTAGTCCTACCTGTACTGCCATGCTAGTTGGTGTGTAGTCCTACCTGTACTGCCATGCTAGTTGGTGTGTAGTCCTACCTGTACTGCCATGCTAGTTGGTGTGTAGTCCTACCTGTACTGCCATGCTAGTTGGTGTGTAGTCCTACCTGTAGTGCCATGCTAGTTGGTGTGTAGTCCTACCTGTACTGCCATGCTAGTTGGTGTGTAGTCCTACCTGTACTGTCATGCTAGTTGGTGTGTAGTCCTACCTGTACTGCCTGGCTAGTTGGTGTGTAGTCCTACCTGTACTGTCATGCTAGTTGGTGTGTAGTCCTACCTGCACTGCCATGCTAGTTGGTGTGTATAGTCCTACCTGTACTGTCATGCTAGTTGGTGTGTAGTCCTACCTGTACTGCCATGCTAGTTGGTGTGTAGTCCTACCTGTACTGCCATGCTAGTTGGTGTGTAGTCCTACCTGTACTTTCATGCTAGTTGGTGTGTAGTCCTACCTGTACTGCCATGCTAGTTGGTGTGTAGTCCTACATGTACGTGTACTGACATGCTATAGTAGTTGACACTCAAAACACTTTGCTATCTCAAGAGACAGTAAAAAGCAAAAAAATCATGGGGAACTTCTCCCTAGATCCCCCCCCCCCCCCCCCCCCCCCTCTCCCCCCAATACATAAAAGTTAAAATTAAAAAAACTCCCATGTGCAAACAAACAATCTCTCCCTAACATCTTCCTCCCCTCTAACATCTCCCACCCCTGACATCTCTACATGTATATAACACCAAGAGAGCAGCCAGCTAAATGGGTGCCAAACAACCCTTGGAAGCTCATGATGTGTGCCTTAACAAGAATCTGAGCATGATGAACCAATGCTGAAGTTTACCCCGCCTACATAACTGTCTGATGACTGAGAGATTGCAACAAATTGAAACGTGCTACATCAAATCACCGCCACCATCAAGGCAAGAATGCACAGCTTACCTGCCAACCTTAATAATGGGATAGCCTTTGCCGCAGAACAATATTGTGGTGCAATTATATTCACCACAAACTAATACCAAACATGGCAATGATTGCTATTGTGCTATTGCACACACCACCCTTACAATTATTGATGATGCTGAATGCACTGGCTAGCAAGCATTGTTGCGTCTATTGGACACAGTATAAATACATGACTTTGGGCATTTGATAACGTAAATATGCGGCAGTGTGTAGGCTCCTAATGAAGCAATCCATATAGATAAAGGTTTTATACGTCTAATCTACCAGCACTCTTACTATTGGGACTAGTAATGAATGTGAGGGACTAGCAAAGCACTGGCCTAGCCCTAGCCACTGGCCTAGCCCTAGCCATTGTCCTAGCCCTAGCCACTGGCCTAGCCCTAGGCATTGGCCTAGCCATTGTCCTAGCCATTGTCCTAGCCCTAGCCATTGTCCTAGCCCTAGCCATTGTCCTAGCCCTAGCCATTGTCCTAGCCACTGGCCTAGCCCTAGCCATTATCCTAGCCCTAGCCATTGGCCTATCCCCAGCAGAGCTGAAGGTCTAATACAGGACTGATCTGTGCATCAATGATGTCATCGTGATGTTGACATGCTTGTACTGTGACATGGAGAAGTAGCCAGGAACCATATGCATCCCCTTATAGATCTAGAACTGCTGCAGTGTTGAACAACCTGTGGCCTGCAGAGCAATGGGATGGCAGATTCTAAACCAGGGAGGTGCATGTGGAAGTATGGCTGTGACAGGAGTTCTGTTAGGAGGACTACCAGGGAGGTGCATGTGGAAGTATGGCTGTGACAGGAGTTCTGTTAGGAGACTACCAGGGAGGTGCATGTGGAAGTATGGCTGTGACAGGAGTTCTGTTAGGAGGACTACCAGGGAGGTGCATGTGGAAGTATGGCTGTGACAGGAGTTCTGTTAGGAGGACTACCAGGGAGGTGCATGTGGAAGTATGGCTGTGACAGGAGTTCTGTTAGGAGGACTACCAGGGAGGTACATGTGGAAGTAGGGCTGTGAGAGGAGTTCTGTTAGGAGTACTACCAGGGAGGTGCATGTGGAAGTATGGCTGTGACAGGAGTTCTGTTAGGAGTACTACCAGGGAGGTGCATGTGGAAGTATGGACAGGAGTTCTGTTAGGAGTACTACCAGGGAGGTGCATGTGGAAGTATGGCTGTGACAGGAGTTCTGTTAGGAGTACTACCAGGGAGGTGCATGTGGAAGTATGGCTGTGACAGGAGTTCTGTTAGGAGGACTACCAGGGAGGTGCATGTGGTAAGTATGGCTGTGACAAGAGTTCTGTTAGGAGTACTACCAGGGAGGTGCATGTGGAAGTATGGCTGTGACAGGAGTTCTGTTAGGAGGACTACCAGGGAGGTACATGTGGAAGTATGGCTGTGACAGGAGTTCTGTTAGGAGTACTACCAGGGAGGTGCATGTGGAAGTATGGCTGTGACATGAGTTCTGTTAGGAGGACATGGAAGCAGCTTCCCTTGAACATGGCTGAAGCCACCAGTAAGGTTTCAACCCGACTTCCTCCTAGCTATGAGATGCACAGTGACAACCAGCACCAGTCGACCAATCATCGCAGGTCGTCAACGGCTTCATTTCTCTGCCTGTTGAGTCGACTTCTATTTCAGCTGCAATGGCATTTGCTTATTGGAACAGCCTCCCCCCTAGTTCCTCGAGACACCTCGTCATCCCATCATGGCATTTGCTTATTGGAACAGCCTCCCCCCTAGTCTCCTCGAGACACCTCGTCATTCCATCACGGCATTTGCTTATTGGAACAGCCGCCCCCCCCCCAGTCTCCTCGAGACACCTCGTCATCCCATCACGGCATTTGCTTATTGGAACAGCCTCCCCCCTAGTCTCCTCGAGACACCTCGTCATCCCATCATGGCATTTGCTTATTGGAACAGCCTCCCCCCTAGTCTCCTCGAGACACCTCGTCATCCCATCACGGCATTTACTTATTGGAACAGCCTCCCCCTAGTCTCCTCATCATCCCATCACGGCATTGGCAATTGCCACATGAAGCTTTGGAAAGTCAAAATCGGTGCTCTGCTCGGCCCCGTCAGTGGTTCAGTAGCTGGCCCCTTACTTCACTCTGATGAAGGACAAGATGTCATCTTCTGCCATACTTGTGCTACAGCCGTGAGGATGACACACAACAGCATTTCCAAGGCATTTGTAAGTATTTTATTATGTAGACCGAGATAAGCACTGGGGAAGAGGTTTGCAGTGAGCGCCATTGCGCACGGCTGCCATTCCCTTCGATGCTCAGCTCACAAGGGGAGCTACAACAACCTGAAAGGTGAACAGCTACCTTCAAGAAGCATCTCCAGGCCAACACTCAATGTGAAGCAGTTGGAGTTAGCCAATGACAACTATGAATATTGGAGAGTTGCTGAGCAGAGCACACTGAGAACAGCAGGAGCAGCTGCTTGCGAGGTGGTAGCAGTGCACCATCAGCTGACTTCATTCAGGAGCTTCGTTTAAAGGCAGAAGACAGTTCTCAAGGACTTTAGTGGGTAGAGGTGTGAATCCGAGGTGTTAAAAATCATTTGTTATGCAAAGGTATTTACAGCTCCCTATTCCTTGCTGCTATGCTTGATGAAGCCACTGACTAGTCAAGAAAGGAACAAATGACTATAGATGTGAGATGGGTTAGTGAGGGTTTCTTGGTGACTGAGGAGTTCCTGGGAATGTATTGTATGGCTGCATTTCTGCGATTCCAAATTCCACTGGCAAAGTTCCGTGGCCAGTGCTATGAGGGAGGCAGCTATGGCTGGAGCAGGGGCTGGTGTAGGTATGTACGTGGCCAGTGCTATGAGGGAGGCAGCTATGGCTGGAGCAGGGGCTGAGTGTAGGTACGTGGCCAGTGCTATGAGGGAGGCAGCTATGGCTGGAGCAGGGGCTGGTGTAGGTACGTGGCCAGTGCTATGAGGGAGGCAGCTATGGCTGGAGCAGGGGCTGGTGTAGGTACGTGGCCAGTGCTATGAGGGAGGCAGCTATGGCTGGAGCAGGGGCTGGTGTAGGTACGTGGCCAGTGCTATGAGGGAGGCAGCTATGGCTGGAGCAGGGGCTGGTGTAGGTACGTGGTCAGTGCTACGAGGGAGGCAGGAGCAGGGGCTGGAGCAGGTAGTGGCCAGTGCTATGAGGGAGGCAGCTATGGCTGGAGCAGGGGCTGGTGTAGGCACATGGTCAGTGCTATAAGGTAGGGCTGGAGCAGGGGCTGGTGTAGGTAGTGGCCAGTGCTATGAGGGAGGCAGCTATGGCTGGAGCAGGGGCTGGTGTAGGCACATGGTCAGTGCTATAAGGTAGGGCTGGAGCAGGGGCTGGTGTAGGTAGTGGCCAGTGCTATGAGGGAGGCAGCTATGGCTGGAGCAGGGGCTGGTGTAGGCACATGGTCAGTGCTATGAGGGAGGCAGCTATGGCTGGAGCAGGGGCTGGTGTAGGTACGTGGTCAGTGCTATGAGGTAGGCAGCTATGGCTGGAGCAGGGGCTGTGGCCAGTGCTATGAGGTAGGTAGCACTAGGGGGGCTGGTGTAGGCACATGGTCAGTGCTATAAGGTAGGGCTGGAGCAGGGGCTGGTGTAGGTACGTGGCCAGTGCTATGAGGGAGGCAGCTATGGCTGGAGCAGGGGCTGGTGTAGGTACGTGGTCAGTGCTACGAGGTAGGCAGCTATGGCTGGAGCAGGGGCTGGTGTAGGTACGTGGCCAGTGCTATGAGGGAGGCAGCTATGGCTGGAGCAGGGGCTGGTGTAGGTACGTGGCCAGTGCTATGAGGGAGGCAGCTATGGCTGGAGCAGGGGCTGGTGTAGGTACGTGGCCAGTGCTATGAGGGAGGCAGCTATGGCTGGAGCAGGGGCTGGTGTAGGTACGTGGCCAGTGCTATGAGGGAGGCAGCTATGGCTGGAGCAGGGGCTGGTGTAGGTACGTGGTCAGTGCTACGAGGGAGGCAGGAGCAGGGGCTGGAGCAGGTAGTGGCCAGTGCTATGAGGGAGGCAGCTATGGCTGGAGCAGGGGCTGGTGTAGGCACATGGTCAGTGCTATAAGGTAGGGCTGGAGCAGGGGCTGGTGTAGGTAGTGGCCAGTGCTATGAGGGAGGCAGCTATGGCTGGAGCAGGGGCTGGTGTAGGCACATGGTCAGTGCTATAAGGTAGGGCTGGAGCAGGGGCTGGTGTAGGTAGTGGCCAGTGCTATGAGGGAGGCAGCTATGGCTGGAGCAGGGGCTGGTGTAGGCACATGGTCAGTGCTATGAGGGAGGCAGCTATGGCTGGAGCAGGGGCTGGTGTAGGTACGTGGTCAGTGCTATGAGGTAGGCAGCTATGGCTGGAGCAGGGGCTGTGGCCAGTGCTATGAGGTAGGTAGCACTAGGGGGGCTGGTGTAGGCACATGGTCAGTGCTATAAGGTAGGGCTGGAGCAGGGGCTGGTGTAGGTACGTGGCCAGTGCTATGAGGGAGGCAGCTATGGCTGGAGCAGGGGCTGGTGTAGGCACGTGGTCAGTGCTATGAGGGAGGCAGCTATGGCTGGAGGAGGGACTGGTGTAGGTAGTGGTCAGTGCTATGAGGGAGGCAGCACCATCTGGAGCAGGGGCTGAGTGTAGAAGTAATAATTAGGGAAATGGAGCCCTGGACTGTGTTAACACACTGGCTTTGGACACTCCGTCAACCTTGATGTAAGTGGCACCTCGAAGCGGTCCCCAGGACACATGTTGTGAAGTGGTGAATCTAATAAAGTTCTCTCCAAAGTGAGAAGCAGCAATGATGCGTGCAGCGAGGGAAGAGATTGGATAGCAATGCTCCTGGTGTGAGACCCTGTGCCTAACAAGATGGACTGTCCGTGCCGAGTCCCTTGCCAGCATACTTTCATCAAGCTGCTTTGGGAGAGTGTGTGCAACATCTGATACCGAGATGAAAGCCAGGATCTGTGGTGAGTGGGGTCAGATGCAGGTGTTCAAGTTCCTCTTGGGTCTGGTCTCGCTCCCACGGCAGACTGGCGTGCTTAGCCAGACCCTACAGCAACCCAAGCTCTCTAGCGTAAGGCCACCAAATTACAATGCTAACAGTTAACATAGCGCTGCATAACTTCTGTTTGCTCAACTCAACGGAGCTGATTCTCATACCAAACTGCAGCTTATTGTTTTTCCATTCTGATGATATGAGAACTTGAGAAGTTCATTCTTTACAAAAAAAAGTTATAACTAAAATATAAATATTACAACAAACCTCAAATAAAGTCCCGAGTTCAATCAGTTAAGACTTTAGGTTTGCGGACAAATAGTAGCATGGTCTGGAAGAAGGTTGAGAAGGTAAGGGATGAACTGATGTTAAGGAACTTGGCGTAGCTAGGAGAGGAACGATGCCAAGGCTCGCAAGGCAGTGCTCCTGCTCAGGTTCTGCAGAATCACCAAAATCCGCCGGGTATGTCTTGAGACTCTTGTCCGTCACAAGTATACGCAGCAGGTTTGATCAGGAAGATTTCAACATTATCTCTAATTTAGAGCAGCTTCTGTTGAAGGCACGTCGAGGGGACTGTTACAATGAGGAGCAAGAGGTATGTAGTGCGCACTTGATTCTATGATAGCTTCGACAAAGAGGAATTGGTAGCAGAGCTGGCCTCCTTGAGCTTGTCATTCAGTTATGGAGGACGAGGTGTAGCATCGAAGAATACACTGCTGACCTCTTCTATAACTTGACTATTGCTCATAAAAACAGTATGTAAAGTTATTGCTGATCTTCCAGCAACAAATGCAACTTCTGAGCGAACATTTAGTGCCCCTCATGGCATCAAGTCCTACCTGAGGGTCACAGTGTCTCGGGCAAGGTTGAGCCACCTTCATGGCATCAAGCCCTGCCTGTGGGCCACAGTGTCTCGGGCAAGGCTGTGCCACCTTCGTGGCATCAAGTCCTGCCTGTGGGTCACAGTGTCTCGGGCAAGGCTGAGCCATCTTCGTGGCATCAAGCCCTACCTGAGGGCCACAGTGTCTCGGGCAAGGTTGAGCCATCTTCGTGGCATCAAGCCCTACCTGAGGGCCACAGTGTCTCGGGCAAGGTTGAACCATCTTCATGGCATCAAGTCTTACCTGAGGGCCACAGTGTCTCGGGCAAGGCTGTGCCACCTTCGTGGCATCAAGTCCTGCCTGTGGGCCACAGTGTCTCGGGCAAGGCTGAGCCATCTTCGTGGCATCAAGCCCTACCTGAGGGCCACAGTGTCTCGGGCAAGGTTGAGCCATCTTCGTGGCATCAAGTCCTACCTGAGGGCCACAGTGTCTCAGGCAAGGTTGAACCATCTTCGTGGCATCAAGTCCTACCTGTGGGCCACAGTGTCTCGGGCAAGGTTGAACCATCTTCGTGGCATCAAGTCCTGCCTGTGGGCCACAGTGTCTCGGGCAAGGCTGAACATGGTTGAACCACCTTCGTGGCATCAAGCCCTACCTGAGGGGCACAGTGTCTCGGGCAAGGTTGAGCTATCTTCGTGGCATCAAGTCCTACCTGAGGGCCACAGTGTCTCGGGCAAGGTTGAACCACCTTATGGTCCTGCACTACCACCAGGACAAATGCGATGATCTCAACTTGAAGGCAATAGGGACCAATACTTGCACAAAAATTGACACCAAAAGGAACACATTTGCTCTCCCCTAATTATTCTCAGTTCTTATTGACTTTGAAGACTGTTTGATGTGGCTTAACAAAATCATATCTGCATATATAGAGCATATTTGCTTCAGTGAAATCAAGCTGACCACCTCAAATCTGGTGGCTACGCTCCTTTGAAGATGGGAAGCACACTACACTAGCTCATCAGGCCAGAGTTTGCAGGTTTTACCCGGGGCTTGGGTGTAACCAGGTTTGGGTTAAATAACTTTTACCCGGGTTTTACTCAATCATGGATACAACCCAGGATAAAATAATAGACACAATAGTAAACTGTAAAGATATTATAAGAAATTAACTCTGTAATCAGGAAGTAAGACATTCAATAAATGGCAACTGTAAAGAACTAGACAAAAACAGGAGCTGTGTTTCACTCAGCATTTATTTACAAAGTGACAAGGTTGTCTACTAAAGTATATATTTATTTATTTATTTAAATATTTAAACAAGATTCATGGGATTAAAGTCCAATTGATATGCAAGTTAAACAGATTTAATAGTCAATCTCCTGAGGTCCACGCAGGAGCCTGTGGCAGAAGATGAGTTTCTGGGCTTTCTCATTTTTGTAATTGTACTAAACTGTAAGCAGTGAATGATGACCTGTGGTATTTGCTTGCCTTTTGTCCACCACCACCCAGACACTTGTGGCTCTGGGACAGGGCTGCAGGGCTACAAATAAGTGTTTTATATCCCTGGGTAATACCTGGGCAAAACCTGGGTGTAAAAAAACCCCGGGTAAAATAGGGGAAATACCTAAAACACAGGTTTTACCCACTGGGTTGGGTTAAATAGGGGTAAAATGCAAACACTGCATCAGGCTGTCCCTGTTGAAGATGGGAAGCACACTACACTAGCTCATCAGGCTGCCCCTGTTGAAGATGGGCATACTACACTAGCTCATCAGGCTGTCCCTGTTGAAGATGGGAAGTACACTACACTAGCTCATCAGGCTGCCCCTGTTGAAGATGGGCATACTACACTAGCTCATCAGGCTGTCCCTGTTGAAGATGGGAAGTACACTACACTAACTCATCAGGCTGTCCCTGTTGAAGATGGGGAGCACACTACACTAGTTCATCAGGCTGCCCCTGTTGAAGATGGAAAGCATACTACACTAGCTCATCAGGCTGTCTCTGTTGAAGATGATGGGAAGCACACTACACTAGCTCATCAGGCTGCCCCTGTTGAAGATGGAAAGCATACTACACTAGCTCATCAGGCTGTCCCTGTTGAAGATGGGAAGCACACTACACTAGCTCATCAGGCTGCCCCTGTTGAAGATGGAAAGCATACTACACTAGCTCATCAGGCTGCCCCTGTTGAAGATGGGAAGTATACTACACTAGCTCATCAGGCTGTCCCTGTTGAAGATGGGAAGCACACTACACTAGCTCATCAGGCTGCCCCTGTTGAAGATGGGAAGCACACTACACTAGCTCATCAGGCTGTCCCTGTTGAAGATGGGAAGCATACCACACTAGCTCATCACGCTGCCCCTGTTGAAGATGGGAAGCACACTACACTAGCTCATCAGGCTGCCCCTGTTGAAGATGGGAAGCACACTACACTAGCTCATCAGGCTGCCCCTGTTGAAGATGGAAAGCATACTACACTAGCTCATCAGGCTGCCCCTGTTGAAGATGGGAAGCACACTACACTAGCTCATCAGGCTGCCCCTGTTGAAGATGGGGAGCACACTACACTAGCTCATCAGGCTGCCCCTGTTGAAGATGGGAAGCACACTACACTAGCTCATCAGGCTGTCCCTGTTGAAGATGGGAAGCACACTACACTAGCTCATCAGGCTGCCCCTGTTGAAGATGGGAAGCATACTACACTAGCTCATCAGACTGTCCCTGTTGAAGATGGGAAGCATACTACACTAGCTCATCAGGCTGCCCCTGTTGAAGATGGGAAGCACACTACACTAGCTCATCAGGCTGCCCCTGTTGAAGATGGAAAGCATACTACACTAGCTCATCAGGCTGCCCCTGTTGAAGATGGAAAGCATACTACACTAGCTCATCAGGCTGCCCCTGTTGAAGATGGGAAGCACACTACACTAGCTCATCAGGCTGCCCCTGTTGAAGATGGGAAGCACACTACACTAGCTCATCAGACTGTCCCTGTTGAAGATGGAAAGCATACTACACTAGCTCATCAGGCTGCCCCTGTTGAAGATGGGAAGCATACTACACTAACCCATCGGGCTGTCCCTGTTGAAGATGGGAAGCATACTACACTAACTCATCAGGCTGTCCCTGTTGAAGATGGGAAGCACACTACACTAGCTCATCAGGCTGCCCCTGTTGAAGATGGGAAGCACACTACACTAGCTCATCAGGTTGCCCCTGTTGAAGATGGGAAGCATACTACACTAGCTCATCATGCTGCCCCTGTTGAAGATGGGAAGCATACTACACTAGCTCATCAGGCTGTCCCTGTTGAAGATGGGAAGCATACTACACTAGCTCATCAGGCTGCCCCTGTTGAAGATGGGAAGCACACTACACTAGCTCATCAGGCTGCCCCTGTTGAAGATGGGAAGCACACTACACTAGCTCATCAGGCTGTCCCTGTTGAAGATGGGAAGTATACTACACTAGCTCATCAGGCTGCCCCTGTTGAAGATGGGAAGCATACTACACTAGCTCGTCAGGCTGCCCCTGTTGAAGATGGGAAGCACACTACACTAGCTCATCAGGCTGCCCCTGTTGAAGATGGGAAGCATACTACACTAGCTCATCATGCTGCCCCTGTTGAAGATGGGAAGCATACTACACTAGCTCATCAGGCTGCCCCTGTTGAAGATGGGAAGCACACTACACTAGCTCATCAGGCTGCCCCTGTTGAAGATGGGAAGCACACTACACTAGCTCATCATGCTGCCCCTGTTGAAGATGGGAAGCATACTACACTAGCTCATCATGCTGCCCCTGTTGAAGATGGGAAGCATACTACACTAGCTCATCAGGCTGCCCCTGTTGAAGATGGGAAGCACACTACACTAGCTCATCAGGCTGCCCCTGTTGAAGATGGTAAGCACACTACACTAGCTCATCAGGCTGCCCCTGTTGAAGATGGGAAGCATACTACACTAGCTCATCATGCTGCCCCTGTTGAAGATGGGAAGCATACTACACTAGCTCATCAGGCTGCCCCTGTTGAAGATGGGAAGCACACTACACTAGCTCATCAGGCTGCCCCTGTTGAAGATGGTAAGCACACTACACTAGCTCATCAGGCTGCCCCTGTTGAAGATGGGAAGCATACTACACTAGCTCATCAGGCTGCCCCTGTTGAAGATGGGAAGCATACTACACAGGCTGCCCCTGTTGAAGATGGGAAGCATACCACACTAGCTCATCACGCTGCCCCTGTTGAAGATGGGAAGCACACTACACTAGCTCATCACGCTGCCCCTGTTGAAGATGGGAAGCACACTACACTAGCTCATCAGGCTGCCCCTGTTGAAGATGGGAAGCACACTACACTAGCTCATCAGGCTGCCCCTGTTGAAGATGGGAAGCATACTACACTAGCTCATCAGGCTGCCCCTGCTGAAGATGGGGAGCACACTACACTAGCACCTCAGGCTGTCCCTGTTGAAGATGGGAAGCACACTACACTAGCTCATCAGGCTGCCCCTGTTGAAGATGGTAAGCACACTACACTAGCTCATCAGGCTGCCCCTGTTGAAGATGGGGAGCACACTACACTAGCTCATCAGGCTGCCCCTGTTGAAGATGGGGAGCACACTACACTAGCACCTCAGGCTGTCCCTGTTGAAGATGGGAAGCATACTACACTAGCTCATCAGGCTGCCCCTGTTGAAGATGGGAAGCACACTACACTAGCTCATCAGGCTGTCCCTGTTGAAGATGGGAAGCATACTACACTATCTTATCAGGCTGCCCCTGTTGAAGATGGGAAGCACACTACACTAGCTCATCAGGCTGCCCCTGTTGAAGATGGGAAGCACACTACACTAGCTCATCAGGCTGCCCCTGTTGAAGATGGGAAGTATACTACACTAGCTCATCAGGCTGTCCCTGTTGAAGATGGGAAGTATACTACACTAGCTCGTCAGGCTGCCCCTGTTGAAGATGGGAAGCATACTACACTAGCTCATCAGGCTGCCCCTGTTGAAGATGGGAAGCATACTACACTATCTTATCAGGCTGCCCCTGTTGAAGATGGGAAGCACACTACACTAGCTCATCAGGCTGTCCCTGTTGAAGATGGGAAGCATACTACACTAGCTCATCAGGCTGTCCCTGTTGAAGATGGGAAGCATACTACACTATCTCATCAGGCTGCCCCTGTTGAAGATGGGAAGCATACTACACTATCTCATCAGGCTGCCCCTGTTGAAGATGGGAAGCACACTACACTAGCTCATCAGGCTGCCCCTGTTGAAGATGGGAAGCATACTACACTAGCTCATCAGGCTGTCCCTGTTGAAGATGGGAAGCACACTACACTAGCTCATCAGGCTGTCCCTGTTGAAGATGGGAAGCACACTACACTAGCTCATCACGCTGCCCCTGTTGAAGATGGGAAGCACACTACACTAGCTCATCAGGCTGCCCCTGTTGAAGATGGGAAGCACACTACACTAGCTCATCAGGCTGCCCCTGTTGAAGATGGGAAGCATACTACACTAGCTCATCAGGCTGCCCCTGTTGAAGATGGGAAGCACACTACACTAGCTTGCTAAAGTGATTGCTTGCTCTCTTGACTCTGTTCAGTGCATTCAGTGTGCTCTCCATCATTAGCATGCCTCTCTTCTATAGACCTGTCATCCTAAGAAGCCAGTTCTCTGTCCATAGAGAGCAACTTACCACCAAGGTTGTCAAGGTTGTTCTCATTTCTGCATCATCGTAAAATATGGTGTATCCACCTCCAGAGCCAGAGCATATTTGATTAATTGAGCAGCTATGTCAGAAAGAAACTCCAGCATCCCTTCCTGTCAGCCATGACCCATGTAATCGTTGAATCTGCAGCCATTTTCTCAATCTTTCTCAGTTCACATGCGCCTGCTATATTTAAGATGGTGACCCTTCCATACTTCTTTATACAGCAAATACAAACATGGGTCATGTGTGGCAGCACCAATATTTCCATCCACTCTCCACCCAGTGGGGGCTTGCTTGCATCACCAAATAACACTGCCAGTTGCTATTGGTGGCTGTGCGGTTGATAGATGACTGTATCTGGTTCACTGTTGATGGCTTTCCTGGAGGGAACATGGACAACTACAATACACTGTATATTGTAGTCTTTTGGGGGGAAGGAGGGGAAAACAGTTCATCTATCTTGGACATAAGACTAATACTACAGCCAGATGCCATCATTGTCTACTTCAACACAGAAACTTGGCAAAGGCTCCCTCCCTCCCTCCCCCCAAAAGAAAAAGTGATAAAATTAACAAACAAAAAATAAAAAAAGGAGAGAAAAAAAGAAGGCAAACAGTTGGCTATGCAGTCGCAACTCCTGCAAGGCAGGCACTGAGCCCTTCTGCACTTAGGGCTACCGTCAAAGAGAACAACTACACTGCATGGAAAGCCAGGTTAGTTGCTGATAGAGGTGAACTACACTGTGTGTGGCTAAGGAAATGCTTCATTGTCAAGGTTAGTTGCTGATAGAGGTGAACTACACTGTGTGTGGCTAAGGAAAAGCTTCATTGTCAAGGTTAGGTGCTGATAGAGGTGAACTACACTACATGTTGCTAAGGAAAAATTTCATTGTCAAGGTTAGTTGCTGATAGAGGTGAACTACACTGTGTGTGGCTAAGGAAAAGTTTCATTGTCAAGGTTAGTTGCTAATAGAGGTGAACTACACTGTGTGTTGCTAAGGAAAAGCTTCATTGTCAAGGTTAGTTGCTGGTAGCTGACCAAGATGGCAAAACTGGTAAATAGTCAGTTCATTTCGACATTGTCTTCCAAACCCAGGGATATATAATGCATGTCAACTCAGACTTTAATTAAGGATTTCAATCTTTTTCTGGTAGGCACTTGAGAAGCTGCAAACTGGCTGAGAAACTCTCAAGTCTCCTCATTAAGACTAATTGTGCATTAGCATCACAGAAGGCTCACTAATTGATAAAGTGATAATTTGCAGGAGGAGCTTGTTGCACAAAATGACTTCTGATGTAGCCAGCCACTCAAGAATGTGAAGTACACATGAATTAGAACATCAGCTATCAGCACATGTGACCTCCATTATAGTTACAGAATTACAAAAGTGGGACTGTAAACTAGTCCCCCCCCCCTCCCAATGCAGGTGCTACTGTAGCCATCCCAATCAGAATAGTTATCAAATTATCTACACAGCTAATCAACCTCAGAGGTGGGCCAAGTGGGGCTGAATGTAGGTGCACAAAACCTTACATATTCACTCATTCATTGGGTTATTATGCAGATATTCATTAATATATCCATGAGCTCCAGCTTGTTGCTATAGCCCTAGCGCTTTCATTAGCCCTCTATACATGTATGCTATTAATATGACATTAAATGGCCCTAGTTTTATGCATGCCCTCATTCATATATTCATGAGGTCTAGTTATACATGATTGGCCCTCCAGCAATCTGTTACTATGGATGCTGGACCTATTTAAATATTCATGAGCTCTGGTATTATATTATGACTGACCCTGGCATTGTCTATGCTACTAATTAGTGAGCTCACATGATGTCTTGCATCTCCCTGACCTGGTAGACCTGGTTGGTGCAGTATCTGACGTAGCAATCAAACTTGTTCTCTGCCTGCACAACACCAGAACAGAACTAGTCACAACAAGAAACACCAGGTAAAGGGTCACCAACGTCAGAGTTATCCAGTGGTGCTGTGGGCAATCCTGGGGTCATGCATGTCCAATTGAAGTTCTTTCCCTGCCTAACCTTAGCCCTTCACTATCCCTAGCCCTAGCTCCTCGCTATCCCTAGCCCTAGCTCCTCACTATCCCTAGCCCTAGCTCCTCACTATCCCTAGCCCCTCACTTGCCCTAGCCCTAGCCTTCACTATCCCTAGCCCTAGCTCTTCACTATCCCTAGCCCTAGCTCTTCACTATCCCTAGCCCTAGCTCCTCACTATCCCTAGCCCTAGCTCTTCACTATCCCTAGCCCTAGCTCTTCACTATCCCTAGCCCTAGCTCTTCACTATCCCTAGCCCTAGCCTTCACTATCCCTAGCCCTAGCTCTTCACTATCCCTAGCCCTAGCTCTTCACTATCCCTAGCCCTAGCTCTTCACTATCCCTAGCCCTAGCTCCTCACTATCCCTAGCCCTAGCTCCTCACTATCCCTAGCCCTAGCTCCTCACTATCCCTAGCCCTAGCTCTTCACTATCCCTAGCCCTAGCTCCTCACTATCCCTAGCCCTAGCTCTTCACTATCCCTAGCCCTAGCTCTTCATTATCCCTAGCCCTAGCTCTTCACTATCCCTAGCCCTAGCTCTTCACTATCCCTAGCCCTAGCTCTTCACTATCCCTAGCCCTAGCTCCTCACTATCCCTAGCCCTAGCTCTGCACTATCCCTAGCCCTAGCTCTTCACTATCCCTAGCCCTAGCTCCTCACTATCCCTAGCCCTTCACTATCCCTAGCCCTAGCTCGTCACTATCCCTAGCCCTAGCCTTCACTATCCCTAGCCCTAGCTCTTCACTATCCCTAGCCCTAGCTCTTCACTATCCCTAGCCCTAGCTCTTCACTATCCCTAGCCCCTCACTATCCCTAGCCCTAGCTCTTCACTATCCCTAGCCCTAGCTCTTCACTATCCCTAGCCCTAGCTCCTCACTATCCCTAGCCCTAGCTCTTCACTATCCCTAGCCCTAGCTCCTCACTATCCCTAGCCTTCACTATCCCTAGCCCTAGCTCTTCACTATCCCTAGCCCTAGCCTTCACTATCCCTAGCCCTAGCTCTGCACTATCCCTAGCCCTAGCTCTTCACTATCCCTAGCCCTAGCTCTTCACTATCCCTAGCCCTAGCTCCTCACTATCCCTAGCCCTAGCTCTTCACTATCCCTAGCCCTAGCTCTTCACTATCCCTATCCCTTCACTATCCCTAGCCCTAGCTCTTCACTATCCCTAGCCCTTCACAAGCCCTAGAGCCCTTGCTTCACTAGCACTATCCAGTTCGAGGTGGGCAAGCAAAATGAACGGACCTCCATAGATATCCTGGGATTATTCCTGGACGACAAGCCGTGTCATGACAACCTTTATATGGTCTCATAGTGTTGGTCACTACTAAAATTGACACTCCAAGCAACCACAAAGGTTGTTGATGTGAGTCTCACCTACTCTCCCCCCCCCCCCCCCCTCCCCCCCTCCCTCCCCCACACACATGCCACACCCTCTTGAGGCACAAACTTGCATGCAGATCTGCATGTGTATGACTGTCGACTCACAAAATCCAAGATGATGTCCGAGATGTTCTTAACGACAGCACTCTCTCTTTGCCTACACTGGAGCCGGGACAAGAATTGTGCGCTAACTTCTCGCACCTCCTTCACATTGGAGAAGATGACGTGGTGCTGTCGCTTGTCCGTTACTCTCCGCCCCTCGGGCAGGTTCGGGTTCATCCCAGGGTCATCCATGAAGTTCTGAATCAGCACGTCCAGACTGCGGAGATAGGTCGATTCCGATGAAATCACTTCAAACATCGCCTGACAGGCAGAGAAGCAAAACAAATAATTAGGTGGTCATGACAACAGCTGCTACTACAGCTGTCAAGTGCAATATAGTTAAGTCATGTGTGCGAGGCCGCACACCACACCCACCTCTTGCAATGCAATATAGTTAAGTCATGTGAGCGAGGCCGCACACCACACCCACCTCTTGCAATGCAATATAGTTAAGTCATGTGAGTGAGGCCGCACACCACACCCACCTCTTGCAATGCAATATAGTTAAGTCATGTGAGCGAGGCTGCACACCACACCCACCTTGCAATGCAATATAGTTAAGTCATGTGAGCGAGGCCGCACACCACACCCACACCTCTTGCGCACACCACACCCACCTCTTGTAACTTCCGTTCCTCGGCAGTGAGTATGTTCAAAACACCGCTCTGAATCACCTCTGGGAGTTCACACCAAAGTCTCCGCAAGGAGAGCTGCCGGGCGAGGTTCAGTTGGTTCTCTTTGTCCTCCTCCTCCTTCGCCTCCTCTTCCTCTTCCGTCTCATTGAGGAACTCGGCCGTGTTTATGTATTGGTAGAGGGGCTCCATGTCCGGGGGCACCAAATACGGGCCTGCAGGCTATTGGGAAAGGTGGGGTGGGGATGGGGGGAGGCAGAGTAGAGTGGGCGTGGGGGAGGGGGACAGGGAAAGAGGAGGAGGAAGATGAGGACGGAGCGTGGAAACCCAGTGACGTGTAATTTAACAAGTGGAGAGCTATGTAAGCGCCAAGATCTAGTCTTACTTTACTGCCTGATCTTGGCACTCGGTACGGACTGTCGTTGTTAGGGACTGTAGGCAAGTCTGCAAGTGGGGAAAGGGAAGGGAAAAGAAAGCGTCGATAAATGGGTATGGGGTCAACAAAATAAAAACTCGCCTAGGTACGCTCCAGCTCCAGGAGAATTAACCACTGCATTTCTCGACTCATCTTCACTGGATGACCCCTCCCCCTCTGGACAGCGTGCATTCTGTGGTGGATCGTCCATGAGGCCATCCACTAACCTGTCCAGCGAACAAGACCGCCTCAACACCTGAATCACGAAATACACACGAAATACATAGCACCATTAAAAAAAGGGTCGAGTCTTGTGGGCCGAAGTCAATAGTATGACAACACTTCCTGTGTTACTGTAGTTATTCAGCATTACGCTTACCATGTCAGAACTTGATGGACCCAGTGTGGACACCTTCAGCTTGTCCGAGGAGCACGAACGTGGACAACGAGAGCGAGGTTTGATCATCAAATCTCTGTGACTAGAAAAACTCAAGGAATGCTTTCTCCATGCCACAGGGTTAGGGATAAAGTCTGGGGCATCTTCCTCTGCTCGCCAATTCTCCCGGAGATCTGCAATATCCAAATTTGTGTTTCCTTTGTTGGCTGCAAGCCTCGACCCAACCTGGTCCTTGACGGGGTGGACGAGGGAGATCATGGGAACGCTACTGCCGCTGCTGCAGCTGCTGATGGTGTCTTCCCTGCTTGATGGGTGGACGGCGGGCATCAGCGGAGTGCCCCCTCCACTGCCGCAGCTGCTACTGCTGTTCCTCTTGGACATGAATGGGGAGCTCTTCTCAGAGCTCTCACCACACTCGTCAACTTGTTGCTGCTGATGTTGCTGCTTCTGTTGTTGTTGCTGTTCATGTTGCTGCTGTTGATGTTGCTGCTGCTGTTGCTGCTCTTGCTGCTGATGTTGTTGCTGTTGCTGCTCTGGCTGCTGCTGCTGTTGCTGCTGTTGTAGCTTATGTTGTTCCTCCTGCTCTTGAAGCTGCTTCTCTCGCTCAGGGGGAACCCAAAGGCGTGGCACCTCCCCGTCCAAATCTGGCAAAATCACTTCCTCATATTCTCTCCTCACTTTCTTGCGTACACTCACCACACTTTCGGGTATAACATCGTATATGGGTTCCCTAGGCTCCACCCCCTGGGACGGAAGCCGAGGTGGGAAGGGGAAAGCGCCCGAGCCTCTTCCCTGCGCAGACTGCATGCATGAAAGAGGTGCGGCCTGGGTAGAATTCCGCACACAAGGCTCGGGACTTATGGGACTCTTTATCTTTGGAGCCGGGCGAGAAGGAAGAGGAGGAGGCTCTCCTGTAATAGAAGTCCCCTGTTGTGCAAATTTTATTCCCAACGATCTGTGGCCAACAGCAGGCTGCTGAACATCTCTGTCTGCTGGGTCAATGAAGGTATAGATATCTCCATGATCCCTCCTAGCACCTGCGAGAGGAGCAGAAGGCACTGCAGCGGCAAGAGGAGCGCCGTCAACTGGGGGTTTAGGAGGTGGCCTTCGAATGCTCAGCTGCTTGCGGCCGGAGAGGTTACTAACCCTTCCTGATTTACCGGTACCCTCTTTATCTTCCCTCCATGACTTCAAGACAGAACTTGAATCCACTGTAAGAGACCTTCTCAGCCCCGGTCGGCAAGGAAGAGGAGGAGCAAGAGGATCTTTGGACAACTCCACACCCACAGGGCTGTCCCCGTTGTTCTCCCCTTCGCTCTTCTGGGATACCAGCGATGGTCTCCTGACCATAACATAGTTGACAGCCTCGACCGTCTCCCTCGCGGAATGCTTATCAAAGTAACGTCCCTTTCGACTTGAAAGTGGACGAATGTCGTCCACAAATTCATAATGGCCGGCAGATGCCTGGACGACTTTCCGAGCAGCTCCTGCGCCGGCTTCACTTGGGACTGGATTATTTTCCCACCTCCCGCCAACACTCGTAGAGACACTAGAAGTGGGAAGGGCATCTGTAATGGGTGTGGTTTTTGGAGGATTGGGGGGAGGGCGACGAGGACCTTTACTAAGTGACCGCGTAAGAGGCGGGCGTTGTTCCTCCGATACTTGGATGTTGAGTGCTGCAATGCTTTCCGCGGACATCAAATACTCCCTCGGTGGTATTGGAGGAGGTGTGGCCTCCTCTTCCGAGCTATAATCTGACGTAGCCTTGGGTCGGTTTGGTTCATGCTGCTTGCTTTGGTCCGTAGAGATATCGCTGGCAGAGGGCAGTGGTGAAGGAGAGGGAGATTCAGTGAGGGATACTTCGGACATGGAGAAGGTAGGATCTGTGCCTTCTGTTGGAGTTACTTCTTGTGAAAGCCTTTGTCGAGGAGGAAGAGGTGACGATGGTTGCACCGATGTTTGGAAGTTGACAGAATCTCCATTCACTGTGCGAGTCTCTTCAACTGCGGCCATTGCTCTACCAATGTTGAGGTCATCTTTCACCTCCTTGACTACCGACTCCTCTTCACCATCTTCCTCGCTTCTACTTCTTCCTTTTCTTCTTTCACTCACTACTTTAACTCCATTCCCGCCTCTCTCCCCTCCACCTTCTCTTGCACCACTCTCCCCAACTTCTCCTCCACTCTCCCCAACTTCACCGACTTCTCTTCCACTCTCCCCAACTTCACCGACAACTTCTCCTCCACTCTCTTCGATTTCTCTGCCAGTCTTAACAACTTTTTCTGCTCTTTCTCTGACTTCTCCTCCACTCTCTTCAACTTCACCGACTTCTCTTCCACTCTCTTCAATTTCTCTGCCACCCTTAACAACTTTTTCTGCTCTTTCTCTGGCTTCTCCTCCACTTTCTTTAATTTCTCTGACTTCTTTTCCACTCTCTTCAACTTCACTGACTTCTTTTCCACTCTCTTCAATTTCTCTGTGACTCTTATCAACTTTTTCTGCTCTTTCTCTGACTTCTCCTCCACTCTCTTCAACTTCACTGACTTCTTTTCGACTCTCTTCAATTTCTCTGTGACTCTTATCAACTTTTTCTGCTCTTTCTCTGACTTCTCCTCCACTCTCTTCAACTTCACTGACTTCTTTTCCACTCTCTTCAATTTCTCTGCCACTCCTTCCAACTTTTTCTGCTCTTTCTCTGACTTCTCCATTCTCTTCAACTTCTCTGACTTCTCCTCCACTCTCTTCAACTTCACTGACTTCTTTTCCACTCTCTTCAATTTCTCTGTGACTCTTATCAACTTTTTCTGCTCTTTCTCTGACTTCTCCTCCACTCTCTTCAACTTCACTGACTTCTTTTCCACTCTCTTCAATTTCTCTGTGACTCTTATCAACTTTTTCTGCTCTTTCTCTGACTTCTCCTCCACTCTCTTCAACTTCACCGACTTCTCCACTCTCTTCGACTTCTCTGCCACTCCTTCCAACTTTTTCAACCCTCTCTCCAAGTTGTCTTCCTCTCCTTCCCTCACCTCCTCCTCTAACACCTCCACTGACACTGGGGGTTGCATAGACGGGAGACACTCTCCGAGGTCCCACAGCGGGCGTCGAGATGGCAGTTTTCTCAGACTGGGCATCCCTCTTTGAAACTAAACTGGGAGAGAAAGAGGGGGCAATGGGACACTGGCTTTGTCCTGATGGGGTGACTTCACATGAAGACAAGTTCTTAAAGCTGCTGTTAGATAAGGAAGGTGCTGACACGGCAGAAATTATGCCGCAAGTGGAAGTTGTGGAAGCTAAAATGACCTCCCTCTTCTCCAACTCCACACCACCGTCAGTTGTACTGGGCAAATTGGTTGGTTGGGGCTTGCTGGTGTGATATCGCTTCTCGGAGATCTTCCTTGGCTTGACAGGCAGAGAGGGCTTGTAAGGTGGCAGAGGAGGATTGGTGGAGACCTTTCTCACCGCCACTTTGGGTCCTTTCTCCCTCAATGGCACTCCATTTTCTGCCTGAGTGCCCTTCACTGGTCTCTTGGGTAGCACTTTCGCAGGCTTTTGTGCTAACGACTGTGTGAGGTTAGTAGTGGGCATGTTGTGTGCTTTACGCATGCCATGAGCACTCACAGCCCGGGCACTCGGCTCAACACCGCCAGAATCACTATTTCTCCGCTTCACATGCGACTGAATTGGACCTGCCCCTGTGGAAAGCCTGTGATTGGCTGCCAGCTTTAGAGGCGGCTTAACAGGCTCCACCCATCCTCCTCCTCCTCCTCCTCCTCCAATGGCTGGCCCAACTTTAAAGTGCGGCTTCTTTGGCACTGTTGTTGGTTTTAGCCCTGTGGGCTTGGGAGTGATGGGAGGCTTGGATCGAGCACCCACCAAGGACTTAGTGCTCATGCTTCTGCTGGCTGTGGCAAGAGTACGCGTAGACAAGGTGGCAGCACTGGGAGATTGAATGCGATGATCTTGAACTCCTTTGCCATTGTGACTGCCACCCAAAGGAGCAAGTGGTTTGGTGGACCTGCTTGGGATGAGGGGTTGGTCACGGGAGACTGGCTTTCGGGGAGCAACAGAGGGGCCTAGGGAGGGTCCGAGGCGAGCAATAGTGTTGCGCTGGCTCAACAACGCTTTCTTTGTGGCAACGTGGGGAGGAAGAGGTTTTTCCGGAATGAGTTTGCTCAAAATCAGCTTTTTCACGTTCGACCGACGAGATGGGTCTTCGTCTCCACTGCTACCTGACTTCCCCTTCTTTGAAGCCACTCCCACTCCCCTTACATCTCTGCGGTCCCGGTTCAGCGGAGGAGACTGAGCACAATGAACGTCGCTGCTCACCTCAACAAGGGAGTCGGTGGTCAAGACCTTCTCGTTTCCAGACGTGTCCATGTCGGAAGTCTCACTTGACAAAGGGGCAGTGGAGAGATCGGACTCTTGTCTTTGTACTGCCCAGCATCTTCCATCCTTGTGGGGAACAGGGGAACTGGCGGGTAAATGGCCGTGGCGGTGATGATGAGGGTCGAGAGAGAGATCGTTCTGATTGGAATGAATGATGCTACTGATATTTGCAGGCTGCATCGTGTGCGTGTTGGCCGCTCCTGCTTCTCGGCGGAGTCCATGAGCAAGGTCAGCAGAGTCGCGGATATGGGCACCGTGGTTGTGGGCACTAGTCGAAGGGCTCCTGAGGTTGGGAGTAACAGAGCGTCCTTCATCTCCGTCCTCCTCTTCCTCCTCCTCCTCTTCCTCCTCTTCATCGGAGTTTATCACAACCTCCCCACCGGTGCGGAGAGAGGTGCCTCCGTCCTCAGGATAGGTGGCATCACTGGTGTCACTGGAGCCAGGACCTGGGGGGAGGGGGAGGGGCAGGTGGGGGGAGATCAACGAGGAAAACAGAAGTAAATCAAACACACAAAAACACACAACATGACATCATCAGCTCGCTGCAATGTGGGGAAGTGCTTTTGATATTTGTGTGCGTTCCCCCCCGAGTCACCTCAACCTAGTGTGATGAGAGTCCACACTAGTTAGTGTGTGTTCCCCCGAGTCCCCTCAACCTAGTGTGATGAGAGTCCACACTAGTTAGTGTGTGTTCCCCCGAGTCCCCTCAACCTAGTGTGATGAGAGTCCACACTAGTTAGTGTGTGTTCCCCCGAGTCCCCTCAACCTAGTGTGATGAGAGTCCACACTAGTTAGTGTGTGTTCCCCCGAGTCCCCTCAACCTAGTGTGATGAGAGTCCACACTAGTTAGTGTGTGTTCCCCCGAGTCCCCTCAACCTAGTGTGATGAGAGTCCACACTAGTTAGTGTGTGTTCCCCCGAGTCCCCTCAACCTAGTGTGATGAGAGTCCACACTAGTTAGTGTGTGTTCCCCCGAGTCCCCTCAACCTAGTGTGATGAGAGTCCACACTAGTTAGTGTGTGTTCCCCCGAGTCACCTCAACCTAATGTGATGAGAGTCCACACTAGTTAGTGTGTGTTCCCCCGAGTCCCCTCAACCTAGTGTGATGAGAGTCCACACTAGTTAGTGTGTGTTCCCCCGAGTCCCCTCAACCTAGTGTGATGGGAGTCCACACTAGTTAGTGTGTGTTCCCCCGAGTCACCTCAACCTAGTGTGATGAGAGTCCACGCTAGTTAGTGTGTGTTCCCCCGAGTCCCCTCAACCTAGTGTGATGAGAGTCCACACTAGTTAGTGTGTGTTCCCCCGAGTCCCCTCAACCTAGTGTGATGAGAGTCCACACTAGTTAGTGTGTGTTCCCCCGAGTCCCCTCAACCTAGTGTGATGAGAGTCCACACTAGTTAGTGTGTGTTCCCCCGAGTCCCCTCAACCTAGTGTGATGAGAGTCCACACTAGTTAGTGTGTGTTCCCCCGAGTCCCCTCAACCTAGTGTGATGAGAGTCCACACTAGTTAGTGTGTGTTCCCCCGAGTCCCCTCAACCTAGTGTGATGAGAGTCCACACTAGTTAGTGTGTGTTCCCCCGAGTCACCTCAACCTAAGTGTGATGAGAGTCCACACTAGTTAGTGTGTGTTCCCCCGAGTCCCCTCAACCTAGTGTGATGAGAGTCCACACTAGTTAGTGTGTGTTCCCCCGAGTCCCCTCAACCTAGTGTGATGAGAGTCCACACTAGTTAGTGTGTGTTCCCCCGAGTCACCTCAACCTAGTGTGATGAGAGTCCACGCTAGTTAGTGTGTGTTCCCCCGAGTCCCCTCAACCTAGTGTGATGAGAGTCCACACTAGTTAGTGTGTGTTCCCCCGAGTCCCCTCAACCTAGTGTGATGAGAGTCCACAGCTAGTTAGTGTGTGTTCCCCGAGTCCCCTCAACCTAGTGTGATGAGAGTCCACACTAGTTAGTGTGTGTTCCCCCCGAGTCCCCTCAACCTAGTGTGATGAGAGTCCA